>VDFB02256039.1:0-62364 GCA_007258455.2 Sequoia sempervirens
CAATAAACCCACCTTTCTCTCAATGCATAAAAGATAAGAATAATCTTCCAATCCCAAAAACCAATGCCTAATTATCTCTCCCCAAAAGCTCTAAAACATGAATGAATAACCATCAAATGAAAAGGCTTACCTTTTTGGTTAACTCGTACCTCCTCTATCCACTATCTGTTGGCAACTAATTGAATAGTTAAAAATTGGTGCCTTAACTCCTATAATGGTGCAACCTTTAATATTAACTGCCCCCAAACAATATCTTGTAACTTCCTTTTTAATGAGGCATTCAACTTCATACCAATCGACACCTCTTTATTCAATATAAAATCACTCAAAACACATTTAAATTACATGCTTATAAAATATCCCCCCCCCCTCCCCAAATGAGGCTCAACCATAACTTCCTATGCCACAATTTGAAGTTGTTTTAAAAGCATTAACAAATAGTTTGAAATGTATATTATAAGGTAACTTATATCGCCACTAGTGGCTTTCTAATAGTTAAGAAATGATGCATCATTATCATGGTTACAATTATGACATTAACGCCAAATTTAACTCCTTGTTTTATGCTTTTAAACTACCATGACACTATGGCCTTTCTGCCACTAAAATGTGTCTCTTATTAAGCCTACGTTGGATGAATGTATTCCAAGAATTCTTTCATATCTTCATTAAACCTTGAACCAAGTAAATCTGTGTATTCTTCAAAAGAATCTTGGTGGAAAGTGATTATGCTTATGAAACCATACTTAAGACATTTAAGCAGATTCATCTTGATTTTCATGGACCAATTCATTCCAAAAAATCCTCAGATCTTTACATGGATTCAACCATATCTGCTACACTAGTGTCTTATTGGCGCATCTTGTAATCCCAAAAGTGCTAGAAAATATTTTTCTTCATCAGAATCAACTATTCCTTGTCCATGGTAATATTGAATTGTTTTCCTTAATTCCTTGAGCCATTTATTCAGAAAATATGATTCTAGTAGTCTTTCGACTATATGTTCTGGCAAGTAGGAAAAATTCTTTTACTGTCTTCATCCACTGTTATGGAGGAAAATGATACCATTAAACATAGTTGAAGAGGAAAAATTCTTATGCTCTGATACCATTTAAACACAAGGCTCTGATACCATTTAATTGTAGAAACATTAACATGCTTAATTTTTATTGCCAATTGTCACTGAAAATACATACTAATTGCATATAGATTTTTGATCATCCAAATCACTCGAGGCGCAGGAGAGAGCATACGTCTAATATGCAGGACTTGGGATCCTAAAGATGGACTCTAGACTCCAATCTCGAACTTTCGATGACAATACTGAGGCATCCCTAGCAATTTATAAAAGGGGCGGAGCTTGTAACTTGAAGGAATTTTACAATAAATTTGGAATCCATCCATACAAGAATGACACACGTCCCATTACCTACCGCATTATGAAGTAGACAACTGTTATGCATTTTTTCATAAACGCTAACATAATGGAGAATAAAGAGTCAATCACTTTTTGGAAACCCGTGAGTGAGAAGGGCCCACTTAACACCTGTAAGTGGCCACATGATTTTTCTTTTTTAAACAGGGTTGCATCCTGTTGTCACATCTTAATGTGGGTGATGCCATGACACATAAAAGCCCATGTGCTAGCTCCACGAGAGTGGTATTGGATCCATTAATTATGTCGGTAAAGGTGCAAAAGCTAATTCCTAGTATTGAGTAAAGGCATTGAACACATAATCTCTTTGAACTACATAATCCTGGGCATATGATCGATCCATTTCGATCCTTCTAGCCATTGTTGTAGGTTTGAGTTTTATCTCCAAGTCTTCAATTCCAACTTCTGGAAACCACTTGGCTTCTAATAGATATAACTCAGTTCTTGGGAAATCATAGCCAATGCGAGGATAATGTGTCAAATATTGGTCCATATAGTGAATTATTTTCCTCCATAATAGTGGATGAATATATTTCAAGAATTCTTTCATATCTTCATTAAACCTTGAACCAAGTAAATCTGTGTATTCTTCAAAACAATCTTGGTGGAAAGTGATTTTGCTTATAAAACCATACTTAAGAAATTTAAGCGTATTCATGTTGCTTTTCTTGGACCAATTCATTGCAAAAAATTCTCGGATCTTTACATGGATGCAACCATATCTGCTACACCAGTGTCTTATTGGTGCATCTTGTAATCCCAGAAGTCCTAGAAAATATTTTTCTTCATCAGAATCAACTATTCTTTGTCCATGGTAATATTGAATTGTTTTCCTTAATTCCTTGAGCCATTTATTCAAAAAATATGATTCTAGTAGTCTTTTGACTATATGTTCTGGAAAGTAGGGAAAAATCCTTTTACTATCTTCATCCTCTAATCCTTCATCATCTTCATGGACAAACATTGGAGTTCTGTCAGTTCTGTAAAAGGCAGGGTTTCTAAAAAAAATACTAAAATATATGGATCCTGCAAGTTCCCCTGTTAAAGCATCTGCTAATGGATTATTTTCTCCTTTGATCCATTCTATATCAAAATTATAACTGAGAAACTCAAAATACCATTTGGCTACCCTTCCTTGGGAAATGTCTTTATTAAGCTTCTTCTTCAGGAAAATCCTCATTGCTTGACTATTTGTGCGGACTGTAAATTTTACTAGATTGAGGAATATTTTGAATTTTTCCATACCTTTCTTTACTGCCAGTAACTCTTTTTCATATATGTGATATCTGCTTTCAGTATCAGTAAATTTCCTAGACCTATAGCCACAGATATTCCTTTTCCCATCTTCTTCTTCCTGTATAAGGATAGCAGACCATGTTGTGTTAGAAGCATCAACATATAAGAATAGTGGTAAATTTGGGGTTGGAATTTGGAGAGAAGGAAAATTCTAACACTTGGATTTGATCCTTTGGACAACTTCTGTAGCCTTCAAAGACCATCCTTCTTTCTTCCCTTCTTTGAGGTGCTCCTGAATAGATTTCTTGCCTTCAGCTAATCCTTTGTAAAAAGGAGACACATAGTTCAAACATCCAAGGAACCCTTGGATTTTTCTTTTTATCTTCTAATATGTTTGGGAATTCTTGAATTCACTGAAGGATGTGAGGTTGTAGTTGAATTTTTCCTTTATTTAAGTGAAGACCAAGGAAATCTACCTGTGATTGCCCAATTACCATTTTCTTTGCAGACAAACAAATCCCATGTTTCTTGATCGTTGTGTAAAGCTCCTCCAGGTGCTACAAATGATCAGTTTCCGAGTTAGAAAAGACAAGAATATCATCAATGTAAACTGCACAAAATTATTTTAAATGTTAAAGTGCCTGGTCCATTCTTTGCTGGAAATAAGCTAGTGCTATGCAAAGACCAAATGGCATAACATTCCATTCATACAATCCTTGAGGGACTGAAAATGCAGTTTTGTATCTATTTGATTCTTTGACTTTGATTTGCCAAAATATTGACTTGCAATCAAACTTAGAGAACACTTTCTTATTTGCAACTCTTTTGATCAAATCTGAACTAAATGGAATTGGATAGTTGAATGGAAGAATGATATTGTTGAGAGGCTTATAATTGATACAAAATCATTTCTTACCTCTTTGTTGTTCAAGTCTTTTGTTTACCAAAAATGTCGGCCATGAAAATGGGCTTTTGCTAGGTCTAATAAAATTGCCTTCAAGAATTTCATTCAAGTGTTCGTCCATTTCCTTTACTTCTGAGGGACTCATTAGATATGCTAGTTCATGCACGGGATAACTAAAAAACACTCTGGTCTTAACTAAATTTCACATTCTTCATGATCTTGTGACTAGAACTGTAATGGATTTATGCTACAACAATCTGTTTCAAATCTATTCTTGATTTCATCAAACATTTCTGTAGATGATTCTGTTAGTTCTTTGATTGATTATTTTCTCTCTCTTTTCCCACTATTTTCAAACTTATGATTGGCTATCTTAAGTGTAGGTATTTCTACCTGACCATCTTCATGTCTAAGATATATTTTATGTTTCCAAAAGTGAAGCGGTTCATATTTAGTGAGAAACATAAAACCTAACAGAACATCATCTTCTAAATCATTATATTTAATGAAATCAGTCACAAACATCTTACCCATAATTTCCACATGTACATCCTGTGCATATCTGCCCATATGAATCCTTTCTCCATTGATGGCATAACTATGCGATAAATATGGTCTAGGCTTCCAAAATTCTAGAGGTATAACATTTGTCTTAGGCAGTGACCTTGAAGATCCCGTATCAACAAAGGCATCCATAGGAATCTTCTTGAATCCTGGGAAACAAAAGTTAATTATGATATAGTTGCCATTATTTACCAATAATAGAGATGCTGATTTTTCTCTGGTTTGTTGAATGAGGCTATTGTTGCTGCTACTTTCTTCCTTTGATTCTTCTTTTTCAATTTCAGGCTCAGACCCAAAATTTTGGTGATCTGACTATTGATCTGCTTTGAAGAGAATGTCTTTTATTTCTCCCACTGTGGCGAAAAGATTTCTTATTTCTTTGTGTTGGCTTTTAAGTGCTCGTTTGAGATCAGCCATGCCTTCCATAATAAGATCAAGTTTTTGGAAGACAATAATTATATCAGTATCAATAGATTTTGTGCTATGTTTTGAAGAGGATGGTTTGTCCTTTTGCCATGGAAATTTTTTGTAACCATGGTTGATATCTTTGGCAGACCCTTTTTTTGGTTTCTTCTGTTGTTTCAACTGTTTCTGGAGTTCTTCTTTTTCTGACTCCAGTTTCTTAAGTCTTGCCAAATGTTGTTTAACAACATTTTTTCTTTCTTTCTTTCTTCCTTTGTTCTTGTGGTTTTATAAGGGTATTTGGATTTCTTAATTTGAATTTTAAGGTTGACATCATCTAAAGTATGTTTAAGAAAAGAAACCAAATAATATTCTTCTTCTTTAGAAGAAGATTTTGATTCAGAAGATGACCTTCTTTTGTCATAATGTCTTTGCCTATCCTTAAGATCCTTAAATCTCATCATGTAGCTAGTATCAAGAACAATTTCAAGTAATTCATACAGGTTACCCATATTAGGGGAAACATCTTTACTAGTTATTATTTCCCAATCCTGATTTTCATATTCAAACATTGCATAAATCTTAGTGCCAAGATTTAGCTTCTTTGGGAAATTTGTTGCTTAATGAGGTCCTTTACAAATAAAACATTTGACTCCTTTGGGGACCTTTCTATTTCTTTTCTTTAGTAATTATGGTGGTGGCTGTTTAGAAAACCTTCTTTTGTATGGAACAACCTTATACCTTTTCTTCCCATACTTTCCAAATTTGCTCCTTTTGAATGTGTGCTCTCCTTCATACATATTCTTAGAGAATTGTCTACATTTGCATTTCTTTTTATAGCTTTTCTTTTTAAATTGTTTGAGCTGCTGGAAATATGCAATTTGGTTGATAGGTGGTAAATCACAAAATTCTTTCAAATTGCATGTGTAATTATATTCTTCCTTATTGGCTTGCAAAGCTCCTAATAAGCATTGCTTTTCAAGCTTGTAGCCAATAACTCCTTTTAATTATGCAAAATTACATTCTTCTATTGTCTTATGCTCTTTCCTTATAATGTAAACTTTTATATTTAGGCATTAATTATTGTCAGGTTTCCCCTTCGGAAAATGTAATTTATTAGGCTTGTAAATGAATTAAAGGGCCAATTAAGGCATAATTAAGATCCATTTAATTAAGAGGGCCCAAATAAATGTGTAAATGTAAAGGGGTACATTTAATAACACTAAATTAAGGTAATATTAAGTCCATTTTAAATTCGGAGGTCCCAAAGAAGTGAGAAAATGTAAAGGTTTACATTTTTTCTACACTACAAATTATTTCTTTTTAATGTTAATTGGGCAATCACATGAAGATTTCCTTGGTCTTCACTTAAATAAAGGTTCCTTGGATGTCAACTAAGTACAATAATTTAATATTAACATAAATAGATCACTTCTTAAATAATGTTTCAAAATTTTCATTGTTAAACCTTATGGTTCCATTCTTCAAGAACACCATAATAAATATGGTTAATCATGTGATTAAATATCATCTAATTTTATTTAAAGCAAAACTATGTTCAAGTATTGATTATTCTTCAATAAATCAACTTATAGAGTTGTTTGTAATTAAGTAATACTGAGATAGCCCCTTGCTTATCTCACATTTAAATAATTACTTTTTGTAAAATAATCATTATATAAACTTTTATAAATGTCCATATATAAAATTGATAATAATCTCTAGCTGAGAAAATGGCACAAACCAATTATTTTAACATAGTAGAAAATTATCTTTCTAATTTGTTGCTCATTTCGAAATATAAGAGAAACAATTTAAGTTCTAGTTTCAAACTGGAAGATTAAACTATCTTTCCTTTGTTTTATCTTGATTTATTTTTCAACAAGAAAAACTAATCTTCCTCTTTAAAATTTTGGAAAATTTATAAAATGCAAACTAAGAATTGCACAAAGAAAATGCAAATAAAACAATGCCTGTATATCCACTATGCTTCTGCACTTTAACTTCTTCAAAAACTCAATTCTAGTGTTCAGTTGACCTCCTCCAAGAGCTTTATCTTGCTTTCAAATGGAAATAAGTCTAAAATGCTTGTATTTTTTTTGAGATTACTTCATACTCTCTTTCCAAGCTTTGAATGATATAAACTAAAATATATTGCAAATATAGGATTAATAGTCTGCAATAAATTAACTATTCTTCTCAGAATATGGAAGAAATCTGCCAAATACAATGGGTTTTTTTAACTCTATATATCACAAGCTCTTCACAGTCGCCTCTTTTTCTTATACTCTATTCTTTGTCAATAACAATCAACTTGAAATATATTTAGACTCTCTTTTCAAAAACTTGAATCCAATGAAAAATGTCTTTTCTTGGTCAAAAGGTCGTGGCGCTTTTTCCTCACGTAGCCAACAAATACCAACATCCTCTAATGAATACTATGATCCATCATTAGAAGACATGAAGCCCTCTCAACAATAAACCCACCTTTCTCTCAATGCATAAAAGATAAGAATAATCTTCCAATCCCAAAAACCAATGCCTAATTATCTCTCCCCAAAAACTCTAAAACATGAATGAATAACCATCAAATGAAAACGCTTTCCTTTTTGGTTAACTCGTACCTCCTCTATCCACTATCTGTTGGCAATTATTACTAATTGAATAATTAAAACTTGGTGCCTTAACTCCTATAATGGTGCAACCTTTAATATTAACTGCCCCCAAACGATATCTTGTAACTTCCTTTTTAATGAGGCATTCAACTTCATACCAGTCGACACCTCTTTATTCAATATAAAATCACTCAAAACACATTTAAATTACATGCTTATAAAAGATCCCCCCCCCAAATGAGGCTCGACCATAACTTCCTATGCCACAATTTGAAGTTCGCCACTTAGTGGTTTTCTAATAGTTAAGAAATGTTGCATCATTATCATGGTTATAGTTGTGGCATTAATGCCAAATTTAACTCCTTGTTTTATGCTTTTAAACTGCCACGACACTATGGCCTTTATGCCATTAAAATGTGTCTCTTATTAAGCCTACGTTGGAGGCTAATATGTCTCACGAAGTGTAAATTTAAATGCAGATTTGAATTACCAAACACATGCTTTGATTAGCATGAAAAATATTTAAAATACAAACAACATAACATATTATATATATATGGTATATATTTATATATAATATATATTATTTTATCAATACTATATATGTATATATATTTATCGATATTAATCTATATTGTATATATGTATCTATATATATATATATATTATCTATATAATTACCAATAATCGCTATTTCATAATAATCGATTTATCTTGTTTTAAATTCAAGATTAGCTAATCGATTAACATCAAAAAACATATAACATTAAACACTTTATTTTCACTTATAAAAAAAAATCAAGACTCTGCTAGGTTAGACTTAACCTAAGGACTCGATTTGGCACAACTCAATTTTAACATAACACACAAATTGACTCAATGTTAGGATTAGGTAGACCTATGTGAGCGTGTGCATAAACTCAAATGGCATAACTTGTTTTTTTGAAGTCTATATTCCTCTCTCCGGTGATACTCTCCCTCTCCCTTTGGAGGGCAAGAAAAATAGTCCTGCATTTCATTTAGAAATCATTCAAATAGTTAGCTGTTATAAATCTCAACATCATCCTAATGTCAATTCAATAACATTTAATCATATTTACTCCTTTATAAATTTTAAAATCCAATATACCTTTCTTGTTGTATCACCAACTATTTTGACACTTTATTCTATTTTATTTAATTGATTATTTTCTTAATGAAAAATCATACTCCAAGACCCCTATAATGTCAATTCTTCCTTAATGTTCTTTCATTTGCACATGGTCCTCTTTTTTCATTTAGATAAATTTTGAATGATAATTCTTGAGAAATTAATTAAACATAAAATATGCAAATATATCAACCCAACAATCACCTTCTTGGTCATCTAGAAGATCAATATTTAATATTATTCATGATTTATGCAAATTATTTTCCCACTTGAAATCAAGCATCTTGCTAATTTCCTAATTGATGAATGAATTTACCATTATTTCTCAAAATAAATTTCCTCTAGTGCCATGCTCATATAGTAACGAAACTTGTTCATCTTGAATTAAAAGATAAAAATAAATGGAGGGTAACACACTAAAATCTTCTTTCAATATATTTAGCACTTTAAGGGTACCCTTTTCATCTTTTATTTTTGGGATTCCAAATTTGACCAAAACATGAAACTCACCTTATTTTTCCTTTAAAATAAATCCAAATTTTTCTATATGAGTTTCAACAAGGATTTTACAAATAGAATCTATTGTGTCAACTTACCAAAATCCTTAAGCTTCCAGCATATTTAGTATTGAAAATTTTCTTTTTAGAAAATTTGAGGTTCGCACTTATCCTTTTATTTCTAAAAGCCTAGATTTTACCTTATTTCTTCTAATAGAAGCTTTTGTTTATACCAACCAAAGATTCCCATATCTTTTCACTTTCCCTAAAAAAAATTCTAATTCTTAAAGTGGAAAAACCCATGTATCATATATGTTAATCTTCCTTTAATTACCCTAACCTTTGTCTATGCTTCTCTTTTATCATCTTTGGCATATTGTAGCAATACTATAGTTCTTGTATTCTTTTTTCTAACTAATAATTTCCTTGAATAGGGGCCAATAACTTGGGAATCAATGGTAGAACATAATTTTTCTAAAATATTTTGGAATTACTCTCTTAAATGTTCATTTGACACTCTTATTTTATTCAACTCATCTTTTAATATTATATTTTCTTCTTCCATCTAATTATAGCCCTCCTACAACCTTTTGTGATGCAGACCAAGAGCTCTATGTCTTATCAGACCGAGAGCAATTTGTAGCAAAGTAAAACAATTCAACTATAATTTCAATTATAATTTTAATTCAATAGTTCCACATGAAATTTCTACAGTATATTTATTTGTCCAAATCCGAAAATTACAATTAAATCACTCAAACAAAATAATTAGCAATGTCACAATTATTTCCCCTGTTTCATTTACAATGTTTTAACACCAATTACAATTCAAACTACCCTCAGACGCTACGCTTCACTTTGTCCTGCAACTTGCAAAAATACCAACATAATTTGAGTCAATGCATATCTTTTTATTTCACTTTCAAACTGAAATCTCTGCTCCCATATTCAACACCCTGCCTGGCTCCACGCCCCTTGCTAGTTTTCTTCTTTTTTTACTGGCAGTCACCTTTCAACACTGGTATATGATGAAGTCCCTTTTCGAGATGACTTTTGGTCTGCCATTCTCTACAAACTTTGGCGCCCAAAATCTCCAGATTGCTGGCCTTGTTTTTCCCTTATCCTTCCAGCTTCTATGCACCCAATAGTCTTTTCATATTTTATTTTTTAATCTGCCCAAGAATGGGCACTCTAATCTACCCAAACTCCACGCTTTGGCTGAGAATAGTCGCCCAGTTTAGGCACTATAAACTTAGCATTTAATATTACATTAAATTTGAATTTTTTAAAGGTTCACCAACATTGATTTTTAATGACTTTAGGAAGTCAGAATAAATTCAAAACTCCCAGATAAAGATGCCAGGCGAGACATATACATGATTCCAAAAAAGTTGAATGCTAGCACACCAAACCAAAATTTAAAAAAAAACCAAAATGAATAAAAAATTGATGCGGATTGCAAGGAAACCCGGATGTTCCGACATTCAAACACACCGGGTACAAGAAATGTTCCATGAGGCTGCAGCTCATGAACATTTTAGGAAGCTTTGAACAGTGATCCCATGCTCATTTTTTATCCAAATCTCTTCTTCATCAATTGGATTTTTCTTTTTTCCGCTGATCAAAACCTCTTTACCTCTTTTCTCATTCGCATTCCCCTGTTGCTCATGTTGTAGCCTACACTTGCCTCGGTGGTCACCCTTATTTTGTTCTTCACTCCTTTTACCATTATTTGGCTGCCCTTTATTCCTTTTCTCTTCCTTGTGCAACTGCTGCACCAACTCTTCATCACTTCCCTTGACCTCATTCAAAACTCTCTTTTTATGAGCTACTATGGGTTGCTCCCAACCTTACTTGTCAAGGCTACAACTTGTTCAATTATATGAAAACAAACCAATGAACTATCCCTCACTTGCTTATTCTTGTCCTTTAATGGACTCAAATGATACTCTCGTCTATCTTTGGTGATGGTATACATATTTTCCCAACCATCATACACAACATGTCTATCATATTGCCATGGTCTGCCCAAAAGGACATGACAAGCGTCCATGGGCATCACATCACACAACACTTCATCAACATAATTGCCAATCTGAAATTGAACCAAGCTTTGTTCACTTACCAAAATTTGATGATCCTTTTGCAACCAAGTGACTCGATAAGGATTTGGATGTTTTGTCCTTTTTAATTGCATTTTCTCCACCATCTCTTGTGAGACCAAATTGTCAGAACTTCCACTGTCCACAACTACCTTACAACACTTGCCACCAGATTTACACACTGTTCGGAATAGACTTCACCTTTGTGTTGGCTCTGGTTGTTCTTTTTCTGGTTTCAAAAGAACTCTATTCATCATCAATGCCTCTCCCTCTTCGGGATCTATTACTTACTTTGGGGAATTCACACTTTCTTCATCAGCTTGTGTTGCATAGTTCTTTGCTGCACTCTTCTTGTTAATGTCTTGTTGTATTTGAGGGCATTCAAAGGCCCTCTGTCCAACTTCTCCACATTGGAAACATGTGAAGCCAAAGCCTCTTCCTCTACCTCTTCCAAAATATCCTCTACCACGAGATTAATCTCCTCTTCCTCTAGAAGAGTCTCCTCTTTCCTTGCCTTCTTGGGTGTTTGCATATGACATGTTTGCCTCATCTTTCTTGTTTTGGTAACTTCTATCATTGCTGGACTTTTCCTTTTCACATGAAAATCTGCCCTTACCACAGGAGCTATTTTGTTGTCTTTTATTCAATTTTTCTTCTGCCTTCAAAGCATATTGATCTGCCTCTTCTACTGTATGAACTTACAGCATAGCTAATTCATCTTGAATGTTATATCTCAATCCGTTTATATACCTTGAAACCTTTTCTGCATCATCCTCCACATGTCCAACCTGGATATTTAACTTGTAAAATTCTTCAGTATAAGCTTGTACACTTAACTCTTTTTGCTTCAAATTTTGTAATTTTCGAAATAAACTTACTTGGTAATCCTTCGACAGAAATTGAGCCTTCATCTTTGCTATCATTCGGTCCCAAGTTCTGATTTTGTCCTTGCCTCTTCGTTGTCTATCAACCTGCACATGATCCCACCACAATGATGCATGTCCCCTCAACTTTGTGCAAGCAAACTTTACTCTTTTTGGGCCCTCTATCGACTCATAGTCAAAATATTTCTCCATTTCTGATATCCAATCAATTAAATCTTCTAGGTTCATGCTTCCATTATAACTAGAGGTTTCCGCTCTCAGCTTGCTGCTAATCTTTGACATTGCTTTCAAAAATATGCTCTTCTCACCTTCATTTTCCAAATCAATTTTGGGGTCTTCCACTTCTTCATCCTCACTAACATTTATTACAGGAAATCCTCTTCGTTGTGCCATTTCCATTGCATCCATTCTCGCTGTGATGCCTCTTAACATCTCCATGATGGCTGCTGTATTATCATTATTTCGTGGTCCTCTTCGCCCACGTCCTCTTTGTGCCATGTTGACAGGCTCTCTGTAGTCGCAGGTCTCCTTGCCCTCACACTCACCCACAAAAATTTCTTCCAGGGTTCCTTCCCTCAACACAATCGCAGCCTCCCAAATCTTTTTCCCGCTCTGATACCAAATGATGTAGACCAAGAGCTTTGTGTCTTATCAGACCGAGAGCAATTTGCAGCAAAATAAAACAATTCAACTAGAATTTCAACTATAATTTTAATTCAATAGCTCCACATGAAATGAAATTTCCACAGTATATTTATTTGTCCAAATCTGAAAATTACAATTAAATCACTCAAACAAAATAATCAGCAATGTCACAATTATTTCCCCTGTTTCATTTACAATGTTTTAATACCAATTACAATTCAAACTACCCTCAGACGCCACACTTCACTTTGTCCTGCAACTTGCAAAATTACCAACATAATTTGAATCAATGCATATCTTTTTATTTCACTTTCAAATTGCAATCTCTGCTCCCATATTCAACACCCTGCCTGGCTCCACGCCCCTTGCTGGTTTTCTTCTTTTTTTACTGGCAGTCACCTTTCAACACTGGTATACGATGAAGTCCCTTTTCCAGATGACTTTTGGTCTGCCATTCTCTACAAACTTTGGCGCCCAAAATCTCCAGATTTGACAGCATTTATCAGCACATATTAGTCTACAACATGTGCTGCAGCCTTTCTTGACATATTTGTAATGCCCATTGGGCTCATTAAACATTGTAGTTGCTTTTCTTGACTTTGTTGTTTTGCATTTAGTATTATGGTTGAGTTATTGGTCATTGTGGTTGTGTGCCATAACTCCTTTGTAAATCTGGAACTCTATATATTGATGCCCTGCCTCTTCTTCTCTAAGGCAATTTGGGGCTTTTACATATTGTTTGTTTTGTGATCAGCAGATCACCATTATTTGCCTTCATCTGGTATCAGAGCCAGCTCAAAGAAATCCACCAGTCATTGCAGGAGATCCAGAAGAGATCGGAGTGCAGATTATCTGTGTTGGAGTTGAAGTCATTAGCTGTAGTTCGCTGGACTGAAGTTCAGAAAGTGCTGATTGAAAATCACAGTCAAAGGAAGCCGCTGTGTTTGTGTTTTGCTGTTTTTGTGTTGCCTGCAGGTTGTGAGGAGGCACCCAAATTGTGGATAGAGTCGTTGATTCCAGCTGCAAGGAGGCGACTGTTTTGAAAGTTAAAAAAAAAGAAATTGCTGTGTTGAAGAGGCGTGTAGTGCAAGTTCTGTGTGAGATCTGCTTTGCTTTATATTCCACGCAAGGCTCTAATTTTTAGAGTATTTGGAGTATTAAAAAAGTTACCTTTTTAAGTTTTAAGTGCACGTAAAACCTTTTTTAAGTATCACATGAATTAAGTTTTAAGGTGAAACTTTTGATAAGTTTAGGTGAAAATCTTTTCACTTTTTAAATATATATATATATATTTAAATTTGTGAAATTTGATTTTTGAATGTAAAGGGTAAAAGAAAATCATTTTTTTTTTTTGTAAAATGAATATTGTGTAATTAAGTGCATTATCGGTTGCAACCGACACTTAATCTGGTAAAATCAATACAATATAAAAATCTTTTTGTGTGTGGGTCCTATTTGAAAGGACAAGGAGAGTATCCATTTGCAGAGATCTCTCTAGGTTTTTTGTGTTGAGTTATTGATTCATTGTGCACATTTTTATGGCAAACATGGCAGGAAATGTTATGTCTAACATGCTAATTCCTGTATTTGAAGGAGATAACTTTACATATTGGTGTACTAGGATGCAAACCTTACTCAAATCTAAAGATTTGTGGGAAATTGTACAAGTAGGGTATGTAGAACTAGATACAACTGCATTTAATGCATTAAATGATCAACAAAAAAGAGAATACAAAGCAAGTATAAAGAAGGATAATGAAGCCCTATTTCTGATTCAAGGTGCAATTAATCAAGCAATCTTTCCTAGGATAAGTGGTGCTATTCATTCTCAGCAAGCATGGAAAATATTGAATAATGCATATCAAGGTGCACAAACTGCAAAATTACAGACAATGAGGAAAAATTTTGAGAACGTAAAGATGACTACTAGTGAATCTGTGAATGAATTTCTAACAAAGGTAGAAGGTCTAGTAAGTCAAATGAAAGTTTTAGGGGAAGATGTAGATGACAAGCATGTCATTGAGAAAATTCTAAGGAGTTTAATTTCTAAATTTGATGGTGTGGTTTCTACAATTGAGATTTCCAAAGATCTCACAACTATGCAAATAGATGAGCTAAGTGGAATTTTATTAACTGCTGAAGAAAGAATGAAAAGTAATGAAGAAAGCTTAGAGCAAGCATTTTCCTCTAAAGCAAGCATAAGAGGAAAAAGAAACACATTTTTTAGGAATCAAAATAAGAATGAATACAAAGGTGAATCCAGTAATTTTAGAGGAAGAGGTAATAATTTTAGAGGAAGAAGTAGCAACTTCAGAGGTACTGGAAGAGGAAGAGGTAGAAACAATGGGGGAGACTATGATAAAAAGAATGTCCAATGCTTTCATTGCAACAAGTTTGGACACTATGCATCAGACTGTTGGAGTAAACAAGGTGAAACAGAAAAAAGAAATGCTCATAGTATTGTTGAAAATAAACAAAATTTGTTTATGTCTTGCTTTAATGCAAATGCCAATGAAAATAATGTTTGGTATATTGATTCTGGATGTTCTTCACATATGACATCTAATGAGCATTTATTTGTTAATTTGGATGAGAAACATCAAAGTACAGTAGTACTAGGAGATAATCAATCTCATGGAAGCAAAGGAAAAGGTACAATTGCAGTTACAACAGAATATGGTGAAGTTAAACATATTAATGAAACACTATTGGTTCCGGCACTAAAAAAGAATTTGTTGTCTGTTGGACAAATGCTAGAACAAAATTATCAAGTGACTTTTGATAAGAATGAGTGCATAATAAGAGACAAGTTAAAAAGGAATGCAGTTGTTGCAAGAGCAAGGATGACAGGTGATAGGATGTTTCCTCTTCATTTCACTCATGGAAACCAAGCATTAAGGTCTAGTGAAATGAATGAAAGTAAAATTTGGCACCAAAGATATGGTCACCTCAGTTTTAGTGGGTTAATCTTACTCAAGAGATTCAAAATGGTTGAAGGTCTACCTTTCATTGAAAATACAAAAGAAGTGTGTGAAGAATGTGTTGTCGGCAAACAACACAGAGTTAGCTTTCCAATTGGTAAATCCAGTAGAGCTAAGAAGCATCTTGAGATAATCCATACGGATTTGTGTGGTCCTATGGAAACACCTTCTTTGAATAAATCTAAGTATTTTCTAACCTTCATTGATGATTACTCAAGAAAAACTTGGGTATATTGTTTAGTTTCAAAATCAGAAGTGTTTGAAAAATTTGTAGAATTCAAGAAGTTGGTTGAGAAACAAAGTTGTTTTGGGCAGAAGCAGTATGTACAACAGTGTATCTTCTAAATAGAAGTCCTACAAAAGCAGTTAAAGGAATGACTCCTGAACAAGCATGGTCTGGGATTAAGCCAAGTGTTGATCACTTGAGAGTATTTGGTTGTGTTGCTTATGCACACATACCAAAAGAAAAAAGGTCTAAGTTAGATGATAAAGGCCTAAAATGTATTTTTATTGGGTATGGATCCAAAAATAAAGCATATAGATTGTATGACCCAATAGGAAAGAAGCTTGTTATAAGTAGAGATGTGGTATTCAATGAAGTAGCAGAATATAGCAAGGAAAATGAAACAAAGGGAAAAGAGATAATGATTGATGAAGTTGAAGAAAGAGAAGAAGAAGAAAATGAACCTGAGTCTTCTAGTACAGGAGCAAGAAGGTATCAAAAATATCAAAGAAGGACAGAAAAGAATCATCCATCAACTCTTATGTTAGATTCAAATTTTGAGAAAATGACAACAAGATCACAAGCAAAAGTGAATTATGCTTTGATGACTCAAATCATGGAAAGTAATGAACCACAAACATTTGAACAAGCTCAAGAAAAAGAAGAGTGGGTTGGAGCAATGCATAGTGAGATAGAAACAATTGAAAGGAACGACACATGGGATTTGGTTCAGCTACCTCCTGGTAAGGAAATTGTTGGTACAAGATGGGTGTATAAAACTAAGTATAAATCTGATGGAAGCATTGATAAGCATAAGGCTAGATTGGTAGCCAAAGGATACACTCAACAGGAAGGTATTGATTACACTGAAACATTTGCACCTGTAGCACGCATGGATACTATCAAATTGGTTTTGGCTTTGGCAGCTCAGCAGAGTTGGATAGTTTATCAAATGGATGTAAAGAGTGCTTTTTTGAATGGATATATTGATGAGGAAGTGTATGTTTCTCAACCTAGAGGTTTTGAAATACCCTCTAAATTACATTATGTTTACAGATTAAAGAAGGCCTTGTATGGTCTTAAGCAAGCACCAAGAGCATGGTATTCAAGGATAGACTCATACCTACAGCAGAAAGGTTTCTTAAGAAGTCAATCAGATCCAAACCTTTATATTAGGAGCTCAGATAAGGATATTTTTATCTTAGTTCTCTATGTTGATGATCTTATCTACACTGGGAACAATCCAACTTTATTTGTACAGTTTAGAGCGGCTATGGTTGCTGAATTTGAGATGACAGATTTGGGACAGATGCACTATTTTCTTGGTATAGAAGTATGGCAAAACAAAGATGACATATTCATGTCTCAGAAAAAATATGCTTCAGACATCCTACAGAAATTTCAGATGAATAGTTGCAAACCAGTTGCAACACCTATTGAAGTTGGACTTAAATTGTCTAGCTTAGATGTGTCAGATCTAGTGGACCCTACTCTATATAGACAGTTGATTGGTAGTTTGATCTACTTAACTACTACTCGACCAGATATCACTTATGCAGTGAGCTTGGTATCTAGGTTCATGTCAGAACCTAAGCAAACACATTGGAATGCAGCTAAGAGGATTCTTAGATATGTCAAAGGGACATTGAGTTATGGACTCAAATTTCAATCTTCAAAGGATAGCAAGTTGGTTGGTTATACAGATTCAGATTGGGCAGGCTCCACAGATGACCGAAAGTCTACTTCTGGTTATACTTTTAGTCTTGGTTCTACAGTTTTCTCTTGGAAGTCCAAGAAACAACCAACTGTCTCACTTTCTACAGCAGAGGCCGAGTATAAAGCTGCAACATCAGCAGCATGCCAAACAGTGTGGTTGAGACGACTATTGGAGGATTTGCACCAGATACAAACTGGACCTACCTTGTTGTATTGTGACAACAAGAGTACTATACAAATGACTAAGAATCCAGTGTTTCATAGCAGGACCAAACATATTGAGATTCAACACCACTACATCAGAGAGTTGGTTCAACAGGGATTGATTGAGATCGTGTACTGTAGTACAGAAGATCAGCTAGCAGATATTTTCACGAAGTCTCTAGCTCGTGAAAGGTTCCAGCAACTTAGAGATCTACTTCATGTTCTTCCCAATGGTCATTATGGGGGAGAATGACAGCATTTATCAGCACATATTAGTCTACAACATGTGCTGCAACCTTTCTTGACATATTTGTAATGCCCATTGGGCTCATTAAACATTGTAGTTGCTTTTCTTGACTTTGTTGTTTTGCATTTAGTATTATGGTTGAGTTATTGGTCATTGTGGTTGTGTGCCATAACTCCTTTGTAAATCTGGAACTCTATATATCGATGCCCTGCCTCTTCTTCTCTAAGGCAATTTGGGGCTTTTACATATTGTTTGTTTTGTGATCAGCAGATCACCATTATTTGCCTTCAAGATTGCTGGCCTTGATTTTCCCTTAATCCTTCCAGCTTCTATGCACCCAATAGTCTCTTCATATTTTATTTTTTAATCTGCCCAAGAATGGGCACTCTAATTTGCCCAAACTCCACGCTTTGGCTGAGAATAGTCGCCCAGTTTAGGCATTATAAACTTAGCATTTAATATTACATTAAATCTGGAATTTTTTAAAGGTTCACCAACATTGATTTTAATTGACTTTAGGAAGTCGGAATAAATTCAAAACTCCCAGATAAAGATGCCAGGTGAGACATATACATGATTCCGACAAAGTTGAATGCCAGCACACCAAACCAAAATTTAAAACAAACCAAAATGAATCAAAAATTGATGCGGATTGCAAGGATATCCAGATGCTCCGACATCATTTTGTTGGTGGTTACTCGTCTAAATTAATTAATGTGCACAATTAATTTTGTTGCATCAAAAGTTAAAAAAATTCCTACTCTTTTTATAAATATATTCCCAACTAATTTTTATGGAACATGATTAATTTAGGGCTTGTTGAGAGTACCTGAGCAATGGTCTAAATGGCCAATGTGTTCATACTCAGATCAAAGGTAGATCTTGAAATGAATTACATTGCTTCTTTTCTATGTTGAATAGATTTTCATCATATTCTCTTCTTATTATCTAATAAAGAGCCATAACCTCAAATATTTCTTAGCCAAATAATAAAAGGCATCCACTTTCCTTAACTGATACTCTTCCCTTCTTCCCTCCTTCCCTCCTTTGGGGTGAAATTTTCTATGTCAAACTTCAAATCAGTATGAAACATATTAATTTATGTAATATTAGATCAAATATTTAATCAATATTTCTTATCTCTTTGGTGCTTGTGTTTCCTTAATATTGGCCACTAAAGAAAACCTCATAAATTCAATAGTCTTACCAAATTTAGTAATACATTGGAACTTGTAGTTGTTAATTATTTTCCTTTATTTCTTTGAGGATATTTACCATATAATTCCTTTTATTTGTGGATTACATTCTCAACTACTTCCTCATTTTTGAGAAAGATCGAGTGTTGATATTAGTCGGTAGAGATGCAACCGAAGCTGCTAGATATGAGATTCTTGGTTTCATGTCTTCTAATATTTGTATAAAAGGATCCCTCTTTAAATTTTCCTTTTATTTTTCTATTTAAAAAAAAAATAGACCAATTTGACATCTTGGAATAAATATTTAGATCTTGCATGAGCTTTTCCATTCTTTGAAACAAATCTTTGATATGAGGGAGAGATTTTGGGTAATTAGAATCAATATTTTCTTTCTTTCTTTATCCTAATTGTATTCTTAACTAGGCCTCTCTTCTAACATTTACCTTGACCTCATTGCTAGTGATTTGAGTTGGAGGTCCCAAATCCCTAAGGCTGGATAGTCTTCCAAGTGTCAGGGGTGCCAAATCTAGAAACAATATCCACCAAACCTATATTTAGGCTGGGCAACTAAGGACTAATTACTTAGGTGGGTAAGACCTCCTTCAATTTTGGCTCTGCTAAACCAATGAGGGTTCCCCTAAGATGCTGCAATATATATCACAACATAGGCATAACACTCACCCTAACACAAACCATACCCATTGCATAGTGTACCCGTATTCTAGTTGTCACTTTGTGCTTATATGTTGGTTTGGGTAACTCAAGGTTAAGAAACTTATTAAAAAATATGATCTACCATATGAGTGTTTGAGAATGTGTTTTATGATAACCCCTTATGTTCTTATATATATTCATACATGAAAATGGGAAAACACTGGAATGAATAAACCTAAAGAGATGTTTGTATTACTATATTATGAGTGTGTTAAGTTGATGGGGAAATGGAGCTAGTAGTAAATCAGTGCCTTCATCTATCTGGGAAAAAAATATTTGATTTCATTAAAAATATGTAATAATTGAAACCAAAGGTGATATCTTAATGAAGATGCAACAAAAGACTATAGCTTTCAAAATGCAGGTAAGTTGGGCTCAACACATACACCTGAAAAAACAATAAATGGTTGTATAATATTAAGTGAGTCTACTTATTAATCCATGAGCATACCCATGCATTTCCTTAATTACGATGAAAAGATACCTTACAAAAGATTTACAAGGATTTTACAATCACCTAGTTGACAAACTAAACAACACATATCCAAAAATATATACCATACACAAGGAAACACTTAACGAAGATTAATTATACCTTTTATCATTCAATTTACAAAAGGTTCCAAATGTTTATTACAAGTTTGGGATGAACCCATATCATTATATTATCAAAATACCTTTACCCGTAACTAGAAATTGAAACCCTAAGGCATCCTATGAATATTACTACTTTGTTGGTTTTGCAACTGCTCCTCTTTTTTGGCCAATCTAGAAAAATATATATTTCAACACCATCTAGAGATCTTTGGGAAAGAACCATGGTTGTATGTAATTATTCATGCCTCACATGTTTATTAGCATCACCTTCACATGTCCAAACACTTGAATCCATTCCCTTCACATCATCAACCATATGCTTTTGTAAACCATTCATGTCTTAGAGGTGACCATGGGTACCAAGAGGCATAAAAGAGTCCTCATCTATCTAATAATATTCTTTTGAGTCCATTAATGGAATCCTAGGTCATGCAAAAAGGTAGGTAGGGATTTTCATTTGAACGACAAAGTTTTGAGACGTTGCATTCCAAAGGGAGAAGAGGGGAAAAATACCTGAAGGTCTAACAAGAATGCCAATGTGAGAAAATCTAAAATCCCAAAATTGGACTTGGAGGGAAAGGCATGCAATGGATGATAGGTTTGACAAGCATGATGGTATGAGATACTTCAAAATCTTGAATTTTGCAAAGTGGAATTTTGGGAAGGAAAGTTGGTAGTTGAGGAAAGGATGCATGGATGACCAAACCCAAAATCTTAAAATTCAAGGAAAATGGGCTTAGAGGGGAAAATTAGACTTGGATGACAATAAATGCTAGGGATGACAACTTTGACATGCATGATGGTATGAGATATATCAAAATCTTGAATTTTGTAAAGCTACCCAAAAAAAATCCAAATCACAAGGCATTGACCATAAAAGTACCCTTAAACAAATTTTACTAAGGATATACAATGAACACACTTTAAATGAATATCCTTAGAAAACTACTCAACAAAGGGGACCCAACTAAATATTTCTTAGACTGATTATTAACAAAGGGTGGATAGGGTCAAATACGTAACTTATGGCACAAAAAAAATAAAGATGAGACACAAACATTGAGGTACCAACATTGGCTTGGTTGGGGACATGTGTATCTTGCAAGCACATAAAGAATCTAGATCTTTGGGAGAAAACCAAAAATGGAAAACAATAGGTACCAGGACCAACTTACACTTTGTCATGACAAAAAAGGGTCATGAATACACAAAGGTAACATTATATACAAGATAACATGAAACAAAGACAATGAAAGATAAACTATATTATAAAGGTTATGAGAACCTTACCCTTAGGAGAAATAGTGCTTGAGGTGCTCACCATGAATTGGAAGCTACATGAAATTTCCATCAAGGATCCTAAGGTAGAAAATTACTTGACCACACCCTTCCACAATTTGATAAGGCCCAACTCATAGGGTATCAAATTTTACATGTTTTCCCTTGACTTCTAACCTATAATTGCACATGAGGACAAGATCCCCAATCTTAAACCACCTCTTCGTAGACCTCTTATCAAAGAGGTACTTCATTTTCTACTACCTCAACAAACTCCTCTCATGGTCAACCCTCCTTGTCTCCTCCAATTCGGTCAACTCATGTATTCTTTGGGAAATAACACTTTCTTCTTCCCCTTCAATCTAATGTAGTAATTTATAGATTGGTAAATCAAAGGTTGATTGGAAATTCGGCATCAACACCATATATACCAATTCAAATGGATCCTTCCCAATAGCCTTCTTATAAGTTACCATGTCTACCCAAACAACAAACTTTAACTTATCATTCCATATTTTCTTGTTTTCATCCAATTTTTTTTTGAAGATATTCATGATGTATTTTTTGTTTGACAACACTTTTCTATTTCTATATGGATGATAAAGGGATGAGTGTGTTAACAAGATCCCATATTGTGAGCACATGTAAAAAAATCTTGAGATCTAAAACACATTGCATTATCCATAACTACCTTGGATGGAACACCAAACCTAGAAACAATGTTATTTGGTAGAAATTTAATCACTACTTTAAGGTAGAATTTCTTGTAGGAACTACTTCTACCCACTTGGTGAAATAATTAGTGGCCTTCAATATCCACTTGTATCTATTGCTAGAATTTTTTGTTATCTCCCTAATAAATTATATGCCCCACTATTGTAATAGAGCCTCCACTAGAATGGTTATAAGGGGAGTGCACCTGCTAATTTTAATTTACCAGAATTTTTTTGACAAGCATCACCATATTTTACAAACTTGTCCACAAATTTGAACAATGTGGGCCACCAATAAACCACTCTCATAATCTAATGAGAAGTGATATTTCACATATAATTCTCACCAAACAATCCTGGTGGCATTCTTCAACAACTCTTATAGAATTCTCTTCATATAAATATCTTAGGAGCACAACATCAAGGTTTCTCCATATCAGTTGTTCCTCAAGCAACACATATCTCTAAGCTTCAAGGCTCAATTCCCTCCTTTATTTATCATTCATCTCTAGTGGTCAAATTAAAATTTTAAAATAAATATGATGTCCTAATACCAAAAAATTCCTTCAACTGACATGGAATAAAATATAGGTTAGATCCCACCTAATAGACTTTAGCAACATCCAAATTGGTATCGACCATTAATTTAGCTAGAGTCTAACTCTCAAAAAATTTAGTTTCATTCACCTCCATGTCATACTCTTGGATCTTATTGATCCATCTACACCTTCTACTTGATGCCTCATGTTGGATGAAGATATCTTAAATTATTGTATGTGGCACAAAGGTTGTGATCTTGGCTCCCACAGATAAGGTCTATAAATTTTCACTGTTTTAACAAGAGAATATGCATGCTTTTCCATTATGGAATAGTTCAATTTAACATACTGTAAGGATTTTTTGAAGAAGGATATTTAATTTTCATATACCTCATGATTATTTTATAGAAAAACAACAACAATAGTATAAAATGATGCAAAGGAAAACAATTGAAAAGGCTTAGAGTAATCTAGGCTTTCCAACACTAGTGCCTTCTTAAGTTCATATTTGATTTACACAAAGGAATCAATTGATTGCTTGTCCCAACCTGATGATTGTCCATTCTTTAAAACCTTGGAAATGGCCTTTTTTTTTCAACAAAGTTAGGAATAAACCTCCTAACAAAATTTATCTACCCAAAGAATGATTGGATTGTCTTTATTATTTTGGGTTGAGAGATAATGTTGATTGCTTTGACACATTTTGGATCAATGCTCATCTCTTCCTTAAATATAATATTTCCAAGGAGCCTGCCTTCTTTCATGCCAAAAATATGTTTCTTGGGATTCAAATATATCCCATACTCTAAAAACATCTGGAAGATCAACTCCAAATGTTTGCAATGATCATTTCAATCCTTGGAGTATGCAGTCAAATCATCTTGGTTGACAACCATAATTTCATTTATAAGGTCTACAAAGGTGACGTCCATAGCTCTTTGAAATTTGGCCCCAACTTTATTTAAACTAAATGACATTTAAATACATATAAACATTCCCAATGACATGGTGAAGGTCATTTTATGTTTCTTAGAGTCTTTGACCATGACCTTATTGTAACATGAGAAGTTGTTCATCGTAGACATCAACTTTGATCTCATTACTTTCTACAAAAAATGTTCCATACTAGGTAGTGGATAATTGTCCTTGAGAGACTTGATATTTAAATTTATAAAATCCATACACAACCTAATATCCCCATTCCTCTTTTTGATTGCAACAAGGTTTGATACCCACTCTAAATGTCTGATCATAATAATGACTCCTTTCAAATTCATCAGTTATTTTTTCATTTGAGGGGTAAGAGTGGGGTTGTTAGGATGTTTCTTTTGTTTAAATGGCTTTGTAATAGGCTCCAATGGAATGTTCTGCTACAACAAATCCTCCCTATAAGCCTTTAGTTCATAATAAGACCAAGCAAATAATTTTTTATACTTTCTTAATAATTTTATTGACATTTGCTTCTTTTCTATTTTAATTGTTTACCAATGTAGATTATCTTAGGAGTTGATTTAGTTCTTATATTCAAACTGCTGGTGTAGGTTTTTATTTTCCTAGTAGGTTAACTTATTTTCCCCTAGTCCTAGGTTTTTCCTACACTTTATGAAGCTTGCTTAGGATAATAAAGTGAGTTTATTACTAGGAGATAATTGATGTGGTGTCCCCTTCCTTAAAGGGTGGAACACTTTCCACTTCTGGTGGCATCCTCCACTTTTGGTGGTCCATCTCCACTCTTTGTGTTTGATTCCTATTGGTTGGATTTGCCACCTACCTCCTCTCCTTAGTTCTATATAAACTCACTACCTAGCTTGTATTTACATATTTTTGCATGCATCTTTACATTGTATCTTTTCAACTTAGAAGCTCTTAATGTAATTCTGTCACATCGACATTGCATAATTTCTCAAAGTCCTGGTTTGCATTCTTTTTTTTTTCCCAATTTATGTAACTTTGATTTTCTCTTAAAAAGTTCCTTGGGTTATTCAATCTATTTCATATTTCTAACATGGTATTAGAGATTTTGTTTGAAAAATATGAATTTATAGATTCCTTCAATTGAGAGATTGAGTTTCTTATAAAGATCTTGTAAATTCTCATATGCTCTTCTCTTGTGTTTTGAACAATCTAGAGAATCAGAAAGGGTTTGCAAAGATCTAATAACCTCTACATATTTCATATGTGTTTTGTGAGATCCAAGTGATTGAAACATTTATAGTTATACTGGTAGCATTTTTTACTGTTCCAATGCGTTCAGAAGGCTCGAGAAAATCAGATTTGGCTTTTGTTTCATCCAAATTGGAGATCATTTGATAAAGTTGTAAATGTGGGTTTGAAGCTAGGATTTGGAAAACAAATTTTTACTAGAGAATTTTCAGCCCAAACAAACCTTGCCATTGCATTTAGAAGGCTCAAAAACCCCTATTCTCATATAAAATTTGTCTATTTTAGACAATTTTTATTTTTGGAAATTTTTTTATTTTATCAAGCGGTCATCACTACAGGTTAAATTCAACTAGTTTTTTCAAAAATTCATAAATTTTAGCCACAGTGTCCCTTTTTTGCAAAAACGATATCATCAGAAAGCTGGAGATGAGAAATTTCCATCCACAAAGGTATTAAAAATATTTTTTTCCACTTTCTGACATATATTGTAGGTTGAAGCTATTTGTTGCAAATTTCTTAAAAAAATCATAACTTTCACCCCAGTGCTCTAATTTTCGGAAACAAATAGGCACTGGAAAGGTATTGGAGAGCACTACACAAATATTAGGATAATTTTCTATATTTTGTCTCAAGTTCACTTTGTATCAAAATTTGTAATTTTGGCTATTTTGAGCCTATTGAGCATTTTATCTTGGAAAAAAGCCTTGTAAACACATTGAATTATAAAGTGCCAACCTTATAATATTTGGGGGGGGGGTGATCTTTGATACTAGAGAAAAGGGTGGGAGTGTATTGGTGTTCTTTTATGGAGTTCCTTTGTAATCATTTGAGGATTGTATCATGGGTTTTCCTAATCATCCTTCTGAGATAATCTTAGATAAGGCCAATTATGAGTCTTGGAAAAAAGGCATTCTAACCCATCTCAGATGGCTAAATTTTTTGCCTTACCTTTATGGGCTCATGCTTGAACCAAACATGCCTGGAAGGAAATAAGTATGGGGTAATAAAATTGATCATGTATTAGGAGTAATTGGTTCTCATGTTGATAATTACACTATGTTGGTTATAGCAGACATTGAATGTACCCACACTTTGGACCAAGATATGGGAGATGTTCAGAGACCCTCATGTTTCTTTGTTCCCAGATGATCTTGCTACAAATTACCTCATTCCACTTGATTATGTAGGTAATATACCCTTTGACGATGATACTTTAGAGGAGCTTGAGTATTATGCACATCTTGATTGTTCATATGACATAGAGACTTCTCTTGCTTCTCATCCTCATGTTGAGATTACATCAACATCACCTTTTGCAGCTTTAGATTCTAGAGATGCTTCTTTGAAAGCCTCTAGTGATTCATTGCAATAGGATCTTTTGTGTCTTCCGAATTCAATTCATTGGGACCAATTTCTACTAGAAATATCATGTTTTTTTGTAGAGTCCCTCATCTCAGATCTAGATGACATTATTGAGGAAAAGTATTTTTTCCTTGCATCTACTATTGCTACTTCAGAGTTCAATGTTGCTTCCTCAAAAGCTTCTAATGATTTCTTATAGCAGGACATCCATTTTCTTCTAGATATAGATTTGTGGAAAGGTCTCTTGACAAGAGTTACAAACTTGTTTATGGAGACACATATTTCAAATTTGGAGGACATATTTGAGGGGTTATCTCTCCTTTTTAAGGATAGTCATTGCACAAATGTTGTCAAACAATCATTGTCTTTGGATTATGCTCTACATCAATCTCTAGGAATTTATGATTTATCATCTTCAATAGTGTGGCCTAGAACACCTAATTTGATTATGACTTCTTTTAGCATCAACATGAAGACACTTGAGCCAAGTTTAAAGAATTCATATATTCTACACTTTCTTCCTACATATTCCTTTCAAGAATTGGGAGATAGCTTGCATACAACATTGGTTGTGTTTCTTCCTAAAGGGAGGAACATTGTTTGATGATTGTGGATCATATTCTCCATCTAGTTTCGAGCATCTACCATTGGATCTCTTTTGGAGGGACTACTTAGCCCTCTTCTTCTCTCTCTATTTTGGGGGGTGTTCTCTCTCTATTTTGGGGGGTGTTCTCTCTATATTTTGGGGGTCTTCTTCTTCTTTGGGGGGAATTTGATATGTACTTGAGTACCTAACATGGCCTCATTTGTTGGGTACCATCATCTTTTACATCCTCCTAAGCTGTGCTTAAGGGGAATTTTGGTGTAAGTTTTTATTTTCCTAGTGGGTTAATTTATTTTCCCTTAGTCCTAGGTTTTTCCTACACTTTATTAAGCTTTCTTAGGATACTAAAGTGAGTTTATTACTAGGAGATAAATGACGTGGTGTCCCCTTCCTTAAGGATGGAACACTTTCCACTTTTTGTAGCATCCTCCACTTTTGATGGTCCATCTCCACTCTTTGTGGTTGATTCCTATTGGTTGGATTTTCCACCTACCTCCTCTCCTTAGTTCTATATAAACTCACTACCTAGCTTGTATTTGCATCTTTTTGCACTGTATCTTTTTAGCTTGGAATCTCTTAATGTAATTTTGTCACATTGACATTGAATAATCTCTCAGAGTCCTGGTTTGCATTCTTATGTTTTTCCAATTTATGTAACTTTGATTTTCTCTTAAAAAGTTCTTTGGGTTATTCAATTTATTTCAGATTTCTAACACATACCTTCTACATCTTCTTCACTAATGGGATTACTTCTTTTATAACAATCAACATTGTAAAAGATTCATTCTAAGCAACAAGACCTCTTGGAATAGTATTTGTTTTGAGTTGAATAATTTCATTTCCAAAAAGAGACTCCTTACCTTCTTCATTTTTCTCCACCATGGGCTGCTAGTCAATGATTTGGCTCTCAAAGTGACCACTATAATTCAATAACTCATAGATTTGTTGTTCATCATTAATGACCTATCAATTTTAAATATTGTCTAGAATACTAGGCATGATAATAATTTCAACATCATACCTACATTGAGGTGAAGTAAAGGAAGCATCAAATCTTGAAGCTAATATGTAAGGGAATCAACTATTACATTGTTATTGCTCTCAAAACATTTTATGTTAGATACATCAAACACCTCATAATATCCCACACCACATTCTTATACATTCTCATTATTATTATTTTTACAACATGCCCTTAACTTGAGACACCACAAGTTTTGAATTACCATACACTCTAATACATTTGATTCCATATTTGGAATTCATATTCAAACCAAGCAAAAAAGATTCACTTAGCCACATTATTGGTGTATTCAAAGTTCAACCTAAATGTAAACTTATAGTTTTTCCCTTCAAGGACACTAATACAACTCCTACAACATTATCTTCTATTGAGAATACACCATCAAAATGCATGTTATAAGTGTCATCATTTCTTGGATATTAATGTGGGGGAAATAAATCAGGGTCAACCTTCTTTTAAACTTATCATCATACTATTCCACAAAATAATCAAGTTCAACATCAAAGTAAAAAATTTTGTACTCTACAATATTGAGCATTTCTTCTCTTTATGTAATTGGACTTCTTTTCTGTGTAGTTGTATAGTATCATAAGATAAGTATATTTGAATACTAACCACCAATTGAGGTTACCCAATTATTGTAAAATAACATAACCCATTTAGCTAAAAAATCAACTATGATAATATCCATCCAAATTTTCTTACTAGGGTATGCAAAAAGTTACACTTCAATGCCATTTATGACCCTAATTACATCTACTTCATGAGAATCCATGGTAAAACACTTTCCATAAGATTTTGAAACTTGCAAGTCTAGTTGGTTCATGATTTCTAATTATATCACATTGTTGGATTTCCTATAATCTAACATACAATTATGTACCAACCAACCATTTATCAACAAAGATGTATAGAATGATTCAATTTCCTATTTTTTACTTATAGATATAGTGCCCAAGTAAATCTTAGGTGACTCTTATACATTGGCTTGATTTTCCCTATTTTTGGGAACATCTACAAATTCACTTGGTTGATCACAAATAGTAGGGGTAGTGATATAAATAAATTCCCTTTCTCTAGTTTAGGGATCCTTAACAACTCCCTGACTAACATTTGAACTTTCAATTGACTTAATGCTTGAGCCATATCAATTGGTTGGTATGTTGGCAAGGAGTGGAGTATGGAATTATCATAAAATTAATGTCAAGAATGAAAGGAATTAACTGATCACTAATGAAAACTTGATTCATGTTGAATACATTTCCAATTTCCTTAGTTGCTTTATGTTTCTAATTTGTTGCTTCACTAACTTGCTTCTATTTGGCATCACCTCCAACAACCTTTGAATTTTCTACATTATTGCTTGGGGCTTCAATAATCTTCTAATTAGGGACATATTTATTTTTATAGGGATGCATCTAGCATATGCATTTTCTTCCTAGTTGGCGAGTTCCCTACAGTCCTAATTGTAGTTCTTTTTTCATTATTATCCTTTTGTTTTCCTTTCCTTATTTGTTCAATTGGCACATTTGGGACAACCACACCTCAAACTTGACTTGTGGTACCTACTTTCCTATTTCTCAGCTAGTAATCACTTTGGACTTGCAAGACAACTACTTCGATGAGAGCTTGTATATCTTTATCAAATGGTTTTTCTCTCTTATACCTTTGTCTCATTTGTTCCTTAAGATATTTGAAATCTTTTTTATACAAATCATATGGAACACAATGACTGTCATGATCATACTAAAATAATTCCTCACTTTCATATACTTCCAATTGATCAACATCAACATCCTCATAATACTTAGGTGACCTTCATTTTCTTGGAATGCTTTTTCTTCTTCAAGTGTTGCAACAACAAAACATTTTGACTAATTATGAGGCAAGTAACATATATCGCACCAAAATGAATCTTTTTAAATATTCATGTGATCCTTCCTCAAAGGATTACAGTCTTGGTATATTTGGTTTGCACTCATTGGTATCACTTTCTTATCATTTGGTTCAAGTATTTTATACCAATCATAATTGTAAGGTTTATTATGCAATCTTTGACCTTCATTGAAGTGTGTGGAAACATTGTTAGAATACATAACTTTCTCATTCTTTACAAACTTATATAAGAGATCCTTCATGTCCCTATTAAATTTTTTAATTTGTCCTTACAGGATGCTCTTAGGTTACTCTTTATATTGATATCCATGTCATAATCTTCCCTCAATGTTTGAGGGTTCTTGTCTCATAAACAACTTAAAGTTAAATCAAATTATCCATAATATAGAACAAGGCACATAGGTTCATTTTTCCTCACATGGGGGGCACTTTCCTCATGGTCATAATAAACTTATTTATGAAATCAGTAACTATCTCATTAACCCCTTTCTTTATAGTAGTTAGCTCATGGATTGCAAACTTTGGGTTCACTCTTTCTCCATATTGTAGTAAAAAAATCCTCATACTCATCCCACAAGTCTATACTACTATCTAGAAAACTCTTATACCATTCCTTTGCACTTTCTTCCAATGATTGCACAAAGAGCTTCATCATGACATCTTCATCTTCTATTCCATATTCATATGTCATATCAATGAAATTTCTTAGTGGTCCTCAATAGTGATATCATTTTTACATTGAAATTTTGGAATTTTTTCCTTAATCTCATTTGGAATGGGATTGGGATAATCATGAATACCATAAAATTTAAATTGTTTGTATTTTTCTAGTCCCAATGGTGGTCTCACTGGAAATCTATGAGCTTGTCTTCTGGGGTTGACCCCCACGTTTTTCCTGCATTTTACTATTGGGGATTTTTTTAAATTTTCCATAAATTATGTACTTACTAATTTGGAACATTTTGTCCATTATTTTAATTCATATTCTATTGTTGAGCCATATTTAAATTTTGGTTTAGTTGTTGCATCTGTTGAGAAAGTTGAGCTTGCTATAATGTAATTGTGCTTCTATCTCACACTGCCTTTGTTTGAGTTGGTCAATTGTATCTATATGTTGATTTAATTATTTTTTTCCTATGCCGTTTTTCTAATTGAGTAGCTAGATCAACATCATGGAATAAGTTTCTACCCTTGTTTAGTTCCTAGAGATGAAGTAGGAAAATTTCTATGTCGATTTCCCTTTGATTTCTTAGACGTGGAGGTAGAGGAAAATTCATGTACACATTTTTTGTAAGCATATTCTGGGATGTGCCTCTATTTCTTACATCAATATTTGTTTCAATTATAAGCCTACAATAATCATTCCCAAGTGTTCTCTCACTAGTTTTGATCCTATTAACAATTGAATCATTTGATGTATATTGATCACTCTTTTATGCATCTCTTCTATTTGAAGTATCTAATTTTTTAGTAATTTGATATTTATGCAAAAATGACATACATGGATTCTTAGCCTTCCATTGTTCTTTTCGTCTCCTCACATCAAGGGAAATTTTGTATCAAGTATTTCTTGACCTTTGGATTGTTAATCGATTTCCATCTTTGTCCTTTCTTGCAAATTATTTCTTGAGTCAATCCTTAACAAAGTCACCACTCCTTTAATCAGGAGAAAATAAGCTTTATATCAGCAATGTTTCAATTTGGTACCAAGCAAGGACTAGTCCTCATGGGCGCACCATGGTTGTTAATTAACAGGCTAGGTATTCAAATTGAATTTTAATTTAAACTTTCCCCAACAATTGCACCAATTTTTTGGTGATATGAGTTGTAGTTCCCAAATCCCTACGGTTGGATAGTCTTCTAGGTTCCAAGGGTCTCAAAATTGGGAAGAATATTCACTAGAGGCACAACACTCACCTTGACACAAACCATACCCATTGCATAGTGCACCCCTATTCTAGTTGTCACTTTGTATCTATATGTTGGTTTAGGTAATTTAAGGTTAAGAACCTTGTTAAAATAGATTATCTACCATATGAGTGTTTGAGAATGTGTTTTATGATAACTCCTTATGTTATTATATACATTTAGACATAGCAATGAGAACACACTAGAATAGATAAAAATAAAGATATATGTGTATTAATATGTTGTGATTATGTTGAGATTATGGGGAGATGGAGCTAATAGTATATTGGTGACTTTATCTAGTTGGGAAAAAAAGTATTTTAATTCATTCAAAAGATGTAATAATTGAAACCAAAGATGATACCTTAATCAAGATGCTGAAAAAGACTACACCTTTCAAAATGCACAGGTAAGTTGAGCTCTACACATACATTCAAAAAACAATAAATGATTAAAAAATATTAATTGAGTCTACTTAATAATCAATGAGAATTCCCATACATTTCCTTTATTAAGATGAAAAGATACCTTGCAAATGCTTTACAAGGATTTTACAGTCATTTGGTTGACAAACTAAACATATCCAAAAAATATATACCATACACAAGGATACACTTAAATAAGGTTTGTTATACCTTTTACCATTCAATATACAAAGGTTACAAATGTTTATTACAAGTTTGGAATGAAAAAAGTCATTAGAATACGAAAATACCTTTACGTAGAATTGGAAATTGAAACCCTATGGCTTCATGTAAATATCATTTCTTTGTTTTTGATTAGAGGTAAACGGGTTTTGAAGGGGCCCCGAAACCCTTTACAAAAAAGAACAACAAAAGCAAAAGATAACTACATAATGCAAACAATAGCCAAAACACAACAAGCCATCAACACAACAACAACCAAAAAGGAAGGACAAAAGCAACAAAACTACATATTCTTCAGGATACTGGTAGCTTCCATGTTGCAGGCCACAGTATTCTGATAGTCATCCATAACTTTAGACATATATTTAGCAGGGACCCTAGCCCACCCTTTGGTTTTATTACGCGTTCTAGCTCTAGGCCCACCCACATTTACCTTAGTAATCAACACATTTTGCACCCCACCAAGCTTGTCAACAGAAACCTCCTCCTCCATACGCCTTTCACCAACATCAGATTCCTCACTAGGAGCAATCTCCTTTTGATGCTTGGCCATTTCAATAGGAGTAGAAATGCCCACAGACTCAAACTTCACAGCAGATTTAGTCCCCTCCCCACCCTTCTCTAAATTAGCACTAATCCTTTCCAACTGGTCTTCAAGGGTCAGGATTCTTTGTTCGAGCATCTATTTCATCTTCAACATTTCATCAACAACAATCTTCAAGGACTCAAACAACTCATCAATTTGATTTTGAACTGATGAATCACCCACTTTGCTCACCGCACCCCTTACCTTGACATTTGTCATGTTGAGCTCATGGAACACCCATTTTAGCAATTTAAACAAAGAGATGGTGCTCTCTCCTTGGCCAATCCCAAAACATTGAGCACATCCTCCTAGTCACAATTAAAAATATCCTTAACCTTAGTATCATCCTCTTGGGAGGAGCTAACCTTTTCCTGACTAACAAAGACCTTCTTACCTTTACCAACAACAACCAACATTTGAATTTTGCAAATGGAGTCAACAATTTCTTCAGTAATAGACCTCCTTTTTTGCACCTCCAAGTCCACACCCAGAGAGTCTAAATCACCCTGCTCACCATCCAACTTCAGGGGAAAAGTAACTTGCATCTCAACCAGCTGACTAGCAACCCTAGTAGCCATTTTCTTGTTATTGGCCTCCTTCGAACCCTGCTTTCTCTTGGTCCCCAAAATAGGGGACGACATGGACACATCTCCAGTAGTAACAATCCTCTCCTTCAAGATAGTGGAAGCACCGGGCTTAGCTATAGTCGGCTTATCAACAACCTTTTCCTCACTACAAGTTTCATAACCCATCTGGTTAGGACCCAAATCCATTTTTCCAGACTTACCCACATAAAGAGGTTGTGAGATCACTTCCATGGAAGCTTGAGAGTCCGGTACATAATATGTTTCCTCCTATGAATATGACTTCTCCTCCAGGACTTTTCTCTTCTTATTCCCTTTCATAGTGGCCGACTCATCTTCCGACACCATTTCATATTCCTCAACCGGCCTTTGTTGCTTACCCTTAGAGATAACAAGCGACTTAGAGACTTTAAAAGCTTTAGCATAGTCTAAAATTAACAAAATAAGACCAACATACAACACCAGATTCTTGGGGTTCCTTTTGTGATCCTTCAAACCAAACTCCAGAGAGGCCAAGACATAAAAAGGAAAAAAATAAATTCCTATGACGGAAATGATTCAAGAGAACAAAATGATAGGCATTTATCGCAATAAAATGACCCTCAAGAGTAATGTACCTCATTAGTTCCTCTGCAACGTCCCCCAAAAGAGATTTGAGTGAATCACACTAGTACCCACCACTCTTGGATGACTTCAGGTCTTGTTCTTCGACCCCTTTGAAGAAAATCTGTATCGTCGCCTTAGATTCTTTCTTGTCCCTGTAAACCTTTTTTCCCTCTGTAGAAAGCCCAGTGATATTAGAAATAAAAACCTCATTAACGCCAAATTATGTGCCACCTAGTTCAAGAGAAAGACTTGACACAATTTTTGTCCCCTCCCATAGTCCCTGAATTAGCAGTTAGAAGCTTGAGAACCTTGCAAGTGATGAGAAGAAACTTCGAGAAGGAGAACCAAAAAATGCCCACAATCCATGTGGCAACGGTATTATGACAAAGAGAAATAATGATCCTAGAATGCCGTCCCATATAGATACCAACCAAGGTACCATCAACACAATCAAAATCCAACTAGCCTTCACTCCAAATGATTATCTGCCATGTGATAATAGTCATACGAATCCATAGCATAATGAGGCAAACATCCAAGCTAGCAGTTTTGAAAATCATGGTTTAAACATGTAGTAGCCTTAATGGGGAGGGGGTCGTTAACATCCCACTCCCTAGAACCCCTAACACCAAGGTTAGCAAAAACATCAACTAATCCATTCCCTTCCCTAAATATATGAGATATATAACACTCATCAAAGGAATTTAGAATTCCAATAGCATCCATGATCATTGATTCAATACTCCATGAAGGGGTAGAAGATTGCTTCAGATTGTTGATAATGTTGAGAGAGTCCTCCTCAAGCCAAACCTTCTTATAACCTCTTGATTGTTCCATCTTCAAGCCATGATAGGCTGCAACATATCATTGCTTTGTTGGTTCTACAATTGCTCCTCTTTTTTCCTTCTCTTTTTGGTCAATCTAGAAAATATATCTTTCAAAACCTGTATCTAAGGGTAAATTTTAGGTATGTTAGATGTTAGCAAATTAACAATGCATATAAACCCAAAGAACTACAAAGTACAATGAAAGCAAATATAGATGAAACAATTATACCAGTTAATCGCCGAAGCCTCCATGATTCATCTTCGTAGCACCTTCTAACTTGTTGGTTGATGTGTTGCCCTCAGATTCAATGTGCGAGCAATCTGAAAATAAGGCCTAAGTCCTACACAAGCTTTGAAGGATTTAAATAAAGTCTATGCCTATGCCTATGACAAAATGAATCTAAAATGCCTATGCCAAGAAATGTCTAAACTTGATGAAGTAAATGCAATATCTTAGAAATGAGCATAAATCTGACTAGTAAAAAATGTGAGCAAAATTGGCATTTTATAGAAAATACAATTTTGGATGGACAGACGAGATTGAATTTCGACAAAAACCTAAAATTAGAGGACAAGATTTAATCTGATAATCCCTAATCAGGGTTAGGGAAAAATCCTTAAACGAGTGGTTGAGATGTCATCTGAGAAAATCAAATCGGCGGTGGAGAATAAATGAAATAATTAATTAGAAAATAAGGATTTTCGAAAATCAAGAAGATAAAGACTGCCTGATTTGTGAGATTCAAAAAATCAAGAAGATAAGAGCTGAACTGAAGATCAGATTTGAAAAATCAATAATTTGCTCAATTACTTGATTTTTGGAAGAAAGTTACCATTTTGAATTAAATTAATTCAAAATATGGATTTTGTGAGATAATAAATAATCGATTTTCAAATTATTTACTAAAATGAACTATCAGTTAAGAATGTGATATCATTTTAAATAATTTCATTTATTTTAAAATGAGGGAAATGTTCATATGATTAATAATTAAATAAATTAATAAATTCATTTAATTATGAGGATTAGTGACATATTAAATAAATAAATAAAATTTATTTATTTAATAATCGGGAAGAAATAAATGAAGAAAGGTAATTTAAATAAATTACGAAATTTATTTAATTAGGGGAAGACTTAGACAATTAATGACGTATTTAATAAATAAATAAAAAATATTTATTTAATAATCATGAAGAATAAAAGGACATGAATTAATTAAATAATTATGAATTCTTTAATCAATAGTCGAATGTGGACCAAGGACATAATTAAATGTCATAATTATGCTAGGACAAAAGTGGTAAAAATAGAGCTTGTAGGCCTAGGTCATTTTTAAGTGTCTACATTTTCCCCCTCTTTGTCATAATGTAGCATGTCACATTGTGACAAAGAAAAATAAGTCAAAGCCATGCCCCAGTGAAGGTATAGAGTATCAATGCCCCCTCGGGAAATTTTTCAAATTTTGGGTTGGCGGCAGAAAAATTTGGAAAGGGTCCCGATAAGTCAATTTGATGACTAGAAAAATGATGGCGTAGACGGTGTCGGATTCTGACATGTTTAAGGCCTTCAAAAGGATAGTCAAAGTTAGTCAAAAGACCTTCCAATGCTGACCTAGTTGAAAAATGCCATTTTGACTTTATAAATAGGTTGACAAAGGGGTAAAAGTCAATTCATTTTCACTATTCACATTGCAAATTTGAGAGCTCAGAGCGAAGAGGATTGCAATGAGGATGGTGATTCCAGTGACAGAGCACCGTAGCGAGATCGTGCGGACCTACAGGCGGCCAAAGGGTTCAGAGCCAGCGGTATGTACCCCTAACCCCCTTTGTAATTTTCTCATTTTGCGTGTCAAAGTTAGGGTTGTAGGGCGAACAACGAATGTGCTGCAACGCATATGCGTGCATGTAAGCCGCATTTGACTTCGCGTTCGACGCATTTGATGCATCGCGATGCAAGTGCAAGAGGTTTCTAGGATAGGTCAAGGGTTTGCAATGCATTTGCCAAAAACTGCGACACATTTTCCTTTTTGAGCCGCATTCGAAAGTTAGAATGTCGCATTCGTCATTTTGCAACGCAATCGCCTGTTTGAGCGACGCATTTGAATGAAGTGACGCATGTGTCATATATTGTGACTCAAGTGCTCTGATGGGACATAATTGTTGTTCAGAACGATGCAATCGATATGTTGCGACGCATTTGAAGTACAGAACGAGGCAACTGTTGTTTCGTGACGCAAGTGCAGTCAACGTGACACATTTGACTTTGACTTTGACTAGGGCTGATTCTGATGCTTTTGAAATCTGAAATGCTTTTTGATGATACTGACAATTGTCTAGAAGGTACTAATGTGTTGTTGGGCTTTGTGCAAAGACAGCTAGCCCCTATATACATGCGAGAGAGCAGACCGTTGACCTTCTAGTTTGCTGATCAGTTGACTCCGTGGGAGTGATGACGATTGATGTCACTAGGTCTATTTTATGCTGCCAATATGCCCGCTATTCAGGAAAATAGGGGACTATTGACTGTGTTATGTGAGCGATGGCATTCAGAGACATGCTCCTTTCACCTGCCGATGGGAGAGGCAACCGTTACACTTGAGGATGTTTACCGCATTCTATGCGTGCCGATTTGAGGAGAGTGGATCATCTATGACCCTCGCCATGGCCAATAGACCTTCATAGCGTACTATCGAGATGAGGGTGCAAGACTCGGCATCCAGGGCTACGAGATCCATTAGGAGTTTATGGAAGAGCATTATGCTCGGTTTGATGCATTCCTGGCGACATTGATTGGCGGGATATTGATTCCTGACCGTCGCAGACATGGGTTCCCTATTGGTTGGGGAGACATCATAGTGGGGATGAGACGAGACAGGATAGTGTATGCCTAGGGGCCTTGTTTATTGGGCACACTCTACCACTAGCTTCATGAGGTTGCCTACAAAAGGGTAGAGAGTATTTCATGTGGCACTACGCTTCTGATGATATGGGCATGGGAGTATATAGCGATATTCCGTCTGCCTATTCAGAGACCACAGCTAGCCGAGGGGATTCCCTATGCGTATTACTATGTTGATGCTCTTTAGCAGACACGGATGGTGGATACATCGTATTGATACTATGGTGTCATTCATTTGGAGACCGTATAGAGACTGCCAGCAGTGGGATGATGAGGTGGACCATCTCAACCTGTCCAGACAGTATCACTACTTGATTGGGAGGATAGTGTAGAGCCAGCTGATTATAGAGATGTACCTTCCACAATGTGTCCTCAGATAGTTTGGAGAGCAGCAGGGTGTACCTACAGGCATAGTCGAGTATGCTCAGTCTTCCAGAGAGTCAAGTTGGGGGCCAACAATATTTCTCGTAGCCTTTTCCGAGTAGCAGATCGATGGGCTAGGAGCCCATCCATGGGGATGGAGAGGTGGGATTGCAGATCTCGGGACCACAACCAACTATGACCTATGGTGGCAGGCTCATAGAATAGTGCCACTGACAGATCCAGATGGGCTAGCACATGTGGATAGGAGGTTAGTTATACCTCATGTGCTGAGAGTCAGGCGAGGGGGCAGAGATGGTGATAGAGGTAGGGGGAGGGATGGAGGTCAGGGTGGAGGGCGAGATGGGGGTAGGGAGGGAGGCCGAGGTGGAGATGATGGAGATGATGGGGATGATGGAGGAGATGGTCAGAGATGAAGGAGGGATGGCCAGAGATAGGGTAGGAGAGTGTGACCACGTGTGGCCAGAGTGGCACTAGATGCTATCCCAGAGGTGGCCGAGGAGGGGGGAGAGGGGAGGAGGAGCATCCGAGATAGGAGGAGGAGAGACAGGAGGAGCAACCAAGGCAAGAGGAGGAGGCAGAGAGACAAGAGGAGCATGTGGCCGAGGAGGAGGCTAGACAAGAGGAGGAGGATGTGGAGGTGGAGGTGGATGTGCCTTGGGATGAGGGAGTCGGTGGAGAGGATGTGGCCGAGGATGATGACGATGATGATACCATGGATGAGGCCGAGAGACTCCTGATATGGAGGATGGTGGAGGGAGAGGAGGGGATACCATCTTCATCTACATTGCCCCATGATGCCACGAAAAACCAGAGGGTGACAAATCTATAGAGGAGGCTAGATGAGAGTGTGGTAGAGGTCAGGGCACTGCAGGAGGAGCTAGAGGTGGCTTGAGTAGAGCGGGATTAGGTAGTGATCTGCCAACAGGATTCAACTCAGTGGTGTGTAGAGTTTGTAGCACTATGTTCAGGGCCTTCTAGGGATATTGCTCGTGAGCTTTCCAGGGTGAGCACTAGGTATGGGTAGTACATGAATCTATATGAGTAGTCAATGCCTCCCAAGTGACGAGATCCTACACTGTCACGCTCACAGACGAGGACAGGCAGCGGTCATAGATCAAGGAGTGGGAGCGACAACAGGAGCCATACCAGTGTAGGAGGATCCACCTCCTCAGGGCACACATCAGAGAAAAAGTCCCACCACTCACATAGGCATGCCTCGAGTCATCATTCGAGCCACAGTCATGGGTCCACCAATTCAGGGTAGAGATCAGTACAGAGGCAGCCGCCAGTGACAGATCCTTCGGCCTCTCAGAGTCAGGCCGCAGTGTCATCACATGTGTCTATTACTGTGGAGATGATGCCATAAGTGTCAGTTCCATTGGTTGCTCAGAAAAAGGCTACTATAGGTCCACCCATTATTTTAGCGTCAGTCACAGATCCTTAGCCACCACACTCTTCGCCACGAGGGGACGATGAGAGCCTTTCCTAGGGGCATGTTTTGATATATTTGCTTCTTTGTTATAACACATTATGTATAGACTACTGAGCTTGCGAGCTCCATTTTTGGGATATCTCTTGAATCTATCCTGTGACATTGTATATTTTTGTGAGATGATGCTATATGATGATGTAGTTTTGATGTGGGCCACATGTGTGTTATGTGATGCTATTTGATTTATGGATTATGATATATGTGATGTGATGCTTTATGTATGATGTTAATTTATGATGTATGATGGTACTTATTTATATGTCTTGTCATGTATGTCCTATGATGCTTACTTATGAGGTGACACCATGATGATGCAATGCTTATTTATATGTTATGTCGATTTTGTGATGCATAATGTATTTATTTAAATGGATGCCATGTTTATGATTATGTTAATGCAATATGCAACGAAATGTTATATGATTTAATACTATGGATGATGTATGTATGGACCTAATGCAATGTTGATATGATCATGTATGCACTTATGTTTTTGTATGTCACAAGATATCATCGTGAGATGGATGAGAGAAGATGACCAGACCGAAGAGAGAATATGACCAGACTGAAGGAGATGCATGTTAGTTCCTAGACCAAATCCTTCAAAACTTTACCATAGGACTTTAATATTTATTGCTCTTAATCATCATTGGGTAGACTGTTGTAATGGTCGACAAAACACTATGATATGACATCGATCAAGGTGTACAAGGTCGTACCATCACATAAGACAAGCAGTCATAGACAACGATGATCACGACTCATACTAAGAGCACAATTGCCCCAGTCTTTTTGTCATAATCAACCACAAGCAGAAAAAAAGGACAATTCATGAAACGTCGTTGCTTCTCTAAATCATGTTTCTAGGACATCCTTGAGAAACTAGCAGCATGATTGAAAAAATACAAAATAGAGCCCTTATCATAATACGTCATTGTTTTTCTAAATCCCGGAATCAGGACCTCGTTGAGAAACTAGTAATCATGCGTGTCAAAAGTCGAGACAAACGTCATGATACGTCACTGCTTCTCTAAATCATGTTGTTGGGATCTCGCTGAAGAACTAGTAACATGATAAAAAGCCAAAAGACAAGTGCCAAGTGTTTTCCAAGTGCATTTGGATACCCATTGTTTTAATGTCAAGATGTCAGGTTTGATGACGATGAGATGCCGGGGTGTCAAAGTTTTGACGATGCCATGATGACGAATGTCAAAAATTGCCAAATTCAGGAAGGACACATCTTGAATAATGCTGATGTTGAGAGGATTGATCCCTAAATGTCAAAAGGGATCCCTCAAAATGATGACGATGCCTAGGAAGGAAACATCCTAAGGCATAAATGACAGTGTTTGTTCTTCAGAAGGACACATTTGAAGAATACTGATGTCAAGAGGTATGATCCTTAGATGTCAAGAGGATCCCTCAAAATGTCGAATGACGGTGACGATGCCTAGGAAGGACACATCCTAAGGCATGAATGCCAGAGGTTATCTTTTAGAAGGACACATCTGAAAGCTAACCAAGAGTCTGACTTGTTTTGACTGAGTTTGACTTGTGTTGACCATATGCCGATTTCCTTTGACATGTTGATGTGATTGTCATGTTTGAATAAATGATTGTTTCACTTTGTTTTAGGAGTTTTTCCATCTGGAAAATGATTTGTCTTGACTTGAAGACTTTTGATGTGTGTGTCAGTGTAGTGCCATGAAACCTAATGGATTGACCTAGTGTGGCTTCAGGGACTCATCGACAGATGGCCTTGCCTATGTCATGCACTCAGAGACCTCGTAGTTCGACACGGCCAATGACTTTGTCTTGATGACCAAATATTGCGTCATGATTTTATTTTGAAAAACCTAAAAGGACTAACCTAATGTCTCGGGGACTCGAAAATGAGCCTTGCCTACATAGCAAATGCGCAGAGACAACGTAGTTCAGACGAATGACAAAAGACTTGACTAAAATGATGGGCCTAAGGAAATGTGACCTTTGGTTTGCGTTGTCCGAGACTGCTCGGTATTTTGTTGTGGTTTCTTTAGGGCATTTTCCGATTTTTTTAGATCTTTCTTCAGGACATTTTGCAATGTTTTTGGTCTTTTTTCAGGACATTTTGCAATGTTTTTGTCCCTTTTTCAAGACTTTTTGCAATGTTTTTGTCTTTTTTTAGGACTTTTTACAATTTTTTTGTCTTTTTTCAGGACTTTTTGCAATTGCCTAGATCGTGCGTGATATCCACTGCAGTGACATGATAAAAATGTTGCCCCTAGTCAGGTCTAAAACTTATCCAATTTTAAAGGACATGAAGAAGGGATATGCATGTGGTACCAGATGGACAGTATAAAGGACTCAATGTCAACCGTTTATCAACCACGATAGGAAGGGTATGATGTCATGGTGAGTGTCGTGATAGTGATGGGAAATGTGTTCCATCATAGGCCTAGGCAGATGAAGTAACAGTAGATGGACGAGCAATGATTGACTACGCATGGTGCCTGTTTGCTAGGTTTTCACCATGGTACGTATCCAAAGCGCCTGTTTGCCAGGTTTTCACTATTGGACGAATTGTTTTTCTTTACTATTTTTGTCATTTTTCTTATTTTTTTTGGTGCCTCCAAGACGCCTGTTTGCCAGGTTTTCATTAGGGCAACAATTTTTTTACCATTTTTCAATTTTTTTGTATTTTAAGGTTTTCAACTCGATCTTCTGATGCTATGCGTAGAACTTTCGGAGATGTAGACTATTGATAGGCTCTGTCAGTTGTTCACCATCTGGAGTAGCTAGTTGATAAGCTCCAGAACCAAAAGAAGATACGATGACGTAAGGACCCAACCAGTTTGGTTCAAACTTGCCTGGCTTTTCTCTGTCAACTTGGTTCTTAGGGTTTTGCATGAGGACTAAGTCGCCAATGTCAAATTTCCTTACCATAACCTTCTTGTTGTAACTGCGAAAAAGACGGTTCTGATACGCTTGTAGATGGTTTAGGTAATTTTTCCTTCTTTCCTCTAACATCTCCAGCTCGTGTAGGCGTGACTGTCTATACTCCTCATCATCGGTGAGACCCTTCAAGGAGAATCATAGGGAAGGAATTTCAACCTCAATGGGCAAGATGGCCTCAACTCCAAAGACCAGGGCGAAAGGAGTGGCTCCTGTAGGCGTACGAATGCTAGTACGGTAAGCCCATAGAGCAGGGTTGAGTTGAATATGCCAGTCACGACTAGCGTCATTAATAGTCTTTTTGAGGATTTTAACAATGGTTTTATTTGATGCCTCAGCTTGACTGTTTCCTTGCGGGTAATACAAAGATGAAAAATGATGTTGGATGTGAAATCGCTCACATAACTCACGAACGTCTTGATTTTTTAAATGGACGTCTATTGTCAGTGATGATGGATTGCAGAAGGTGATACCAACAAATGATGTAGTTAAGAATGAACTTGGATATTTGTTTTCTGGTTATGTATGTCAGTGGATGGCTTCCATCCACTTCGTAAAATACTCTGTGGCGGTGATGATGAATTTGTGGCCATTGGACGAGGTAGGATGGATCTTACCCATGAGGTTGAGTCCCCATTGAGTGAAGGGCCAAGGAGAGGTGATCGGATGAAGTTCCTGTGCTCGAGCATGGATCAAATCACTGTGAATCTGGCATTGGCGACAAGTCCTGACATATTCTATTGCATCCTTTTCAATGGTCGGCCAATAGTACCCAAGTCTCGTTACTTTCTTGGCTAGAGTAGGACCACTTGAATGAGACCTGTATATACCATCATGTACTTCACGTAAGGTTGTACGTGCTTCGTTAGTGTCGAGACATCTAAGGAGGGTGTCATCAAAGCTACGACGGTAAAGGGTGTCATTGATGATGGCATATCTTGCAGCTTTTCGGATAAAGGAATTCCTTTGGTTATTGGACAGGTTAGGAGGAATGGTTTGAGACTTAAGGTAGTCATAAATATCTTGGTACTAGGGAGAGTCGGGAACAACAAGTTCATAGACCATTTCTGACTCCGAAATGTCATAGGTAGGGACCAACAATTGTTTTATTAGGAATTCTAGCTGAGGCATGTTTCTTGGAATGTCGAGGAGAGAGCCTATTGTAGCCATTGCATCTGCCGCTTTGTTCTGTGCTCTCAGAACTTGTTCAAAAGTCACCATGTGGAAGTACGTTTGAAAACTGTCAACCATTCGTTTGTAGGGCATCAACTTCTCATCTTTTGTGTCATAGTCATCATTAACTTGGTTGATGACTAACTGAGAATCCCCATAGACATGTAATACTTTGATTTTCCATTTTATTGCCATTCTTAGTCCTATAACCAGTGCCTCATATTCTGCCACATTATTTGTGCATGGGAAAGCTATGCGGAAAGACTTGGGAATGGAGTCTTCTTGAGGGGTGATGAACAAGATTCCTGCCCCTGAGCCGTGATTAGTGTGCGATCCATCAAAGTATAGCCTCCAGGGAGACTTTGGTTCTGTATGGAATATCGACTCATCTTGAAAATCTGCCACTAACGGGTGATCACTTTGTAAAGGGGCATCTGCCAGCTGGTCTGTGATGACTTGTCCTTTTATTTCCTTTCTTTATACATATTGAATATCATATTCACTCAGAATCATGACCCATTTTTCCAGATGTCCCGTTAATGCTGCTCGACTTAACAAATATTTGAGGGGGTCGATCTTTGCTACTAGTTGTGTCTGATGGCTTAACATATAATGACTTAGCTTTTGTGCTGCAAAGACCACGGCTAGACAAGCCCGTTCAATTGATGTGTAGTTCAATTCATACCCAACCAATGTTCGACTGATATAATATATAGCTCTTTCTTTTTCTTCTTGGTCGTTCTGCGCTAGTAATGCCCCCAGTGCTGAACTAGTATCTGAGATGTATATGATCAATGGTTTTCTGTGAATGGGCGGCATGAGGATTGGCGGTGACAGTAAGTAGTCTTTTATGTGCTTAAAGGATTCTTGGCATTTATCTATCCACACAAAGGGGATACCTTTGCGCAAAAGATATTGGAATGGTTGGCATTTATCGACCAATTGTAATATGAAGTGCCAAATAGATTGTACCCTGCCTTGTAGGGTTCTGAGTTCACTGATTCCTCTGGGCGGAGGCATGTCTATGATGGATTTTACTTTTGCTGGATTGACCTCAATGCCTCTTTAAGAAACTATGTATCCAAAGATTTTACCCAATGTTACACCGAAGAAACATTTCTTAGGATTTAGCTAGAGTTTGTATTCTTCTAGTCTCTTGAAAATTGTGTCTAACACCTTCAGATGATCTTTTCTTGTTACTGATTTAGCCAAAAGGTCGTCTACGTAATCTTCCATTATCTTATGCATCATGTCATGAAATATTGTGGTCATAGCCCTCTGATATGTGGTGCTTACATTTTTAAGACCAAATGGCATGACATTCCAACAATATGTACCCCAAGGGAAAGTGAATGTTGTTTTATGCTGGTCTTCGGGGGCAATACAAATCTTATTATAGCCAGCGAAACCGTTCATGAGGGACAACATCTCATATCCTACTGTGAGGTCAACTATGATATCAATATTCGGTAAAGGAAAGTCATCTTTTGGGCATGCCTTATTTAGGTCTCTAAAATCCGTGCAGACGCGGATCATCCCATTTGGCTTTGTTACTGGAACCAGGTTAGATATCCATTCCACATAATCAATAGACCTTATGAACCCAGCATCTAGAAGTTTCTTCAACTCAGCCTTAACCAATAGAGTGACTTGATGATGCATTTTGCGTAACTTCTGTTTAACTGGTTTGACATTAGGCAATAGTGGTAGATGGTGCATAACCAGTTCCGGGTCTAATCCTGGCATGTCAGCATAGGACCATGCGAAGTTGACTTTAAGTTTTGTAAAGAATTTGTGAAATTTTGGTCTCTCTTCTTCAGTCAAGGATGCAACAAAGAGGACCATTTTGGGATCTTCAATTGTTGATATGTTGTCTTCTATGGTGTCCTCTATGAGCATAGCTGATTTCTCTTATGTTATGGGAAGAAAGTCCAATCCTCCATCTTTGGGTGCCTTAGAGAGGTTTTCACCCACATATACATCCTTTTTTTTTACTTTTTTGTCGTCAGAAGGTGTCTTTCGGTTTTCACCTAAAGACGTTTCATTTTTTAGTTTATTTTTACTTTTAGTTTTGCGACTGGAGGATAGAGCAATCTCACCAAAGTAGGCTGCACAATCCAGGTCAATGGTGAATCCTACCTTGTGTTCACCGCTGGGTATGCCCTCATGTAATCCCATAAACTCTACAATTGCCTCATCATTTTGAAAGGTGTCCAGGATTGGCAGGCCTTGTTGGTCCCAATCGACTAGTTGAGGATAAACTAGGGAAATGCCATCATCAATGTTGGTGAATTGAGGGGGGGATGCAAAAAGCATGCAGACGGATTTAGTGATATTGTAGAAGAAATTATCATCATCCAATTCGACATCAGACTCTATCCAATATTCCCCTTCACTTGTTTCATATTCGTTGTCAAAATAAGGGGTGAAGGACTCAAAGTCGTGATTGCCAGTGTCATTTGGTAAGTTCGATGGGTTGGACTGATGGGATTCAGATGGTGGGGTTTGTAGGTCATGGGGAATGGTAATGGGACTATGAATATTTGATGCCTAATCGATTTTAAATGTTTTCCAAAATCTTTGTTCAAAGGTCAGTTCTCCCGTTTCGACAAACAAATCATCGAGGCAACAGTCACTTAAGGATTGTTCAGAGCCAAATTCCCACTCTTGGGAGTCAGTTTCGATGAGGTTTTCCTTAGCGGTCTTGACACTTTCTGAAGCATGCACTCGCTCACTTGAAATCCCATTGGTACATTAGTTGTCATTGTCAGGCAATCCATACCCTAATCCAAGATACTTTGGTATTTTGAAAGGTTCTATGGGCTCTCTTCATCCAGTTTATTTCTGCCTAGGTCACTTGTTCCATCGTAGCCCTTAGCCTTCATTATGTCATATCCCTTGCCGTATTTCTTAACTGGTAATGGGGGTAGTTCAACCATATCTTTATAGAGCCATCCTGTAATATCAGCAAGGTCCTCGTTACTCATGTCTCCCCATTTGATGAAAACTATTTTTGGTGGAACTTTGAAAATTTCTTTGGGTTCCATTCTAAAACATGGCTGACCATAGACCTTCAGAGACTTGGGTATTGTTGTTATGCTATATGCTGTACGTAGTTTGAATTCTCCACAGCTGAGGTCTTGGATCTTGACAGTGGTCTCAACCTTAGGGTTTGTGGAAGATGGTGTTGTGGCGGAAGACGTGGACGGAGTGGACGTTGAAGATGATGCGAGTGTGGATGGGTCAATGTATTTGGAAGAAGAGGAGGCATGCTTCTCAGTGCTTAGGTTGGTACAATATTGAAAAGGGTCGGGGTCTCCATATATGGTGATTTCTATGCTATCAAATGGGAATTTTAAGCATTGGTGATATGTGGATGGGATGGATTTTAAGGTATGAATCCATGGGCGACTGAGCAAGACATTGTAAGGTAATTCTAGATCCAGGACCTAGCAAGTTGTATCCATAATGACTGGTCCCACTCTAATAGGAAGAGAAATAATTCCTTGTGAAGAGCGTTCTTCGTCACCATATGCTTTGATCACTATACTCTTTGTAGGGTCCACACATGCATCCAAAAATCCTAGAGCCTTAACCAGTTTCAAGAGCATATGTTCAATCCTGCTCCGCCATCTATTAAAACTCTTCTGACCTTGTGCTTATGGACGAAATTTTCAATGTGTAATGCATCATTATGGTTAGTCTTAGGTGACGAGTAGTCTTGATCAAAAAAGGTGACGTGGTGAGGCATAGTGAGATATCCCACCATGGTCTCAAACTGGTTGACATCAATATCCTTAGGGACTGACGACTCTTGCAGGGCTTTATCCAAGATAGCCTTATGCATGGGAGAGATGCGAAGCAACTCTAGTATAGAAATTTGTGCAGGAGTTTTTCCAAGCTGGTCGATAAGGTTAAACTGACTCTTGGGTTGCCACTGCTTTGTGGTCGAGATGGGTTGTGACTGTTTAAGAGATGGGCCAGGTATGGTGATTTTGGGTTGCCTAGCGGGAGGCAGACCAGCTATGGTGACCTTGCCACTTCGAGTAGTAGCATTGCATAGGGGTGCTCTCTTAACCATGATGGTGTTGATATATTCATCGTTAGTTCGGATATTGTGTATAGTGGTTCTGCCATAATAGTCATACTTGGCTTGGGCGAAATTGGCTTGATTATTGTTTATCTATGGACCTGAGGTGGAAGCATTATTAGAACCATGGCATTGCAGTGGGTTCTTATGGATGGTATGATCCGAATTAGAGGCAAATTGTGGTCCACCTACCTCAATGATATGACTCTCGATAAGGTCTTGTACTAGGTTTTTCAGTTGTCGATAGGTAGAAGTTTTATGTCCTTTTGCTCGATGATAATCACAAAATGCATTATCGTCCCACCATGCTGGTTTGAATTGTCCTGGGTCATATGGTTTTGGTTCTTGAAGTGTGATGACACCATTCCAGAGGCATTTCTTGAGGACTTCTTCAATGGGCTCACTCAAGGGAGTGTATGTGCGACCCCTAGGGAATTGTCTCATTTGACGATATTGTCCTTGATTATTTTGGCTGCTTTGGTTGTTTGGGGGAACATTGGTAGGGGGTGTCAATATCGTTGTTGGTTTTTTTTGTGGTTTAACCCCTTTTAGAGCTAGTACAAGACCCATAGTGTTTGTAGCCTTGGCGTCAACAACACCATCATTTGTAACATGTTTATTTTTGACCCAGTACTTATTTTTGTCAGTGGGAGGATTTTCATTTGTGTTTTTAGGACTGTATCTTAGCTCTCCCTTTGCAATGAGGGCTTTCTCAATCTGGACACCTTTTTTGACTAGGTTCGTGAAGGTTGTGCAACAATGCACTTGCAATGCATATTTTAAGGGTCCTAGAAGTGTTTGAACGAACATGTCCACCTTTTCCTTTCCGGGTATGTCGATGTGACACCGAATAGCTTGACTTCTCCATTTTTGAAAGAATGGGATGAATGTCTCACCGGCATCGTCTTGCATGAGATTGCACAAGCTAGTAATAGAGGTGTCCATATCAATGTTGTATGCGTAATTTTTTATGAATTTTTGTTTAAGCTCATCCCATGTTTGGATGTCCTTTTGAGTGGAAAACCATTCAAGGACGGGACCTGCAAGACTTTTAGAAAAAAAGTCTCATCAAGTACGTTTGTTCATAAGCGACGCCCATACAATTGGTTGCAAATTCGCGGAAATGTTCGATGGGGTTTGTCTTTCCTCTGTATTTGGTAAAATTAGGTGACACATATCCCAAAGGAAATGGTGGCATGTATAAGTTCATGTTGAAGGGATATACATTTAGATCATATGACACTTTTGATTTTTTGCCAGATATTTGTATGTTTTCTATGGTCTTCTCTAGACCCATCAGTTTTGCTTGTAAGGCGTCTATTACCGGGTCATTTGTGGTCCCATACATGGGATTGATTGGTACACCATAGGTCCCCATTTTTTGTGAGTGGATGTTGGCATGTTGTGGAGGGATGGATTGTTGTGACATGTATGATGTATTCGGATTTGTTTGTTGCTGGTATTGAAAGTTTGGATTGGGGGTATGTTGGTGAGTATGAATATGGGATGAGTATGTTGGGATGTGTCCCCCAGCCATTTGGGTCGATATTTGGGGAATATGGTGACCATGAACATTTTGATTTGTGAATGATGCCATAGGCTATGTTTTTTGACTACCTCGTCCAAATTGTTGGGTTTGTACAAGGGGAATGTTCGTATTTTGTCCTTGGGAGGTGATGGCATTCGAATTTGTTGATGTGTTAACATTTTGTTGTTGTCCTTGAATAAAGATATGTCGTTTACCTCCCCCCAAAGGATTTTGTGAGATACTAATGAGAGGATATGACGAAGGTGTACTCATGGTACTAGACGTAGTTGTCAACGGAGGATTTGTATGACTTGATGATGCCCTCGTGGCATTTACCATAGTGGTAAAGAGAGGATTGGAATAACTTTCCCACACTGCCGAGGAGCCAAAGGTAATTCCAACCGATTGTGACGGTGTTGTGGATATTGTGGGCACTGTGACAGATTGTGATCCTCCAATGGATGTAGCGTTTATTGAATTGGAGGTGTTTAGAATATTGGAGGTAGCATGCACGGTCGTTGTAGCATCAAAAAAGGTATTGCTCGTAGTGTTTGGAGGTTGACCACTATTTGACATGTTAAGCGCGTTGTTGACATTAGGGTTAGGAGATGTTGATCTCAACGTGTTAATGTCGAATCCATGGGGTAACTTAGCTCCTTGACTTAAGAGTATGGCCAAATATCTGTCTCTGTCATATAGGACCATTTGTTCCATGAATTGAGAGGCCTCTGGATCTTGTGCTGCTACCTCTAGATTTTCCTCAAGTATTTTTCCGTATTCATCCTTACGTAAGAATGGTTCAAAGGGACTGTTTGATGAGGATGGTATGGTCGTGAGAGGTTGATTGTTTGTGTTGGAAAATGGATCATCAAATGTCCAATTTGGGTCATACGTGGGATTGTTGACATTGGAAGTGGAGTCTTGTCCAAAGTTTTCCATTTGTCGTTTCTATTTTTGGAGTTTAGTTTCCACCATAAAATGAGATTACTCCAATGAAAATGACAACTAAATGCAAGGATGACGCTATGCAAGGTCTAGGTTCAAAATGACGACTAGGATGAATAAATTTTTTGGATTTTTGGGAATAAAATATGCAAGGTATAAACTAGAATGCAATTTAGAGAAAAGGGATACCTAAACACTTCTAAGCTCAATCTTTTGTTTTCGATTTCAGTTACTAAAGGACTTGTTGAAAATGACAAAATGACAAGGTCAAAATGACTAGTGAGTTTTCCTAACTAGACTGTGGGGGTTGGAAAAATATCACACAAGGGACAATGACTGAAAAAGGAAATGATGTCCAAGATAACCCAGTTTCGAAAGTAATGACGTTGCAAATTGTGCTAAGATTAACCTAATCCAAAGTATGCAAGGATGAAAACCTAGGGTCAAGCTAATGCCTAATGAATGCAACTAAAAATTTGATGGATGAAGCCTATGGTCACGAATGCAAACTAATGGTTGAAAATTTTGATCAATTTCAAAGTTGGTTTCTGACAGAATCCCCTTGGAAACAGTGTTTGACAAAAGATTGATAGAATTTAGACTTAGTTTGGACTTTGTATGAAGATTTTGCTTATGTCAGGAAAATGTGTCGCAGAATTGCGAATGTGTTTCGGTATAGCGAATGCGGCTCTGCGACTGACATATGCGAATGAGTTTTGCAAATGTGGTTTTGTGAGTTTCAGATGTGTCACGATGCAGACAGATGCGGTGTTTTGAATTGCAAATGCGGTTTAACAGGTCTAATGCGTTGCAAAATTTGGCAAATGCGGTTTGACAGAGCAATTGTGTTTCAAGAGTTGCGACACAGTTTGCTAAAATTGAGGTTTTTGATGTATTGAGAGCAAATCTGATCTGTCTAATGTTGAATGTTTTGTGTAGAAGTGAAAATGTGGTGAATAATGTTGAAAAATCCAGCAAGCACTTGACAAGCATAATGTTTTGAGTGTAAACAAGCGCACATAAGACAAGTACAATCCTAATAGGCCAATAGGCCAAGGGTTTGTATACTTGGTATAGCCCACCGATATACCCCGGATTGGTGCTAAACACCTTTCCTTCTTGAGAGCGGATAACTTAGAAGTTTGGTGGAATTGGCTCCCCTCCACGGCTCATTAACATCATTCGAGCACACCAACTTCAAATTCTTGGGTAGTGACTTCCCAAGAACTACTATCTCTACTCAAGGGGATCAATAGTGAGTGTCTTCAGGCATGACACTGTACCCTGCACTATACCAAGCAACAACTGAAAGATGGCTGGCCTCTAAAACAATGGGTGTTTAGTAAGGGAATTTCATTCGTAGGGCATGATCCATGCGGTGAGAGTCCCCTTTCGGATCCATCTCATTGGAACCATACGCGTGATTCTTGGGCTTTCCCCAAGAATCCACTTTTATATACCAGCTGGAAGTCCCTCAGTTTCAGGGTGCTGCCGATCTGAGTCATCCTGGGGTTAGTACTTTTTCCCACCAGAACAGGCCCAAGTTCTAGAGTTAGTAATTGTTTCTCTTACACCTAAGATCGCCTGAAAGTGCAAGGGGATAGGATACTTCGATTACTAAGTCATAAGGGTGTATAACAAATAAGAATGGGTATGGTTTTCTGATCACCAAGTTTTCACAAGGTGAGAGCATAATCACCTACCATTTTGCAAACACATTCAGACAAAAGTAGAAAAACATGTTCATTTTAAGTGCACTAAAAGGAAATGTGTTTTAATCTAAAAAAAAAATCCAAGCACATTGTTTAGTAGTGAGTCTTGGACATTCGAACCTGCAAAACCACAAGTTAGGAGTTTTATCCACCAGTCTTGGACCCATGAAACGTAACCGCCACACGCTACAAACAAAGATTAGTAACACAAAAACCTATGCTAGGCATAATGTAGAAAAGAAAACCAGAATGCTTGGAAAAAACCAGAAAGTAAACAAAAAAGAGCAGAAAAACAGAAGAACCTGCATGCCAAAAAGAAGAAAATGTTACCAGGAAAATGTGTCACAACAGAGAGAATGCGTTGCTCTGTGTTGCAAATGCGGCTCGGTGTTACAGATGCGGCTTTCTCGACCTCATTTTTGGCACAACAGAGCGATTGCGGTGTTTGAGCCTGCGAATGTGTCGCAACGCATCAAATGCGTCACGATAAAAGACAAATGCGGCATTCCGTACCTGTACCTACAAAAAAAACACAGAAAATTGAAACCGTATAGAAACAATAGAAAAAATAAATGCGTCAAGTTCACCAATGTATCTAAGGGTAAATTTTAGGTATGTTAGATGTTAGCAAATCAACAATGCATATAAACCCAAAGAATTACAAAGTGCAATGAAAGAAAATATAGATGAAATGATTATACCAGTTAATCGCCGAAGCCTCCATGATTCATCTTCGTAGCACCTTCTAACTTGTTGGTTGATGTGTTGCCCTCAGATTCAATGTGCGAGCAATCTAAAAATAAGGCCTAAGTCCTACACAAGCTTTGAAGGATTTAAATAAAGTCTATGCCTATGCCTATGACAAAATGACTCTAAAATGCCTATGCCAAGAAATGTCTAAACTTGATGAAGTAAATGCAATATCTTAGAAATGAGCATAAATCTGACTAGTCGAAAATGTGAGCAAAATTGGAATTTTATAGAAAATACAGAGATTTTCCCAGACAGATGGATAAAAAGTTATTTTGGGCAAAGAGCTGAAAATGGGAGGACAGATTTAATAAGATACATCCCTAGTAGGACTAGGAAAAATCATGCTTGGTGGTTTGAGAATCATCATCTAAGAAAATCAAATTGGTGATTGGGAGATAGTGAAATAATTCCTTTAAAATAGGGATGTTCAAAATAAGAAGATAAAAGGAAGCGCTTGATTTGTGAGATTCTAAAATCAAGAAGATAAAGGTTGAACTGAAAAGCAGATTTGGGAAATCAATGATTTTCTCAATTACTTTATTTTTGGAAGAAGATTTACCATTTTGAATTAAATTAATTCAAAATATGGATTTTGTGTGCTAATAAATAATCGATTTTCAAATTATTTACCAAAATTCATTAGGTTTAAAGAATGTGATATCATTTTTTAAAACTCAATTTTGTTTAAACGAACAAAATGGGGAAATGTTAAATATGAATTTTAATAAATTCAGGCTAATTTAAATAGAGATTCATTTCCAATTATGAGGGATTATTATATTAAAATAAAATAAAATAAATTTGTTCATTTGTGTCTCAGGAAAACTATCCAATGAAGGTAGAGACAGGCTAAGGTACAGGAATTTTATTTCAAATTCCAGGAGAGGGCAGGCTTCAAATTCTTCCGACCCTCCTTCCATCCAAAATGAAATGTAGGAATTTCATTGTACAGCAATCATAGAACTAAAAGACATGAATTAATTAAATAATTATGAATTATTTAATCAATAGTCGAATGTGGACCAAGGACATAATAAAATGTCATAATTATGCTAGGACGAAAGTGGTAAAAATAGAGCTTGCAGGCCTAGGTCATTTTTAAGTGTCTACAAAACCATCTAGAGATCTTGGGGAAAGAACCATGATTTCCTACAATTGTATATGTCTCCCATGTCTTCTTGCATCACCTTCACATCGCCATACACTTGAAGACATGTCCTTCACATCATCAACCATATACTTTTGTACACCATTCATGTCTTACATGGGCCCAAGGGCATCAAGAGGAATTTGAGAGTCCTTATATGTCAAATCATATTTATTTTGAAGCCATTAATGGAATCTTGGGTTGTATAGGAAGGTCGGTAGGACTTTTTATTCAAATGACAAAGATTCAAGACTTTGCATGCCAAATGATGAATAGGGGAAAAAATACCATAAAGGTCTGATAGGCATGCTGGTATGATAAACTTTGAAATCTGAAAATTGGACTTGAAGGGAATGACATGTGAAGGATGATAAGTCTACTAGACATGACAATATGAGATACTTCGAAATCCTAAAATTTGTAAAGTCGAATTTTGGCAAGAAAATTTGGTAGCTGGGGAAAGGATTGCATGGATGACCAAACCCAAAATATCATAATTAATGAAAATGGGCTTAGAGGGGAAAATAGGACTTGGAGAGAAAGAAATATCAAGGATGATAGTTCCAACAGTCATAACAGTATGAGATACTTTGAAATCCCAAAATTTACAAAGCCACCCAAAGAAAGGCCAAATTACAAGGAATTGACCATAAAATTACCCTTTAATAAATTTTATTAAGGATAATGATGAATATAATTTGGATGAATATCCTTAGACAATTACTCAATAAAGGGTACTCAACTTAAGATTTCTCAGATTGATTATTAACAAGGGTTGGATAGAGTCAAATACACAACTTATAGAGTAGAGCAAAGTAAAGATGAGACATATAAAATTGAGGTGCCAACACTCATCACCATAAATTCTAACCTACTCATTAGAAAATATATATTCTAATACCACTATACTTTGACATGTAAGTAATGTATTAAAAAACATTTTATGTTATAAGCTCATTATTTAACAAGAAATATTCCCATATTATCTATATTATAATTCTACTAATCAAAATCATGTTCACCTTCAAATTTAAAATCTCCAAATACCACCAATGGAAGGAGAATACTATGCCTTGCATGATCTTTAGAATATAATTTATTAGTTAAAAATGTTTTCCTCATCATGTCCAAAAAAAGATAATAATTGTAGGTACTATATGAGGGAGTTCATAAGGTACTAGAGTAGCTCCAAAAAAAATTAAAAATTAATTGGTTGGATAAGAACCAATCCATCCAATTATGTTTCTGTAGACACGTAAAATATATTGATTGACATTGTGAATCTGATCCTGACTTACTAACATCGTTTCTTCTTGAATCATCCCTCGGTCTAATGATTTAATCAAATCCCCTTATCTGATTAAATTCATCAGTACTCATCTCTTAATCGAATAAATCATTTTACCTAATTAAGTCAATTTTTTTGTTAATTAAATCAATTCATCTGATCTAATTATCCCTATTTAATTAAATAATCAATTTATTTGATTAAATATCTAAAGTCTATCCATTAAATTAAATAAATTAAAACCTTATTTAATTTAATCTAACCATCCCTTTTAATTAAATAAATCAAAATCCTTATTTAGTTAGCCTCTTATCATATTCCTCTCTTATTTGATTTAAATAAATCCATAAATTTGAGTCAAATAGGTCACATCATCTAACCCCTCTCATTAAATTAATTAACCCTTGATTAATTTAATCTCATCTCATGTCCCATCCTCTAGATAATGCAAGTTGCACATTAAAATATATTTAATTCATTTATTAAATCTCTATTTTCCTCACAAGGCATCTTTGGAATATTCTCTCAATTTGAATTCAAAAATTCCAAGTCAACATATACATCCAACAAGGCAATAACTTCCTCTTACATGTCCTTTGCTTACATTCAAATCATTGTTAAAGATTTTCCATGCCACCCATGCTGCAGTCATTTCGGCAAATTTGAAATTCAAATTTATGCATTTATTGGCACAAACCCCAAAATCCACATCATGAAATGAACCATGGGGTTGAAATGAGTGTCATGCCCGTTGGGATGAATCATTTGATCCCACCTTCTCAAAATTTGGACGTTCATCCATCTTGACATTCTATAAATAAAATGCTCATATATCCTATTTGAGTCCATCACAGTTTATTACTGAGAGTTATGCTCAAATATCGTCAGTTTCATCGTCATTTCTTGAATCATCTGATTCAGGGTTTTAAGTTTTAAGCTTGGAGCACTCCTTCATCCATCCAAGTGGATCAAATCTTCATCAACTTACATCAAGTTTGTCTTGGGGTGGGAAGTATTTGATTTTTGCATCCGAGTAAACATTCCATCATGGAGATCCATCATGTGGTTTTCTCAAATTCCGGGGATTTAATCTTGGTTTTGTCGTTTTTCATTGTGTTCTTCACTATTTTCTATTTCGTTGGATGTTGTGAGTAGTTTGTAGGAATCATAGACATTTGCGAACATATGCAACTCAGAACTTTTGCTCATGTTGTTTTCTTGAATTACTTCAGGGTGGGGTTGCTTTGGTGGCTAGAAGGAAGGGTTAGATATCATTCTTTCTCATCTTTTCTTAAAGATTTCCGTTTTCACTCCACCACCGAGAGAAAATTCCAACGTTAGAATTTCGATTAATACATTGTTTGGCATCCTATTTTATATGGCTATGGCAGGAATTATTTCGATCTTTAGGAACAAAAGCCGAAATATTTGAAGTTGCTCCGGTGGTGGACTAGTTGACTTGCAGGAATTTCAAAAATTTATCAAACTGCGACACTGGAAGGAAACTATGACACTGGGCGAAAAGTGCGACGCAGTTGAGCTCGCTGTCCCGACACAGAGCGACGCTGACTGGTAAGCGACGCTTTGAGGGCACCGCTCATAAATCAAACTGCGACGCAGTTACGAGTTGCGACGTTGGAAGACAGTAAAAAGGGAAAATCTAATTTTAGCACGTGCTTTTGATTTATAATTAATGTGTCTTCTATTTTCTGTTTTTTAATTTCTGTATTTTTTAGAATCTGACTGGTTTTTTTCCCACTTGTAGGTTGGAAATCGAAATTGAAGGAAGGAGGAGCATGATGATGATATTCCATCCAATCAAAGTGTTTTTAAATACTTTAGTGTTTGTTTAACACTTCTAAAAGGAATTATTATCACTTCTTTCTTAGGATACTAATTTCCTTTGGGTTTAAAAAAGAATCTTTTTGTTTATTTCTTGCAAAGGGCTAAAATGAACAATAGGATCAACAACATACTAAAGTTTGTTTTTGGTTAACAAATTGAACAAAATGTCTCTCACTTGTCATTTGGTGCTTAAAAAGAACTCACATTTTGCTTTGTGGATTTAAAAAGAACAAGTGTAACTTTGTTTATTGTGAAGGCGTACTTGAACTAAAGGCATTGAAAAAGGACGTATGTGCTTCTCTTGCGCTTTATAGTGATCTTGAGAATCAAAAGGCCTTTTTCATGACTTTGGGTTGAGATAAAGCAATCACCTCCACACTTCGATTTGGGTTTAAAATTGAACATCTTGTGCGAGTGTGATTGTGGGCATTGTTGCGTATATTCTCTCTCTTTGTTGCCAACAAAGATTGTCCGAAGTCACGAATATTGTTCTTCGGTAGCTTTTGTTTTATCCCCTAGAGGGCTGCCTTAGGAAAAAATACTCACCCAAGGGAGCGACTCAAGCGGTAACACTCTAAATCCAATAATTATTTCCAAGCGGGATATAAATGTGGATGTGGAAGAAACACCAATATCACATAGTTGATTCCGACAAGGAATTAGGATCGAAGGGGATGCTTACCCGTATGGGTCAATCTCCGCGAATGCAGTCCTTATTAAAACCCATGTGCTAGAATTTTCCAAAATCCTCTAATCTATTTGTTGGTGCAAGAACAGTCGTTCTGAAGTCACCCCACACTTTTACGGTCTTCTAGTAGAAATGGAAAACATGCCATGGGAGTTTCATGGGTGTTGATGCTTGGCTGCCCCGTATAAGTGAGTTTCGTGGAGGGGAGCCAGTGGGGTCAAACATCTAACCATTTGCTAAAGATAAGCGTAGCTGAACTTGTCCAAGTGGGAATCCAACAAATATTGTCTTACTCATCCATAGGATTGTACTTATTCTTGGGTTACAAAATGCATTGCTTGATTGAAAACATCTAAAAAACAAACACTTAACATCATCCAAATTTCAAACCCTTTTGGAGACAAATATACTTGACTCAATCTATATGTTATTGCTTTCCCTTAGGATTCACGTCCTTAGAGGTTTCTAAACATTGGATTATATCTCAATTTGTCTCCTTAAGTAAACAATAGGGAAACCCTTACCTTGAGTTCATCGAATTTCCACATAACATATCTTGTGGGGTTTGAAGAAAGTAAGACATTGGACATCTTAGTTTGAAAACTTAATCATAAGAAAGTGTTTTTGGTAAAATAAAGCCATTAAGCAAAGCTAAGCAAAATGAAACTTCATGTGTGTTGAAGACTCACAATTTCAAAATCCAAAGCAAAAATCATTGTTTCAAAATACAAAAATATGTGTTCAAATTAAATCATTCTTTGGTCACAAAGGTCTATAGGAAGCATTTGCATGTTCTTCAATACCTAGGTCTAGGTAAACAAAGTGTCTTTTTTAGGTTCACCTTAGGATCAAAAGCAAATCAAAATCTCTTCATCCATCCTTCAAAACATCAAAACATCATCTCACCATCACCTTTTGGAAAATATTGAAAACATCCTTATGCTAGTCTTTTTTGGGAAAATCAAACATTATCAAATCCTTGAGACTAAATCCTTGAAAACATTATCAAAAATCACCTTTGGCTAGGTATGTGTAGATATATCCTTTTGCATATGCTTAGTCAAAGTCATCAAAATCATCTTGTTTAGCTTGGTATACGTAGATGCATCCTTCTTCGTATGCTTAGCTAAATTATCATCTTGTTTGAATAGGTGTGGGTAGATGCATCCTTCTCCCTACACATATTCGAATCATCATCCTTTGAACAAAGCTATCCCATAGATCATCATCCAACATCTTAGGGTCTTTTTTGTTCAAAATCAAAACAAATCAAAACCAATCAAGATCAAGGACAAAATCAAAAGGAAAAATAAAAATCCGAAACATATCCAAAAGTCCGAAAATCCTAGCATCTCCCATCAAGATTAATCAAAAGACTATAACATACACATCATCCATCCCTTGCATCATCATCATATCATCTCTTGATCCTTAAGATATCCTAAAACTTTTCACTTTGGGGCATAAAATAAAGATCAATCCAAGGAATCAAGAGATTCATCTCTCCTATTTTCAAAAATTGATCCTTGTTTTATGGTTCAAACCAGATCTCAATACAAGAAGAGAATGGAAGCCAACAAAGAAACACCCGCTTCAAGTGATCTTAGCCAAACAAACGTTGAAATAAATACCACCGAATCAAGCAATCCTTTGACCATCTCATCATCCCAAAATCTGCAAGAGGAAAACCAAGGAGATGATCTTACCCTTGGAATGTCTCATGAAGAAATAACTGAAATGCTCCAAAATCTGGACAACCACAAAATCATCAACATCATGATGAGGCCCAACCCTTCGTTATACATGCTTGAACTAGCAAAACAAGGGGCCAAACTACCTTCGGATTTTGACGTGAGTACCATAGTGGAGACATCATTACCTCCCATCTCATCCACCATTCCCATCTCATCTACACCCCCATCCCAAAACATCACGCAAAACATCCCGCAAATCACAACATCTTTTGCTCCAACCCAACCCAACGTTAATAAGGGAAATGCATTTCTCAATGCTCTTCAAGCACACCCCCTTGTTAATAATCAAAACTTGGATGCAAACACCACCTTGGAACAAAACATACCCCAAAACCCATTACATAGGAATGTTCCTCTCACTTGCCATCATGATCCATCATCATCATACTTTCGTGCAACGCCCCAAACACCTCTCCTTACAAATTCATAAGAAGAGGGAGATATGTTCGGACCAGGGGGCATGTTCGACACCACAACATTTTCACAACTACTCACACCCCTTACATTTCCACCACTTCCACCATTGCCATCATCATCCACATCACTCCTTGGTTTAGGGCTTCCCCCTCTACCAAATATCAATCAAACCACTATCCCAAATATCAATCAAAGCATTATACCAAATGCTCAAAAATTTTCATTGATATCGCAACAACAGACGACAAATGCACAAGCAATTGCAACATCATCAAACACCCCCTTAACATCACAAAGCATGGTCTCTCAAGGACCAATCACATCAATAGCACCATCCATCATGCAAAACACCAACACCACCCTCACGAATACCATTCCAAATCCACCTCCATCCCCACCACCACCAACTTCCACAACATCAAGCCAATACGACGCAACATTACAAGCTACTTTCCAAAGAGGATACCAACAAGTTCAGAAACAAAAAGCTGAACAACTAGCTGCTCAGCAAGCTGCTCAAGCCGCACAAGCCGCCCAAGCAGCCCAAGCCACCTTACAAGCGAACAAGCCCAAGCGTTGTTGCAACAACAACAACAACAAGAAGCCGCTCAAGCTGCACAAGCCACACAAGCATTGCAAGCACAAAAGGCCGCTCAAGCACAACTTCTATTGCAACAACAAGCAGCACAAGCACAAGCCACACAAGTGCAAGCTCAAGCGCAAGTTCAAGTGCAAGCTCAATATCAGGCACAACAAGCCCAATATCAAGCACAACTTCTTGCACAAAGACAAGCAGCACAATTGCAAGCATATCAGCAAGCATTAAAGCAATACCAAGAGCAACAAGAAGCAACATAATTGGCAGCCCAACAACAAGCGTTGTTGGGTTAACAAATGCAACAACAAGTGCAACAAAAGCACAAATCTTAAGGCAACATCAAGATCAACGAAACGGCATTGTTCTGCTTTTAGCGGTGAAGCCTACCTCCCTTTCGTGAGAACATCTGAGATACCATCGAACAACGCAACCAACCCACCCATCCAGCCCGCGGGTTGAGCTTTTAAAACACTTTCATCCCACCCCCTGATCCGCAAAATGATGTGACGGCACAAATCAGGTTGCTCTCACAACAGGTGCTCGACCTTCAATCAAGGCGAACAACGAAGACACCAAGCAACTTGTGTCCCTATCCATTCGATAGGAGCCTAGTAGTGAAACTGTTCCCTAAGGGATTTGAGATCCCCAAATTTGACAAGTATCGAGGGACAGGAAACCCTGAAGATCACATCAAGGAATTCCAGGTTCATTGCATGGAAGTCGCATATGACAATACTTATTTGATGCGGCTATTCCCTAGGAGTTTGGCAGGCCACGCCATGGAATCGTTCTTTCGCTTACCTTTAGGCATTAGAACATTCCAAGAAATTATGGATGCATTCATTAAGAACTATGCATGCAAAATTGCAATGGATGTTAGTCTAGAAGAACTCTACGCTCTAAAACAAGGAAAGGGTGAGTCATTTGCCTCATTTCTACAACAATGGCGATCCAAGGCCAATTAGAGCAAGTGGACCATGCCAGAAGAACAACAAGTTTGCACCATCATAGCCAACCTTGAAGGCCGCTTGGAATTTCATCTCAAGGTTCAGGGCATCACCACATATGATCAACTGATTCCCAAAGCACTCGGCATCGAAAGAGCCCTCATAACTCAACTCGCGGAATCAACATCATACCCCGAACAAAACAACAGCCCACCATCCAATTACAATGATAAACCTCACACGTGGGAAAGGAACAAAAACGTTACTAATGATGGTGTCCTTGATGCCAAGGTGGTCATTAGTGCTCCTCGCCAACACACACCCGCACCGCAAATCCAAACACAACACCACAACAATCATCACACAACACACCAACCAAACCACAATCCAACAATCAATAATCTCAATGAGCAAAGAGGACCACCCCAATGCAAAAGTTATCCCAAACGAAAATACACCACTTTGGGGGAACCACTTGAGGACATAATGAAAAAGTTGATCGATGAAAAACTCATCAAACCTCCTACATTTGAGAATTACCAAGAACCGGATGTCAAACCTCCTTGGTATAATGAGAATCAACTCTGCGAATTCCATAAAATCAAAGGCCACACCACAAACAGTTGCATGAGACTCAAAAACATCATCCAATATCTCATCGATAAGAAATCATAAACATGGAACAACCTACAGAAAATCAAGATCTTGAGATATATAC
>VDFB02256040.1:0-40489 GCA_007258455.2 Sequoia sempervirens
GTTGAAAGAAGATCAAGTCTACTATGTTGCATAAAGGAGGCCATGGAGGCTCCAAGACAAGGTATGCCACGAGATCCACTCTCTCTTTGTTGGGCCATATTTCGAATTCCTATTCATCGGTAACCAATGGTAACCCCCATATCCATCCAACTATGGAGGATATCCACTCACGACCAGTGTAACCACTCAAATGCTTGGCCCAATAATCAAAACTCTCCACCCTAGTGGCAGCAACCTTAGGGAAATTGGCAGCCACCTCCAAGAAATTGGCAATAAACAAATCAATGGAGGGGAGGACAACAATGACCAAACTAGCCAAATAGTTATATGCAACCACCTTCTCAGCCCCAACAACTTGCTATAATTCCTCCTCCTTCTATTTCAAGTTCAAATGCACCTAAAATTACTCAGTTACCAACTCAGCCCACACCCAATCCAAATAACAAAACACAATAGTAGCCAATATACTCTGCTGATTCAAATCAATTCCCTGCATATGTTGTGAGTGTAAGTGACATCCAATTGCGTTCATGAACTAATTTTACAGCTCCTTCCACACCAATGATCACTAAGCTTATTGTGGAAGAAGAGGAGCCTCTGAATAGCCCCATTCAGCCCATTGCACCTAAAAATCCTGAACCAATCCTAGTCAAGCAAACTGAACAAGAACCACCATTTCCTTAGAGATCAGAAGTTGCCAAGAAAAAGGAAGAAAAAAAGGACAACTTTTCACATTATATATTAGCTGAAGCATATATGTGTCCAGATACCCCTATTTCAGGCCATAAAAGATGTTCCAATCTATGGCAAAGCAATTGAGGAAGCATGCCTTAAGAAGCTAGGCAGGAAGAAGAAAGCCCCCACTATGGTTCATATGGTGGGATAGCTAGCTGACATCATGCTTGGGAAAGTGACTATCCATAAGTACAATGACCTAGGGAGAACTATGGTAGGAGTTTTTATAAATGGGATCTAGATAAAGAATGCTCTAATTGACCTGAGAGTAGCAATAAATGTAATGACGAAGGATATCCTACAACAACTAAATGTTGTAAGCATGAGACCTACTCCTACTGTCCTATAGCTTGTTGATAGTTCAACTGTTAAACCTGATGATGTTGTGAAGGACCTTGTGGTAACTTTGGAATCATGGGAGTACCAATAAATTTCATGATGCTTTCCCCTAAAGCCACACTCAGTGGGTACCCTATCATTATAGGAAGACCATGGTTAGAAACAACAAATGCATATATTGGATACAGGACAAGAGACATGACCATTTCTGATGGAAAGAGCATTAAAACTCTTGCTCTCTACCCTCCCGCTCAACCATCCCATGATCTGCATAATCCTGTATGGCCACATGTTGGTGAAGAAGCCAAGGAAGTTAATTCTATGGCACAACTTATGATGTTAGGCAGAAGCTCTTTCATGCAGCTTCAAGATGAAGATGAAGTATTGGCCAATATTGTTCAGAATCATTGCGAAGTGGAGGAAGAATCATCTTCTCATTTTGCTACTCCAATCAAGATACTTTTGCCCGCTCTTCCTGTAGCCACTTTTCTTGCAGATGTTCTTCCTGCAACCACTCTTCCTACAACTAGACTTCCTACAGCAACAAGTATGTCCCATACATTGTTGGCATATGAACTCAAGGTATCATGTATTAATGAAGCAACTATGATAGAGTTAACTACACAAGTGCAGGTGTCAGAAGGAAAATATCAATTAACAACAAACTGAATGAAGAACAATAGTTGTTACTGAAAAAATTATTGAGGACCCACTAGCATGCATTTGCATGGGACTATCATGATATGAAGGGATTGGACCCTAAGCTTTGCACTCACATAATTTACATAAGAGATGATTGCACCCCAGTGAGTCAGCCACAAAGAAGAATTAACCTTGCACTGAGAGAAATTGTAAAAGGGGAACTGCAAAAATTGCTAGATTCAGGATTTATCTACCCCATTTCAGATAGCTAGTGGGTGTCTCCCTTAGTGATTGTGCCCAAGAAAGGAGGGAAATGGCGAGTTTGTGTTGATTACAATTAACTTAATGCTACCACCAAAAAGGACCATTTTCCCTTACCTTTCGTAGATCAAGTTTTGGACTCATGGGAAAACAATAATTTTATTTTCTAGATGGTTTCAGTGGCTACAACTAGATCCAAATTACACTTGAGGATAAGGAGAATACCACCTTTACCTATCCATGGGGGACCTATTCCTACTTGGTACTTCCATTTTCCTTATGTAATGCACTTGCAACTTTCCAGAGGGCAGTCATTAGCATATTTTCAGACATTTCTTATGATTCATGAAATTTTATATGGATGATTTCACCACCTATGGTGTTGATTTCAATGAAGCATTGGAGAATCTCAGGAGAGTCTTATAGAGATGTGAAGATCACAATCTATCTCTAAATAGTGAAAATTGTTTCATGATGATGTAGGAAGGTGTAGTTCTTGGCCACTACATCTCTCACAAAGGAATTCAAGTAGATCCTGCAAAGATTGAGGTGATCAAACATCTTCCCAAACTTGTAAAAAAAAAGATGTTAGGAGTTTATTGGGGCATGCAGCCTACTATAGCCATTTCATCAAGGATTTCAGCAAAATAGCAGCACCATTGTATACTCTCCTAACCAAAGATGCTGAATTTCAATGGAAAAAGACTGTGACAAAGTATTTTTTGATTTGAAGGAAGCCTTGACTCATGCTCCTGTACTCAAAAGACCTAATTGGGAGCTTCCTTTCCACATCCATACAAATGCATCAGACTATGCCATAGGAGTAGTCTTAGGATAGAAAGAAGGAGCTATTGAAAATTCCATTTATTCTGTCAACAAAAACTTGCAAGGAGCTGAATTCAACTATACAATGATAGAAAAAGAAATGTTGGCAGTGATCTATGCCCTGAACAAATTTAGGCATTACATAATAGGTTACCAAATAATTTTTCACACAGATCATGCAGCCATTAGATATCTTATGAATAAACCTCTGATCTCTGGTAGGCTAGCAAGACGGTTATTGTTGATGTAGGAGTTTGACATAACTATTGTAGATAAACTGGGAAAGGCCAATATTGTTGCAGATTTTCTTTCACGGTTGACTACATCAGAAGACAATCAAGCCATAAATGAATCTTTTCCTGATGAGAATCTATTCTCCATCATTGTGCAAACACCCTAGTATCCTAACATAGTTAATTATCTGGTCACATGGATAGTTCCTCCTCACTTATCCCCAAAAGAGAGAAGGGTGCTTATTGAAAAATCTTTTCCTTTTTCATGGATTGTTGGATGTTTGTTTTATACTAGACCAGACCATGTAATGAGGAGATGTGTGAGAGAAGATGAGATATATGACATTTTGCATGCATGCACAATGAACCATGTGGAGGACATTTTCCAGCCAAGAGGAGTTCCTGCAACAATTCACTCAACATGCAACACCTAAGCTTCCTACAGCCAAGAAAAGTGGACCTAGTGTCCCTCCGTCTAGATAATTAGGGTATGTACTTGTCATAAAAAAGACTTCCACTTCTATGGAACTCCACTTCTTCACCCATCCACCCATCTGCCCATCCATCTCCACCTTTCTCTCTCTTCCATCACTTCACTTCATTTCACTTCACCTCATTCCACCTCATTTTCATTAATTGCTGAACTTATTTCTTAAAAGGTGATTGATACTTTCTCCATGATCTTTGCAAACAAATCTTCCACGAATCTAGGTATGTGCACATTAATTGCTATCTCTTAATTGTCTTTAGTGCATTCATTTAATTGCCATGAATTAATATGGATGTTCGCCATAGCATGTCATTATTCCCTGTCCCTATCAAATCTTCCTTACCACCTTGCATGTGAGGACAGATGGTCAAATTTAGGTTGGGGGCAAGGAAGATGTGAGTACTTTTCCCACGTGTCAGTCCATGCTAGTCTACGTTAGCAAGTTTAAATCAAGCCAATTTGAATTATGAGTGAGATGACGACTTGTATGTGTGAGGTGACACCAACCGCTGCCACCATTTTTCTGCATCATAACCATCCTTTATTACTCATTTATTGCCATTATTGATCCTACCATAATCTTAAGTCACCAAAAGGTAAAATAGAAAGAAAAAAATGGTAAAATAGAAAGGGAAAATTCAAACGACATTGGCGTTTGAAATTTGGTAGTGTTGTAGGAAGGAAAAATTTGCAGAGCAATTGTTTGATTGTAGGAAACTAAACAATGGGAGGTGAGATAATCAGGAATGAACCCATGGTTCATGATGTATTACTGCAGGGTGCACCTTCACAAGCTGAATTTAGAAACTGCAACTGGTTAGAATACTTCCTGAGGCTTAATGGTTTGAATGAAGACATTACATTAGAATTTTCCTAGACATTGTCTAAAGGAAAAGCCATAGTAAAAGGATTGAAAGTATTGGCTACTGAAGAAAGAATTGCAGAAGTTACAGGGTTGCTTGCCGATGGAAAAAATTACCTTGCTTCTAGAGATGCTAGATTAGCTAGGGCCAAATTTACAAAGCCTAGTGACCCTCCATTGAGTGTGGAAAAAAAAGGTGTGAAGAGAACCTCTTTGCTTGAGGCATGGAAGAAAATAGCTATTCATGTTATAAAATATATAACCTATGAAGGACGCTAGTTGAATCTACATTCCGTGCACTTCAAACTCTTGAATCACATGAGGCATGGGAGGAGGATGAATGTGCCAAATGTGCTATACCACCTTCTCTCAATCATGGCAGCCAAGACTTAGAAAGGTAGAGACAATTTTGTTTCCCACCATTGTTTGATTAAATTGTTAGTTGAGAAGTCTCTGCATGATATGTCTGAGATGACTTGGGAAGAATTCATAAATATTGATCAAATTAGACTAGAGCATTTGCAACCTCATGTTTTACCTCAGCGTCATAAGTCTAGCAAGAGATTGAGCACAACTGAATCCACTCCTGGTGCTTCAACTTCTGGCATAGGCCCTAGTGTAAACCATCTTGTAGCATAACAAACCATAGAGATTAGCTCTTCTGAGACAGAGCACTCAGACAAAGAAAGTTTCTCCCCAGATTCTGATGATGATGTTCCTCCTGGAATCCTAATGAAAACTAGGGCATAGAAGAGAGAAGCAAAAATAAGAAAAGGAAAAGCTAAAAAGCAGCCAACAGAAAAAGAAGTACCAAGCTCTAGGAAGTAGAAGGTTAACACTATTCATCCTGCAACTAAAGAAAAATGTGAAAGCCCTCCCAAGAAATCGAGACTAGTCGGGCCAGCCTTTGATGTGCCTTCGTAGGAAATACCTAAGCATAGAGAAATCCCACAGGGGGACACAAAAGCTCCAATGGGGCAGGTGAATGTCGAGGAAGAGGATATATTTGAGAAAGTAACAAACATAACATTGGTAGATCTTGTTGATATTAAAAAACAATTTGAGAATCAAGGGTATGAGGAAAATCAAGATTTCCTATAGCAAGAGATCCTTTAACAAGAGTTATTGTAGTATGAGCAAGAACAGGAACAAGAGACCCTGTAGCTAGAACTGGGAGAAAAATCAGTACCCCTGTAGCCAGAATTGATTGAACAACTCAAATCCTTGCAGTTGGTACCATATGGAGAGCAAGCATCAGTGCCAGGAAAAATGTTGGTAGGAATACATAACCCCCTTGATTTTTCAATGCACATGGTAGCTATGAATTTATGGAAAGAGATGTAAAGAAGGTAATAAGAATTAAAGGATGAGAAATGTAGGCTGAAGAAGGAAATTCAAAAGAGAGATGAGGAGATTGAAGACAAGGATGTAGAAATTGCTACTTTAAAGAAGAAGGTGGATGATATGACAACCTTGGTACCCAAAATTTTAGAATGCAGGACCCCTCCAAGGGTCTATGCTCTGCATTTGAAGGAGAAATATCTTTCTTTTAAGTTGGAAAGGATTGTCTTAGGTTTGAACCCTTCCATTGAGACTCCTATTGAATTTTTTAATGCTTATTGAATTGCTTCCCCTGAGATGAAGAATTTGTTGTGTGAATTCTATCTACATAATTATGTTGTGACTCAAGATCATGATTGGAATCCATTGTTATATGTTGGGGATGTCCAATTAAGGGCATTTATGTCCTGGGTACAGAATGAGATTAGTTGGGGACAACAAAGATGGAACAACCTAATTGATGAGCTAAAACAAGCTGAGCCCCATTCTATACAACACTATGCTACAATACTTAAAATAATTGATAGATATATATAGATTGGAAGGACAAAGGGACGATTTTGGCTTGCACTAACTTTTCAACCACCCATTCTAATATGGCCCATGCCAAATTTCAGGTTTTACCACTATGATATTACTGCAGAGAGACAGAGATGGAACAAATTGGACAAACAACAAGGGTTCTATTGGGATCCTGATTCACACACAACAAACATTGATGTAGGACAGTTGGTGGTTGCAAATTTCAGGGCTTTGACTAAGCAAAAGAACAACCATTCCCTTGTTGGAGGACCAAAAAAACCTTAGGTTGGGGGGAGTGATGAGTTTAGTTTATGGCTTAATTTTGGTAGAATTTGTGATCTATTTGTTGAAGTTGTCATGGACCTTGATGTTTGAATGTTGATATTTCCTCAAAACCATAGACATTGGGCCTAATTCTATTTCTACAAATCTTTAATGATATTGACATGTTATATGGACTATCTGTGTTAATTCTACATGTGGATTAATGAATGTTCTTTAAGATAGTTATGGATATGCAATTATTGTGCATAGTAATATTGCCATGTAGATATGATTAAAAGCCACTAAATTCAGAAGATTTTGCCAGCTGGTCATTCACTATAACATTCAACAAGGGAATCATTCAAAGGTCAATGGAGGTCGACGGTGGGAGACTCCTCACACAAATCGAGTTGTAACCACCTTGTAAATGGTCTTTATTGCTGTTGAGTGAATATAGGCATTATTGTTGTGAAAATCTATGTTGAGGCAAGCATGTCTGACCGAATTCCATGCATGTGTAACTGCATCTCCACTTTTCATGCTTTCCCTAAAGTCGTGTCCACCTAATCTATTGGAGTTGATTTCCTTGCTAGGTGATTAGTTAGTAGCTTTGTTTCTTATAAACAAGACTCAGATGCTCCTTCTTAAAAGGTTGCATGATCTGATGATGTACTTGCATTCTTATTTTTTAGTGATATAGTTACACTGCTTTATTGTACTCATGTTTTTCAATGAATAAAATGAAGTTATAAGCCCGTGCATCTGAGTTTGCATTAGTTTTAGAGGATACTTATCCAAGGGGTCCCACTTGGTGAGTATTTTGTCCTTTAGTTTAGTTATTACTTTTTGTTTAGTAATAAGTTAAGAATTTGGCATTGACTGTTCCTGCAGCCACTAGAATTCCATTATGTGACTATTCTTATAGCCAAAGCAGATAGAGTCACTAATACATTTTGAACCATTTTTCGATGACAGCCTGTCGGAATTTCGACGGCTGTTTGTCACTATTTTTGCGTTAGAATTTCAACGACATTTGAAACATCAAAATTTTGACCCGGCATCAGATGCCGGCCCAGAATTTTGACGTTTCAAATGTCGTCGAAATTCTGATGCAAAAACAGTGACAAACAGCCGTCGAAATTCTGACAGGCTGTCGTCGAAAAATGGTTCAAAATGTATCAATGAGTAGTTTCCTATTTGTTGCTTAGATTTTCATTTCTGTCATACATTTCATCTTAGCATAGTTGTTAGTTGATGTCCAACATTTATGTTATTTATCTCCATGCAATTTACTTTGAGCATTGTGTATTTCTTAGATGTAGAATGAAAATGGCTACCTTAGATTTCTAGTGCACATATTGTGTTGACCCATTTCAAGTTTACGTCCCTGGGTTGACAAATTAAATGCACCTTCATGATGATTGAAATGGCTATTCAGTTTAGATGTCCAATCTTTGAATCATGGTTGTAAGGGATTAGTTGTTAAATCATTGTTGGAGGCCAACACATGCCTTGGCCGAAGGTGAGAGGGTAGGGAGTGCCCACCCTATGCTTATCACTTAACAAAGTATGAGCATTCTGTAATTGTTGGGAGACTTCCAATATGACCATCCAGTCATTTGGGTACTAGGGTAGCTTGTAAGGCCTCTCAAAGAAGCCCTCTGTTCTGATGTAAGTAAAGTTTGTGAACTCTATGAATAGGTACTCGAATCTATGAATGAACACATGAGCACTATGTGAGACTCTCCTTTTGAAGTCTCCTCCAAGAAGTCTGATGATATGCCCAATAAAGGCATCATTCACTCTGTGATAGTCCTTCTTGAAGTTTTGGTATTGCAGTTGTGGGTACTTATCATATACTTTCAGCTCCCTTCCTGGAGTCAGAATTTGAGAAACAAATAATCCTTTGTAAGGGAATGTCGCCAGGAGGTACACCAAGTAGAAGGTCATATAGAACTATGACGTCTTCTTTACTACCATCAGCTGATTGTGCAAGTTGTCGCTGATAATTTTCACCCAGTGGAACTTGGTTTTCCCTTTGATGATCTCTTCAATAAAGTAGAACATCCACTCTTGGAAATAGGTAGTAGTAGGAATACCCATCACCCTACTAAGGAGTCACTCGATCATGATAGTCCTTGTAGAAATCACTATGGAATAGCTCCTGGGCCACCTTAGCAACACTGCTCGTCTTCTCTTTCAACCAATGCTGGTTGATCAACTTTTTGCAACCTTGGGGATCTATCTTCCACATGTTTTCTACATACCCCTTCTCAATTTCTTCCATAGGGTCGAATGTGGGGATGTGGAATGCCTGACTTATGGACTAGGTTGACAAGTCTACTAGTACTCTACCTTCATTATCAATAATTTTCCTGGAACCCCCATGGTAGGCTTCCCTACATGTCATTACAAGTTATGGGGCTACTATAGCGGGTGGGAAGCCAACTGCTTTGGCGAGACTACTTCTTTTGATCCTTCTTGCATTGTTAGTCTTTGGGTTGACTATGATGCATTTCTTGAACTCATCTATATCTATATGTCCAAGGTTGGTGCCCAAAATCGTGTTTCAGTCTGGAGTGACCCTAAAGGTAATGTCCACCCCTTGGAATTGATATTTCATTTGATATTTGTCTTCTTTTCCTCTTGGAACCTTGGTGATCTTCTTTCCTTTCTCTTTCTCTAAGGACACTCCTAATGGTCCCATAGTCAATTCCATGATTCCAATTGCATTCTTTTTCTCTAAGGACACTCCTAATGGTCCTGCAAGGAACTACCTGCAAAGTCCTTCACTTAGCCACTTTTTGATGAAAGCTCAGGGAAATCATGAGGTTGGGGTCTACAAGGCAGATGGGCGAAGGTCATTGGCCACTTCACAGATGGAGAAGAGAATAGGGAAATCTGCGGATGAACTTTTGAATGGTTATGCCCATAAAGAGATCAAGACTTAGGTTTTTCGTCAGGCAAGTTCAGAGGGCGAAGGATACTACGCGTTCTGCAACATGGGAAGGAGTGTTGCCTTGGACACTTGTGAAAGCATTAACATCGACGACGAAGGGGTGATGGAAGTCCATAGTGGGCAGTCCGTGAAATAAACTTTAGTGCACGGAAAGGTTAGCAGACATGAGTCTTGTGGGGTCCGCAAGGCAGGGTGGTGAGGCTGGATGGTCGTTTGTAAATGGAAAAGAATGAAGTGTCGACCGCATGTGGAAGTCCACAAAAGTAGATCTGTAGGGGCTCTAAGGTTCCTATTTTACTTATTTTTTCCTCACTTCAATGAGTCATGGCGAAGGGGCAACATCCACCCACACGCGGGAGCCCGCCAAGGGTGAAGGTTTCAAACTTAATGTTTGAAGTTTAAATGACAAAAGGAGGTTTGTGGCTACAAAAGCATGAATTCTCTGGTGAAGAATGGTGGCCAAGGGTTAGAGTTCCATAGGGCCCCAAATCGACCAGATTGAGGGATTTTCAAAGTTTTTTCGTCATGGGGAGGTGCAAATTTGGGTGTTCTAACTAGTCTAAGGGTTTTCCCTTTAAGATTATAATTTTTTTATAAAACCCATTAAAAAGAACATAAACAGGGCAGCGGTGGAAAACCTACCTGAATATCCTACAAAAACCAGTGAAGAATCTGATGATTGTAGTGTTCAAGACAGCTAAAGGATCACACAGGTGCAAAGCTCTTGAAAAATTCTCTGACCAAAGGAATGAAAATGACAGGTCGACTTGGCTATTTATAGGAAATTAGCCATTAATGACCTAGATTAATTGCTCGTATGGTGGCCGATGAGGTTGGTGAGTGCAATTTTCAAAAATGTCAGCGGCAGGAAGGTTAGGACCTACAAGGCGGATCGTAGCTAGATGATTGCCATTTGGCAAGTCAGCGATGGGGATGATGATGGAGGATGCAAGGCCCGCCATGTGGGTGGATGCCTTGAGTCAGCCGTTGTTGAAAAGATGAGAGTAAGATGGAATCCCTCTAAGGGAAACCCACATGGGTGGACTCGCACAGAGCAAAGGATGGTAGTCTTTAAAAGAAAATGGAAAACTACCAACAGAGACCTGCAAAGGTGAAAGAATTAGAATTTTCTTGGGTGGTGAACTTTGGCGAACTCAAGATTATGATTTAGGACTCCTTGACCACTTGGGACTCAAAATAGGGGGCATGTAAAATGAGGCAAAGGAAAAGAGTGACCCGATGAAGGAAAAAAAGAGAGGGTCCCCATTCTGAATGAGGCATGTGTGCTAAAGGAAAAACAAATGGCGAATTTGCTAGATGAATGCTCCCAAGAGTTCTAAGGATAAAGACTCATTTAGAACCCAAAATATCTAGTTTTGCAGAAAAAAAGCCAATTTCCTTAAGTGAACTGAGAGACTTTGAAGGAGGACAAGATCCTTAGTTGAATCAAATCAAAGGGGTATCTCAGAAGTGTGCACATAGTGAGTTAATTTCTTTTCCTCATAAACCATAACAAACAAGCCCCAATCAGCCAAAGTAGTCTAGTTAAAATTCTAGCCCCAAAAGTAACTTGGACATTGCTCCACTTCCAGTCAGGCATCCATATCCCCGATGGAGTTGTCGCTACGACCCAAAAAGAATTGCTCTATTATGAGCTAGACATCCATAGTCCTGATAGATTTGCTCGCACATGCACACAGTCGCATAATTTCCTTCCTTTCTTTTCTTTCCTTTTCTAACATCTTCTTTTGGTACTCTTCCTTTTGCTCAACTACATAAGCATTGAAACTTACTGTGGGTTTGAAATCACAGAGGTCACTAGAGTAGACTTACTATTTTTTGCCCATAGAGACCTCATAAAAACTGTCATATGGCTCTTCATAAATAATTTAATGTGTGTTTTGTATGAGATTTGAGATAAAGGTGAAAGGATTCAACTAAGGGTCCTATTCTAGGTCAAGTCATAGTTCAAGTAAGGAAGCCATCTTGGAAAAGCGATTGGAAATTAGTAGTTAAGAGTGAATACTTATCCAAAGAACATGCAAAGTGGGTAGAAAATTGAACCATCTGTCACACCAAGCATGACCACTGCATTAGGAACATAGAACACCCTGAGCAAAGAAAAAGTGGCTAGGGAAGCAGGAAAAACATAGCAAAATACCGCTACGAAGGAAAGGAAACCTAAGCTAACCTATATACAACTACATACAAAGGGTGAGCTCAAAAGCTCAGGGAGGGAAATAATGCTTCAGGTGTTGCTTATTGATAGGAAATGAGAGGTCCTCTCTAGTTAAAGTTTTGAGGCAAAAGGTATTATCTCCCAAAATCTCAGAGATCTGAAAGGGGCAAAGCCAGAGCTTGTCAAATTTGTCATGTCCCCCTTTCTTTTCATGTGCCTTGTCCCAACAAAGGACTAAATCAACAATTCTAAAGGCCTTGACTTTGGCTCAATGATCAAACCATCTCTTAACCACACCCTGATGTTTGGAAAAATTCTCAATGGGTTGGTCACAAACTTCTTCTATATGTAATAGCTCAGCCAAATGAGCTTCTCGACGGTCTCCCTCCTCATAATAAGTGTTGAGAAATTGGAGGGTGGGAATCTTCAAATGGACAGGAAAGATGGGCTTCGGACCATAAACTAGGTGGAATGGGGAATCACCCAGGGAAGCCTTATGGCAGGTGCGATCTGCCCAAAGGGAAAAATGCAACTGGGTGTGCTAGTTTTGGGGGTTTCTATCAAGAAGCTTCTTAATCATAGTGATCAGATTTTTGTTTGTGGTTTCAGCCAAGCCATTTCCTTGAGGGTAATAGTTGGATGAGAACTTAAGGGAAATTCCATAATCAAAGGCCCAACTAGCAAATTTGAGCGAGGAAAAGGTGGGGTCATTATCACAAAAAAGAGCATAAAGGAAACCAAAATGATTTAGAATAAAACTTAAATGAAAATTAATGACTACCTTAGTTGTACATTTTCTACATGTTATTGCTTTTGTCCATGTAGTACAATAATCAGAGGCAGTTAGAATGTACCTATGGCTTGCAGAGGAGGGAGGGCTTACTGAGCCAATAAAGTTGAGACCCCATTGAGCAAACAACCTTACCTCGAGGACTGGTTGTAGTGGGACAATGGTGTTATTTCTCGTGTTGCAATAGTCTGGAACATGTGACAGGTTCTAACATGGTTGTGAGCATCCTTAAACACTGTTGGCCAATAGTACCCGACCCCTAAGATTTGATGAGCAGTTGAAGGACCAGACCCATGACCGGTACCAAATTTGTCATGAAATTCTTTCAATACATGTGTTGCTTCCTCTTTCCAAGGCATCTGAGGTAAAACCCTTCATGGTTTCTCTTATATAATATAGATCCTTGTAGGATATAACTATTGCTTTTTAGTCGGAAAGCACGCTTTTGGGTTGGAAAGCATGCTTTTGGACTCCTTGTAGGTGATGTAGGCATTTATTATTCAACATGTAGTAGAGAATGTTGTCATACCACTCTCCAAGGGAGACATCCTCTAGTTGATACTGTTATACAGTTAGCTCAGGTCCAAACTCAGCCAGTGTTTCAGCTATCGTTCGAGTGAGGGCCTACCCTTAGACTAACTTCATGGGTTGAATCTCCATGTCATACTCCTGCGGTAGAGTAACCCATTTTTCTCTTCTTTCTTCCAACTCATTTTGCATCAACAATTTCTTCACTGTCGGGTCGAGCACAATGGCCAATGATGAATTTTCTAATGAAATTTATCTTTCTAAAGAAAGATTTTAGTTCCTTCTTGCTGCCTAGGAGCTAAATTTTAAGAATTGCTTGAATTCATTCAAGGTCTATCAAGATTCCTCTCTCTGAGATCACATGTCCGAGCAATTTTCCTTGTATGACTCTGAAGATACATTTCTTTGGATTCAAAGATATACCAAATTCTCTACACTTCTGGAAGACTTTACGCAAGTCAGAAAAATGATCTTCTTGCTTCTTTGAAAACATCATAAGATCATCCATGTAGATGAAAATGCATTTTCTAATCAGATCTTTAAAGGAAATATCCATTGCACGTTGGAATGTTGCATTGGCGTTCATCAATCCGAATGGCATTCTCCTATATGCAAAGGTCCCCCACTTGGTGGTGAACGTTGTCTTATGCTTGTCTTCATATTGTACCATGACTTGATTGTAACTAGAGTATCTGTTCAAGAAAGACATCATTTGAGATCCATTGACTATCTGCAATAGTTCATCCAATGAGGGCATTGGGCAGTTGTCCTTCTCTGAAGCTCTGTTCAAGTTGTAGAAGTCCATGCATAATTGGATTTCTCTGTTCTTTTTCTTAACTGGAACCAAATTATCCACCCATGTGGACTGACTGATTGGGAATATGATTTAGGCAGACAACAATTTCTAAACTTCTTTGTAGATTATGGGCTCCAACAGTGCATTGATAGGGATAGTGTGCATGATGATCGAGGTGTCATATGTCTTTAAATCCTCATAGCTCCAAGCAACCACATCATGGTATTTGCATAGGGCATCAACAATCCCTTTCTTTTCTTTTAGTGTGCACACCTTACCAACAAACACATTCTTAACTTCTTCATTAGTCCCTAGGTTGTGGGCATCACATTGATTATCAATAGAAGCATTCTTTGCTTGCTGATCTTGATCTTTGATATGATCTAAGTCATATATTCGTTCAAGTTGGACTAGTCCCCTAGGAATCATGTTGGTCTTTAGATTGGTGACCCCTTTCTATATCCAATTTAGCCTCTTTAGGCTTTGTCTCATCAATTATTTGAGTTGCAAATACATCAAAGCTGGTAATGAAATCCAAGATATGCTTGTCATCATTGAATACTTGGAAGTTGGTAATGTTTTCTGGCACCAATGGGATGTAAGTAAGCTCAATAGTGAATTTCTTCAAGCTGGATAAAGAAAGGAGTTGCAACATGCTGGCTACCTATGCTAAGGCATCAGCCGTATGATTTTTGGAATGAGGGATTAGTTGGATATCAAAGGCATCTAGAATTTCTCTGAGGTCCCAGACTCCATGTCTGTAATTTTCTAGTCTCCTATCATGGTAGGAATACAACATCTTGACTTGTTTTACCACGAGCTCTGAGTCACCAAAAAAACTTGCAACATTTTTAATTTCTTTCTTAGAGCCATTAAAAGACCATGGACTAATGCTTCATACTATGCTACATTATTTGTGCAATAAAATTGAAGCCTATGAGTAGAAAAATACGTCTTACCTGGGGGGATGATGAGTTCAAAACCAACTCCTACTCCCTACTTGGATTTAGATCCATCAAAGCACAACATCAAAACTTAGAGGATTCTTTAGCTCCAAGGCTGATCATGCATCCATCTTTCTTTAGTTGCACATTTGCATCAACAGCTTCTGATGAAGGTGCAAATTCAAAATTAATATGGTTAGGCTATCCCATCAGGAGTTCTTCCTTCGGTGTAACTTATTCTTTGATATGCTTGATGGTTGTCTGACAAAGGCAACTTTCAAATTCTGAGTGACTAGCATTGTGTACCCTACACCAATTGGGTAATAGGAGCTCTTGAAAGTCTATTCTCGCTCCTAAACGGAGCTGATCCTACACACATCTTTAAATAAATTCTTGAAATCTGTCCAATAATCCCAAATTACCACCGTCATTGGATTCCTCATTATCTGATTCAACCAACATTTCTATGCTTTGGGGTGTGTAAGTTAGATTGGTAGGAGGTTCGCACAACATGAGGAGAACTTCTTCAGTCACCTCCTCTTCTTGAGAGTCTGATTCTTCTTGATAGGCCATAGGGCAGTATTTTCCTAACTCTGTTTTAGCAAACAACACCTCATTAGTATTGTTGTACTCTGTGATCAGGAACTTCATGCATGGCTCTCAATCAATGTAGATCTGGTTTGGAAACCCTTTCCATGGAAGCCACAGGTGAGAAAAGTCAGTCACAACATATTTTTTTAATTCCCTAGTGAAATCTCTTCCCAGTATTATGTCGTATGTGTCAGGGATATCTGCAACTTGAATGTTAGTGACTTGCTACACTCTTGGGTCAGCAACAATTTGCATAGGTACCCAATTGATTTCATTAACTATATTGACTTCTATTTTATCTAGTTGAGTCACCTTCCATCGAGAAGGGGTGGGGACTATTCCCAATGCCTTGCATAAAACAAGAGGCATTACATTGACCGATGCTCTTGAATTGAGTAGACAATTGTGCAGGATTCTTCCCGAATATCCTGATAGTGTTGAGGAAGGGCGACATTTCTAATTTCCCTTGGAACAAGCCCATGGGTGTGTCTTCTTGAGCTACTTGATTTTTATCTTTCTGATTGGTCTTGTCCTTAGTTGACACTTAGTTTTTCTCCTTAGCGGGTTGCTTTCCCATTTGCTAATTTGAAGGTGCATCTATTTTCTTGCCTAAGATTTCTTTGACTATAGGCTCATTTTGTGACTCATCAAAGGAGACTCTCTTGGAAAGTACCTCTTGTGTTGACTTGGAAGAGGCACCCCCATTAACCATTCTAAAGAAAGCATTCATAACTATTGGGACTTTAAGAAATTTGTAGGCGACAAGCCTATTTTAACCTTCTTAAATTCTTTAGCCAAATATTTGCCCATTTGCTCAATTTCAACTTCAAAGGATTTTCCTTCGGAGGAGCTAGCAAACTAGTTTTGCATTTTATTTGGTTACCTATTTTTGTTGAAGTACTAAGGGGTACATGGGGATAACCTAGGTTGTTGCTAGCATTTGGGTTAGCTGGAGTGCTAAAGTTATTGGGTGGAATAGAGCTCATAAAAGGTCCTCCTACTTGTCGACTCCTTAAATTATAGGGGATTTCCCTTTGGTTAAACATCTGGACCCCATCTTCACATGACTCCCCTTCCTTTACGGGAGCATTAGCTATGGAAGTAGAAAGCTAGGATGGAGGGTCTTCGCTACTTACCTCTTTTGCTTCTTCGTCCTTTGAGGAAGTGATCTCATTTTCAAGCACATTGCTTGCACTTCGTGGAAATGGGGCTTGATTGACCACAAGCACATAAGAGTCATATGGTTATGATAAAACTATGTCTCTACAACCTGTACCATCCACAACATTCTAAACCTCTACTTGAATGATTTCTGCAGTTGTCTAGAACTCTGGGCAATCCAATTCTGAGTGCCTATTCATTTTATGGATCTGACACCATTCAGACAAAGCTATCTTAGCTAAGTATACCCCACTTGTCATTTTGTACACATTGGTCAACTGCTCAAGAGGGGTAGGGATGCCTCCATTGTTTTTCCTTGTATTCCATGTACGGTTCTGTCTCTGTGAAGGCCTCCTTTCAAAGTTTTGATTGGAATTTTGTCCTCTCTCGTAATTCTTCCTAGAAGAGGCACTCACATCACGGTTGTCTCTATTATCCCAATTGAGGTTAGCCTGAATGCTTCGTTGGGAAGCCTGTAACTGGTTGTTCTGATTCCTTAAGTGTGTCATCTCCCTTGACATCTTCTTGATCATCTTTGTTAATTCATCTATCTGATCCTTCTCTGTGTTGTTTGGTTGCGATGCTTGGTTTTGGAGGAAGACCGGATGCACTGCTGGTTGGTTTTGCTTAATGAGCGGGAACTCAGACCCTTGTAGATATGTAGGCACTTGAGATGGTTGAGAATAGACTTGTTGTTGCTGCAACGGCAAGTAGTGAGGCGCGAGAGACACCTGGTTCAATGGTTGTCCTAGATGAGGAACCATGGGCAGTTGTGGAACTTGATTCATAATGGGTGTCTGATGCGCTAAGGCTTGAGTGAGTCCTTGAACTTGCATTGGATGGGAAAATGACCCCAAAGAAGGTAGTGGACCAAAAATATTTTCCCCCAAATCAGTGCTATGATCGCCTTAGCATAGGCATCTACCAACCTAGCTAGGGGTGGGCACATTCTTTTTACCAATGCAAGAATGAGGTTGTCCAAGGAAACGTAATAGACCAATTGAGCTAAAGGATCAATAACCATGTATGGAGCTTGCAACCTCATATATGCATGATGAAATCTATCATTGAAGGAGCTAATTGGTTTGTTGACTTCCCTTCGAATGGATATGAATTGCTCGTATAATTTTGAAGGGCTGATTAGAATCTTATATTTCTGCAAGGAGTTCTTCAATAGATCCCAAGAAGTGATTGATCTCATTGGCAAGTTGATGTACTAGTAGAAGGCCTCTTCCCCCAAGGAATAAGGAAAGATTCAGAAAGCCATGTCCTCATGATCTATTTGCATGTCCTTCAATGTTGTTTGAAAGATCTTGATATGTTCCTCTGTTGTTCTCTACGGATCACGAGGATTAAACTTCGTGCAAAAGCTCTCTAGATTCTTTGGCATGTCATGATAATAATTGAAGGAAAACAAAGAAGGATTGTTTCCCAGCCAATCCATGAAGGGAGGTGGAGGTGGCGATTGATTTGAAATAGTGACTTGGTGTTGCAAAGGAGCAGAAAGGCTTGATGAAGCTCGTTAGAATTGAGGGGTTGGGGCAGGAGCAGCGCCCTGGTTGTGGGAAGCGAGCAACTGGAAGGCAACTTGGGGTGGCTAAAAAGAAGGGGTGGGTGCTAAAAAGGAAGCAAGAGTATGGTGCAGATGGATGGAGGGAAGAGGTGAAGATGGAGATGAAGTGGATGGAGTGGATAAGGTTGATGAAGTTGCTTCCCCTCTTTTAGCTCTCTTAGACTTAGTAGGGGGAGGTAGCTCTTGGAATTCCCCTTTGTTAGGTGTAGATCTTAATATTCTTTGGAATCTTTTAGGGGAGAATGAACCAATGCGATTCAGTTTAACAAAAGGGAGGCCCTCCTTCTAGTGCCAGTTTTGTAGACGGGTGTTTTTTCACTTCTCAACATAGGCAACACACAAGTGCACTACCTCTCTTGAAATACAACTTCCCACAAGCAAGTTGCAAAAAATTATCCCAAGGTCTCTCGGGTGTCAGGTCATGAATTGTAAAAATAACTTAGTGGATTGATGTGATTTGCTAGTAATCACAAGGGGCATGTATAGTTGTTAAGTTGGAAGGAGATTGGATCTCTAAATGGAGTTCTTGAGATTTTAAGGATGACATGCAATTGCTGCAAGTTAAAAACAACACTCTAAAACTCCACTTTTATCATCATATTTGGCTTTACAATGATGCTAGAACTTTTCCTAAACTAATAATTCAAAGAAAGTTCAAAAGGGAAAAGGGAGGAGGAAGTTCTTATACTTGCAACTACCAATGAACAATGACAATGGAGGATGCTACAGTGGACAACCTTCCTATAACTAAGTTCCACTAAACCAAAACACATAGTATCATGGAACTAGTGCTATCTTTTGGGGTCTATAGATTTTCAGCTATTTATTTACCATAAATCATAAATCAAAGATGAAACTTAAGTGCAATAGAGAATTCATGTTTAGACTAGCTTTACACAACTACTTATCATCAATAACCAGCAAATAGAATGAACATGGAAAGCATCAACACCATAGTATTCTTCAAAATCAATGGACAACAAAAGCTAAGTTACTAAAACTAATTTAAAACACTTAGAATAGCAAACTAAAGTAACTTAAATCTATCAAAATTGAGAAGATGAATCATGCAACATGTGAGAAACTCAAGAATCCACCAAAAGCAATGAAGTTCTATTAATTTTTTTGCAGCATGTCATTACAACTCAACTCTTTCTTTGAAAATGAGAGGAGACCCCCTATTTATAGTTTTCTAAAGCCCAAATGAATGGATAGGATTGATTTATATTGTATGGCTCAGATTCATTACAAGCTAGGGTTTCACCTACCCCCAAAATTTACTAATATAAAATACATTCTTTTTCTTTTTCCCTATTTTTTCCTATAGTTCCCTAGCACTGTAGCACTTTTGTCCTATAGTGGTTTGCTCTTTTGGCTACAGCTACACTGCGAGGAACTCATCATCAATGACAAGCTTTCCTTCATTTTTCTAAATATGAAATATTCCACAAATTTACCCATCATGCCTAAAGCTTATTCCACTGATATCCTATTGGAGCACCTGGACGAGCAACTTCATGGATCTGCCCATGATCAACTCCCAATTCTTTGTACATTTAGATGTGGCCTTGATCACCTACTTGGACTGGAAAAAGGTTCTTGCAGAAAAATCCATCAAGTCAGGTGTCAATGAATCTATGACTCCTTTCTTCATTTCTTATGGAAATATGGCCTGATCTTCTTCGGATCTAGCTCGACAGTAGGCATGCCATAATCTGTCATAAGTTTCAGGTATTCCTCACTATCCTTCCTATGTTCCTTGACCCATTCAAGGTCAAGCTCCACTTCATGGAGCACTCTTTCTAGGAAATCTCTTTTGTGGTCCAAGCCCACCTTCCACATCTCCACCAACCAATGATCATCTTTTACTAGGGCCATCTCCTTTTCCCATGTCTTCTCAGACATTTTAAGGATGGCCTAGAGTTTAGGATATGTAATCCTATATAGTTTAGGGAAGTTATTACAAATTCTCTCCATTCCCTCAAGCTGCTTCTGTACTTCCCAAAAATTATTGGTTGTTTGGACAACATGGCCAATACCCATATCACCCTTGTACAACACCTGTCTAAACCAATCTGAGGTAGCCTTGGTCCAATTCCTCATTTTCTCCATCTTGGAGAATTCATCTTGAGATATCAACTAGGGTGTGGAGGATGTAGTTAGGGTTTCTTCTTCTAGGGATTTCCACTACTAAATTTATGCACTGAGGTTCACCACTTGGGCCATTAGTTCCTCCTTGGAGGATTGATCCTTATTCATTTTCTCAACTATCATGGTTATCAATCCCTAGAATTCATCTATCTTCTATTCTCTTGTAGCAATTCCCAGTTTAATGGTGGAGATATTGTAACTAAACCCCTCTCCTTTGTCTGTTATCAGGGTGGAAATCTGTACCATCCTCAATCTAGATGAATCAAATGTTATATGAGAATGAACCCTTGGCTTCTTCTCTTTTCTAGACTTAGTTTGCACTTGTGCCAAGATAGCCTCAAGTTTGGTCTTCGGGTCTACGAGGATAGGGGATTTATTTTATAGCTACTTCTGCAACCAATCAGGCATTTGAGACCCCCCCTTTGGTGATTCATGATCACCTTCCACTCTTTATTCAAGTTGAGGTTGCCTTTCCTCATGACCAGAGGATTCAAGCTCTGTTCTTTCTTCTTGCTCATCTGAGTCCTTGATCAATATAGCCTTTTTCTTATTTGGTTTAGTAGTGGCTATGTTTTATTTGATGATATCCCCTATTGGTGGGGCTTTCTCTACTTTTTGCTGGAGCTTCTCATGACGTTCTGGCTCGGGGCTCTTTCTAAGTTCAACTTCTTCTTCAAGTTTCTCCTTTTCCTCTTCTTTTGTTTTGATCTCCTCCTCTCCCTTTTCTTTCTTGAGAAGCATTTATTCTTCCTAAACAGGGCCTTTATCTTTCCCAACCAACATAGGCTCTTTCGTCATCTCCATTTTTTCACCAGTGTCATCTCTTTCTTCAGAGGGCTACTCCTCATGTTCAATTTCTTACCCAACATCTTTGAGCTGCTGGGACAACTCCTCTTCAAACTCTTGATCTAAGGTATCAACTATGTATCTTTTGTTAACTGCCTCTATATCCTTCTTCAAAGACCGTGACTCTTTTTCCTCTTCATAGGCCACCTCATCTATAGTCACATTTATCCCACTTTTAGTTTTCTTGTAATAGTCATCCTTAAAAGGATCCTCTGATTCTTTAGTTGTCTCCATTACAGCCTCCTTTTGGGGTCTCTCTAGTTCTTTTGATATTTGCATTGTAGCCTCCATCTTTGCTGGCTCTATTTGAGGAGGGAAAAGGAGACCAGCTACACCTTGGGCCATCATAGCTTGCACTACAAGATTCATTAATACCCTAGAGAGTTCCATGGGTATATTTTGCATATGTCTCACAAAGGCCTTCAGTAGAGTGAGATAGGGCATAGTTGTTGTAGTAGTTAGGGAAATTGTAGCAGAAGGAGATAGTGAGGAGGATGATAATGGAGAGGTTGTAGTGGAGGAAGAATCCCACACCATGATGGGAGTTGTAGGTGAGATGGAAGCTAGGGGAACATAGATTTCCATGGCAGGTGGGGATGAGATTGGTAGTGCCTAAGATGCGAGAGGCAGAGTAGTAGCAATGACGACAACACTGGGTAGGGTAGAGGCAAGAGGTGGTGATTGCGGGCTCTCAGCCTCTTCTTCATTTTCATGTCGGGGATCTTATTGTATTGTGGGAATTTCTATGAACTCTCCTGACTTCTTTTCCTTTTTGGAGGATTCCCCTTTCGTAGGCTTTCTTGAGTAGGCTTTCTTGAGTAGACTTTAGGCTTAGGTTGTCACATTGATACCTCATTCCTCTTTCTTGATCATGTTGCTGGATGAGATTTTGGGGTTTCTTTGGTTGGAGTGGCAGCTTCCCCACTATTAGTTTCACTCTTGATTTCATCTTCGAGCTCACCATATGTTAATGTAACCCCTTGTAGCTTTAGCTAAGTGATTTGGGCATCAACCCACTACCTCATTTTTTTCTCCACCATCTTAGTCATGATATCAAGGTCATTGACCTCCTCCTCATCCCAGTCCATTAGTGGTAGTGGAAAGTTAGCCACAACATCATACCTTGGATCCAAAATGGTGTCCTCGTCCTCCACGATCTAGTCAGGCATTGAGAAGAGATTAATTGAATTTACAAATTAGGCGATCATACACATGTAGTGCCACATGCACACCTCCTTATCATCTTGAAAATTTTCCCAAAAGTCTTCAATATGAGGCAAGTGGGTGTATTATTTTGCTACAAACTTCTTTAATTTGTCGTAGGGGTCCATTCTAGGTTTGGCCATGTGAAGATCTAGATTATACTCCACTATTTCCTTCTCTAAGTAGTTTGTGCATTGGGATGCAAGAATAGCATACATGCCTTGGCCAAAGGGGAGAAGGTATTGAATGTCCACCCTTTGCTTATCACTCAATAGAGTATGAGTATTATGTAATTGTCAGGAGCTTTCAATTATGATCATCCAGTTGTTCAGGTACTGGGGCAGCTTGTAAGGCCTCTTAGAGAAGTTCTCTATTTTGATATAAGTAAACTTTGGGAACTATATGAAAAGGTACCAAAATTTGTGAATGAATGCACGAGCACTATGTGAGACTCTTCTTTCGAAGTCCCCTCCAAGAAGTATGATGATATGCCCAATAAAGGCATCATTCACTCTATGATAGTCCTTCTTGAAGTTTCAATATTGCATTTGTGGGTACTTATCATATACTTTTAGCTCCCTTCTTGGAGTCTGACTCTGAGCAACAAATAATCCTTTGTAAGCAATTGACGCCGCCAGGAGGACACCAAGTAGGTCATATAGAACTGTGGCATCTTCTTTACAACCATCAACTAATTGTGCAAGTTGTTGATCATTTTCACCCAGTGGAACTTGGTTTTACCTCTGATGATCTCCTCAATAAAGTAGAATATCCATTCTTGGAAATAGGTAGCAATAGGAATGCCCATCACCCTGCTAAGGAGAGTCACTTGATCATGATAGTCCTTGTAGAAATCATTATAGAATAGCTCCTAGGGCACCTTAGTAGCATTGCCCCTCTTCTCTTTCAACCAATACAAGTTGATCAAATTTTTACAACCTTAGGGGTCTACCTTCCACATGTTTTCTACATACCCCTTCTTAGTTTCTTCCATAGGGTCGATTGTGGGGATGTGGAATGTCTTGCCTATGGACTAGGCTGACAAGTTTGCTAGTACTCTACCTTCATGATCAATAATTTTCCCAAAACCCCCATGGTAGGCTTCCTTGAATGCCATTACAAGCTCTGGGGCTACTAGAGCATGTGGGAAGCTAGCTGTTTTGGCGAGATTCCTTCTTCTGATCCTTCTTGCATTGTTAGTGGTTGGGTTCACTATGACCCATTGCTTGAACTCATCTATATCTATATCTCCAAGATTGGTGTTCGAAATTGTGTTCTAGTCTAAAGTGACCTTGGAGGTGATGTCCACCCCCTGGAATTGATATTTCATTTGATATTTGTCTTCTTTTCTTGTCAGTGCCTTGGTGATCTTCTTTCCCTTCTCTTTTTCTGATGGTCTTGGTGGTCCCACAGCAGATTCCATAAATCTTGCAAACACAAATGTAGTAAGCATATTCATGTGTAAAATTGGGGGAGCATTAGTGAAATCCTATAGATACGAGGGTCAGATCAACATTCCATCATCAAAGATCATAAAATCCCTTTAAATTCATCATTTAACACTTGTTAGTGTCAATTATGAGGATGCGAGCCTAGGGATATGAGTTTCCCTGAGCTAGTAGTTGCCTGGAATGACTTAGGGTGAAATGGGTCTAGGGTCACGACGACCCCTAAGCATCCATCCACACTCAAATATCTACAATTGGAATTTAGGGGTTGGTCAAGGCACTTGAGCATTTAGGAATGTTTTTCACTCTCCTACGAGATCCTTGGATGTGTTAATTTGATCATTTGGCTAATGTGGACTAAAAAGTTGCAGAGGTAGGTGGCCTCAAGGCTATTTACAACTCCACCATTCAAAAATGACGTTCTAGAAGAGGAATCCCACAAAGGGAATCCAACATTGTGGGATTCATAGGAGGCTTGGATGTCTTGGATTCATTTTTCAATGTTCGGTCATTCATGGAAATGCAGGCAGGGAGCTATGAAATGCTGTTAAGGGATGTTCATTTTCAAACAACAAAGACAAGACGATGCCCTGCAGCCAGCGACCTGCTTAGGTGGGTCCATAGAGGACCCTAACATCGATTGATTTACTTAAGGAGGGTTGGATGGCGGAGGCGAGCTTAGGTTTTTCCATGTGAAATGACAACAGGGCATGATCGTTCGCAAATGGTAGTCACATAATGGTGACCCATAAGGAATTACCTGCAACGTATCCTTCACTTAGCCAATTTTTGATGAAAGCTCAAGGAAATCATGAGGTCAGGGTCTACAAGGTGGATGGGTGAAGGTCATTGGCCACTTAATAGATGGCGAAGAGGATAGGGAAATCTGCGGATGGAATTCCACATGGTTATGCCTACAAGGAGATCAAGACTTAGGTTTTCATTGGGCAAGTTCAGAGGGCGAAGGAGACCATGAGTTTCATGATGCGGGAAGGAGTGTCGCCTTGGCTACTTGTGAAGGTGTTAACATCGATGGAAAAGGGGCAATGGAATTCTGGAGTGGGTGGTTCACGAAGGAAACTTTAGTGTGTGGCAAGGTTGGTAGATGTGAGTCTTGCAGGGTCTGCAAGGTGGGGCAGCGAGGTTAGATGGCCATTTGTAAATAGTGAAGAATGAAGTGTTGCCTGCGTGTGGAAGTTTGAAAAAGTGGACCCACAACATCTCTAAGGTTCCCGTTTTACTTAGTTTTTCCCTCGCTTCAATGGGTCACGACAAAGGAGCGACGTCTGCCTGCATGTGGAGGCCTGCCAAGGGCAATGGTTTCAGACTTAATGTTTGAATTTTAAATGGTGAAAGGAGGTTTGTTGTCTGTAGAAGTGTGAATGCTCTGGTGAAGAATGACAACTAGGGGTTAGAGTTCCACAGGGCCCCAAATGAACCAGATTGAGGGATTTTCAAAGTTTTTTCATCATGGGGAGGTGCAAATTTTGGCATTCTAACCAGTCTAAGGGTTTTCCCTTTAAGATTTTAACAATTTTACAAAACCCAATAAAAAGAACATAACCAAGGCGGCGGCGGAAAACCTACCTAAATATCCCACAAAAACTAGTGAAGAATCTGAAGATTGCAGCGCTCAAGATGGCTAAAGGATCATGTGGGCACAGGCATGAAGGTGGCGAAGGTTGGCAGAGCTCCTAAAAAATTCTTTGATGAAAGGAATGAAAATGGCAGGTTGACTTGGCTATTTATAGGAAATTAGCCATTAATGAATCACATTAATTGTTCGTACAACTATCAGTGAGGTTGGTGAGCACAATTTTCAAAAATTCTAGCAATGGGAAGGTTGGGACTTGCAAGGCAGATGGCAGTTGGATGATTGTTGTTTGGCAGGTCAATGAAGGGGGTGATGACAGAGGATGCAGGGCCTGCCATGTGGGCAGATTCCTTGGGTTATTCATCACTAAAACAACTAGAGTAAGATGAAATCCCACTAAGGGAAACCCACATGGGCAGACCCGCATTGAGCGAAGGATGATAGTCTTTAAAGGCAAAGGGAAAACTAACAATGAAGACCCGCAAAGGCGAAAGACTTAGAATTTTCTTAGGTGGTGAAATTTGGCCAATTCAAGATGATTTTAGGACTCCTTGAACACTTGGGACTCAAAACAGGGGGCACACAAAATGAGGAAAAGGCAAGGAGTGACCCAGCGAAGGAAAAGAAAAGAGGGTCCCCGTTCTAAATGGGGTGTGTGTGCTAAAGGCACAACAAGAATAAAATAAAAAAAATGGTCAATGATGGTGTGACTGATTTAAAACATGTTCAAAATATCCAAATATTGTCACCATCATCATCTCACAACAATCTATCTTGCCAACAACATGTGGTTATCCCTAAAGATCAACCTAAACAATACACTAGATGAGAATATAACCCCTTGGGTGAACCAAACATTATCTAATTGCCACCCATTAAACCCCTTGGTCTAGATGTGCCTAAACCATCTTGGTAAAAAGGACATGAATTTTGTGACTACCATAGATTCCATTGATATACCTCCTTATGCATGAAACAAAGGAATTACATCCAAGATCTATCTAAGGCCACACATTCCTAATGAAAACTTGGGTATATAAAACCAGCCTTATCCTTAGCATAATGATGGTAAAACTTTAGCATATAGCACAATGTTATATGGCATTGTCCTTCATCCACCATCTATCAACTTACACTACATCAAGCACCCTTGACCACTTAAATAAAACACCATCATAAATATATATCCTTGAGCTACTCAAAACATCTCCCATCCAAAACCTTCTTGAGAAATCCTTCCATGAATGCTATGTCTCTAATGACATTGATCTTGTTCAATTTCAAGCCATGATAGGACACTTATCATCTCTACAATCTATCACCTTTTTGTTCAAATAAATTCCTTCCATTAATCCATCTCATAACAACCCACTTTACCTTCAAGTCCACATCCATAAAACCACAATAAAACTTGTCCTCGTAGATGGTGGATTTGGACTTAATATTTGCAACCTAAGTCTAATAAAATAGCTAAGATACTCTAATGATGCTATCAATCCCAAAACAAAAATTACCATCAAAGCATATGAAATATCTGAGCATGAATCTAAAGGCTCTATAAAGTGACCCATCTAGGTCAAACTAGCTATATTTAAAACCACTTGCCAAATATTAGAACTTGATCTCCCCTATAATATCCTCCTTGACCATCCATGGATCCATGCCATACAATTCATTCCATCCACATTCTATCAATCCATATAGTTCCCCCATAATGGAATTGAAGTGGCTATCCATGATGATCCAAACCCATTCTAATATTCTAAATTTGTGCAAAGAAGTCATGGCCATTCATAAAATTTCCTTACCAACATTATATCACCGTATTCATCTTCATACATTGATTCTTCATCATTTCCCACCTTTCTCACTATCCCAACGATCAAGGCTCAAATCAAAGACCTTGGAATTGGATAATATGAGCTAGAGGCCTTCTATATAGATTCCCATGCATACCAAGATCCCCCACAACTATCCACTTCATCCCAATCTTTTGATGTCCATGATAATCCTATGTTTAATCACAATATCTATGATAATCCAATCTTTGATCATGATTTTATTGAAGACATCCAAGATCATCCCCTTCCATATACACTCTCCTTTCCACTCCATATCATGAGCTACAATCCTTCCATATCAAACATCTTAGGTTAGGGTATGCATCTCCTAATGTTGCCTGTACTAAGGCTTCTTTCCAACTCATTAAGGATGTGTAAGCTTCCTTTGATATTAACTGTGCTAAAAAGGATAGTCCTAAAGAATTTGTTGAAGGCATCACCAATCTATTCCATGAACCATATATTTTTACCATCTAATCCAACACATCCAACTTGTCCACACCCATCCACCACCTAGACTTGGATCAACAAGTATCATCCAAAAAGAACAAGGCTATCAATAAAAAAAAAAAATCCTTTATCAAATAGAGATCCAAAATCAAAAGAAAAAATGAAAAGAAAATAAAATTCCTCTAGTCAAAACCAAAATCAAACACTATTGGGCACATAAAAATCAAAGTCTAAAATAAAAGAATGGAAAAACCAATCTCCTATCATGCCCCTACATCTAAAATAACTAGTGGCATATGTCAAAGAAAATATCAAGAAATGAGCTTTTTGATCCTAAGTATTCATCCTCATCATCTTCACACAAACCATACACTTCACCTAATCCCCACATTTCCATACATCCATCCTATCATTCCATTCCCCATGGTGATGTCTCTCAACAAAAATTTGATGGTGGCCCCTTGACGCGCTTTAATCCAATGGTTGTCTAAACTCCTTTACATGTGAATCATGTTGACCCTTGTAATTCATACATTAGGGATCATACCTTAGCTCCTTCCATTTGTATAATAAAGCATCCTTCATCATCCATATCACACCATCCATATCCATTTATTACACCTCGTCATCCATCTATTAAATAGCATCTACCATGATTGCAACTTCATCAAGTACCAAAAAATCCAAAAATCCAAAAAATATTAAAGAGAAATAATCCTTCCAAATATAAAAACCACTTTGGTGGAACCCTGGATAAGTACTATGGTAAACCTAGAAATATGTGCCATGTGTAGTAGTCTCTTATCCACCACCTCTTAGGATTCCATCTCATTCCACTATCATCTCTATTCTTCCATATTATAATAACCTATCATATTTATCCATCCATCCATAATAAACCTATCATGGTTTGTCTTTAATCCTTTATTGGTTTCATCCCATCATCCATTATTATCACCTACACTTCCCCATGCATTAGATGCAAAGGTAACATTTACATTATATCAAGGATTTGATCTTGTATATCCTTAGTGTCCAATGTATTGACCTTCATGTCTCTTACATCTAGAGTCCATCCCTCATCCCATCAACTCAATCCAATCATCCATTCCTTTCATCCCATCTCAAACATATTAAAGAAATCATCATCCTTTCATCCTATCTCAAACATAATAAATAAATCATCATCCTTGCATCCCATCTCTAAACTTCAAAAATCAAACAAATTACAAAAATCTTGAGCTCCTCAAACTTGACAATCAATCAATCAAATCATTGCATCCAAAAAATTTAATCCTTAATAGAAATCATATCATAAGCCTAGTTTTCAAATATTAATTAGTCATATTATCATTTTCCCAATCAATCAATCATCATCATCTTTATCAAAGCCTTACTTAAGTGATTATCTAAGCTTAAGTAAGCAAATCAAAGATTTTCTTAAGTGATTATCCAAACTTAAGTAAGCAAATCAAATCCTTACTTAGGTTATTATACAAGCCTAATATAAGAAAATCATCCTTATCAAAGCCTTAGGTGATTATCCAAGCCTAATGTAAGAAAATAAATCATCATCATCATCTTATCTTTGATAAGAGATATTTTGGTTGCATGACATGTTTTGCAATGAGTCTTTTATTTTGATCATTATCTTTTAATCCATGACTGCACCTACTTACAACTACCTTGATCTATATATATCTTGGTGAGTCACAATTGGTGAATAATGGGGCATCATTTTATATTTCATTTCGTGCTTGTCATTGCTTGAGTTTCAAGTCCATACAAAGGTTATCTTGTCACCATGGTTCTTCATACCTTGGTGCATAATTGTTATTTCTACATCAAATATTAGGATTGCTCAATACAGACTAGCATTTAACCTATCCATCATCATCAAATTCTCCTTCCTTTTTATCCTTTTCCATCAAAATCCCCTTCCTTTTCATCTCCTTCATCCTCTTTCATCTTCTAATTCATCTACTTCTTAATCCTAATCTCCCATTGTTCCCTTTCATTTTGAGACTACAATAGTGTTCTCTTAACCCACATGTTCTTTTGAGGGGGAATCCTATCACCTAATCCTAATCTTTCCTTCTTCATCCTTTCCCATCCTCCCATTGAATGGGGCATCATATTTTATCCTTATCCTCTCTCATCCATTATATTTTTAACTTCCTTGATATAATGCCACTTTGTGACATCCTATCAAAGAGGGGGAAAATGTAGACAACTAAAATATGACCTTACCCAACCATACCTAATTTTAGCCTATCTTTAGCTATTAATTAAATTAAATATCTATTTTTTATTTAATTAATTCCCGTTCTTTCCTAGATTTATCCTAAATCCCTTAAATAATTATTTATCCTTTCATCATGATCCCATTAATTAAATAAATACTTTATTTATTTAATTAACTCTCTTTATCATCTATCCTTTTCCATCTAATCCTATCCCTTCATATTGTTCGAATAGATCATAATCTAAATTTATCCTCATGTGAAAAAGTTCCCCTTGACATGTCTAACTAACTCCTTGTTTAGATTCATTGAATCTAGACACCTACCCAAAAGTAAAACTATCTTTTCATCCTATCTATTCATCTCATTTAACCTCTTAATCCTAGCCATTGTCCAAAGATTTTTATCCTTATCTCAATCCTAAACCTAGACCCTATCCATCATGTGACACTTGTCACATGATTACATCTTTGTTTCAAACCCTAATCCCAATTCATTCTTAGCCATCCATCATCAATCATTTCTAGTCATTGATTTTGTCTCTTCAAGACTATATTGAGAGGCTCTCATCCTCCATTGTTCATCACTTATCAAGATATCATACCTACATGCTACCATTTTCATAACTTATCTATAAACCATATCAAGGTTATGTTAGAGAATTGAGCAATCCACAAATCAAAGGGTGCACTTCATTTATGCTCATTAAGGAGACACAAAAATATTCTAGGTGGATGTATTGTGCTTTGTATTGCTTTTATCTTCTTTTTTCCTTCAATGTTTTCCACCTCTTCAGTTTTTATCTTTTTCAAGGCAGTAACAAGGATCTAATCTAATGACTAAGTCAGGGAACATGCCCCTAATTAGGTATATAATCAATTATTATGGGATGGGTGGAATGAATTTTATTATGGAATTGGGTGGGACAAATAACAATAGATTCTAATCATTATCAAGCCATGATAGGTGAATAATGGAATAGGATATGTAGATGTATATGAATGGAATGCTTAACTTTATTATGAAAGGAATGGATAATAATTCAAATGATAGAAAAGGGTGGGGTGCTAGGTCCTAAATTCAAAGAACCTAGGATGTAAGGGGCCTTTTCTAAGATTTCATTAGAATACCAACCACAAAGCCAAGAGATTGAATTTCAACCTCAATGTTGTGTCAATCAGACCTAGGTTGGTGATTCTTTAGGGCCTTAGGATGATCTAGAAATTATTTGAAATGATTAAACTAATTGAAATATATGACCTAATATGTAAAATGCAGATTCCCGAAGATAAATCGACTGTAACAACACTTTGCAAGCTGTTGGTTGTAGTAGAGAATATGGTTGTTGCCCTGGATCCATTGGCTGTGGCTGAGAATGTGGGTTGGTGTCGCTGGAGGGGACTTCTGGGCTTCTGCAGGGGGTGATGTTGAGAATGGCTCAGTAGGAGACAATGCAGAGGAAGATGTTTCTCATGACCCCTCCTTTCTCTATGGATGGAGGTTTTTGTTTTCTACTTTCTCCTGGCTTGAGGACTCTTTTCCTTAGGAGGTGACATGTTTTGTGGGGGACATCAGTGGTGTTCGTGGTCCCCATTTGGTTTGTGGCTATGGTAGAGGCTTTAATGGGGCCTGGCTCCCGTTTGGTTACCTGATGGAGGCTTCGGACCCTGTGAGGGATTGTTTTTTACTTTCTCTTTGGCCCTCTCTTGTTTCTAGCTTCATTCTTCTATTAGGGAGTTTTGTTGCTATTTATATTTCTAAGGGACTGTGTGGAAGTTGTTTCTGCCCTAACTAGGAGAGCTTTACCTTTGTTTATATGAGGGCTTCTATGGATGTCTCAAATTTTTCTTTGTCTCCTTGGTAGAAATATGGTGGTCTCATTGTTTCTCTTCTCTCCTTATACCCCGTTGTTTATTTTGATCTTCTAAGAGAGGTTCTTGTGCTTTGGATTCCTTTGGAATCTCTATGGTATGTGATCTTCCTAATGTTGGGGTCTGGTTTCCTCTATTTACATCTTGTGACCTCTAGGTATCTTTGTGGTGAGGGTTATGTTGTCCCTCACCTTCTTGGGTCCATGGCTTTGCTCTTTGTGCTTCATTTTTTGCATCTTTGGGTTACTCTGGTTTTTCCTATAGAGGTGGTCCTATCTTCTATTGAGGGGGAGATGGATGTGGCTGGAAGTGACCTTTCTCCTATTGAGGTGGAGTGGGATGCTATTGGTAATGCCTAGAAGTGGTGTTGGGGGGCTGATGAAGCCCTATTTTTTGGCTGCAAGGGAGTTGATGATGACTTTTCTGTTGGCATCTTTTCTTTATCTCCTATGGAGGTGGAGATCTTGAAAAACAAGATGATCTTAGTGGTGCTCACTCTCAAGGATAAGGGATGTTGTGGCTATGGTGGATTGGACAAGCTTGGGTTTCTCTCCTATAGAGGTGGAGAGAATAGCTGGTTCTTGTGGAACACTGTTGGAGCCTTGTGCATTTGTGGTGACCTTTCCTATAGAGGTGGAAAGGGTATTTTGCTGGGCTCAGTTACTTTTGATGTTGGAGCTTTGTTCTTGATTTATGTTTTGCAGGCTATACTCTTGGGTTTAAGGTCCCTACCAAAACCTAGTTGTACTGGGTTGTGGATCCTTTCATAATCCATAAAACTTTGGGTTTAAGGTCCCTACCAAAACCTTGTTGTAGTGGGTTGTTGGTCCCATCAAAACCAATGGGTTCTAGATCTATGTTGGGCTTAAGGTCCCTTCCAAAACATTATTGTAGTGGGTTGTTGGTCCTGTCAAAACCAATGAGTTCAAGATTCATGTAAAATATCGGTTCTTTTCTGGGTAGCCTGCTGGTTGTTGGCTGGCTGCTAGCTTTTTGTGTCTTTGTGTCGTTGTTGGATGTTTTAGACTCTATCTTTTGGGCAGCTTGTTCATCTTAGTGTGGGTTTTGGGTCCATTCAAAACTTATTGTTAATTGGTTTTGGGTCCAATCAAAACTTGTTTTTCCACTAATCAAAAACAACACTTTGCAAGCAGATCTGGGAGATATCCAAGAATATGTACTTGTCACCCAAAGTTGATTCTGACATGTATAGAGGGACTAATTCACCCCTAGGAAAAGGGGCATTTTTTATCCTTTCAAAAACTTCAAATTTGATGTTGTATCCCTTTGTCTACTCTCTATTCCTATATTTGCAAATCTTCATCTTTGGATCTAAACATACAATAAACTTACAAAAAAAATATATTTGTTTGTTTGTATGGGGGTTTGCCTTGATCAAACCCCAAATTTGGTAATTAAACCTTAATAAAAGACAGTGTGTGAGCTCTAACCTTATGTGTGTCTAAGGTTGTTATGAGCTAAGATGCAAAGAAACCCTATTTAAGTGCATTAGAGTATGATTCCTATATGACAATGACGAGATCCATTTAGGGAGAAGTCAAAACACCCTAAACAAATCTGAAACATAATGATAACTTGTTGTATGTTGCTAGCAGAATGAAGCTTAAAGATGAGAATGCTAGGAAACAAGTCATTAGGTTAAGGTAAATGAAAAAATGCATCTCCCAAACCTAGAATCCATCATGCTCTTCTATAGGCATCAACCTTCAATCATATGAAAAAGCTTGATCAAATCTGCAAATGGACTTGAAGACTTGCAATCTCAAATAATGCTACTCCAACACTAAATTTTTCTTGCTTGAATGTTCTTTCTTATGTTCTCTTGCTCTAGTTTTGAATTGATGAAAAGACTATGCTTTTATAGGAATATCACTAATTTCTCGAAGATTAGACCCCGATAATTGACAATTACAATTTGAATTTTGAATATTAAAATGCTGCCAAGAAGGTATTAAAATTTGGGTCCTAGCTAAGTAAGGAGACCCATTCACACATGGGTGAATGGGTACTGGCACAAACTTCTAAGACACACTTGTTTTGGGGCAATTTAATGGTAGGTTGCATTTGTTCAATGCTTGTTTCAATGTCAAAAAATGATAAAAATAGGCCTTAGGATGCATAATATGGGGAATTAGGGCCTATTTAGAAATGGTTAAACCGCATTTAAATGCAATGTCACTAAAATAGGTTGAAACTAAGTGTGAAATTGTATTATCACCTACAAGGGAGTACAATTTTCTACACTAATTTTAGCCCCTACTTTGGCGTCCATATGATGCTATGTGCATATACAAGCTAAAGTACTAAAAGTAAACCATGCTTCATAAAATGATACTCATATGGATATTATAATTCATTTGTGAACAAGGAGAATGAAACCCCCTTTGTAGTTATCTACAAAATCACAATGTTAGGAACCGCATCCTGCAAAACCAATTTGTTATTAAAAAACATCTTATTCTTTGATATAGACATGCCAAACTTCTACGAAGAACCAAATTCGAGGGTAGATGTATGCCCCTTGATTCTTCTTGCTTTATAGAGGTGGAATCGAGGTAGCAATCTAACCTCATCAAATTGCTAGGTTTTATGATGAAAATTCTTAAAATAGGGTTATGAGATCACAACACCATATATCAATAAACATTAGATAAGATTAGGGGCAACTATGAATTGAGTGCAACATACGACATTGAAAATAGAGTTCACTAGTCCCCATTATGATGATGTGGTACTAAATTTTTTTACTATATGTTATTGTAAAATCATGTTTTGATCATCATTTTGACATTTACCATTGAGAGAGATACCTTTTTGTACAAGAGTGAAGATTCCAAGCCGAGGACCATACATGACCCCAAGACTAGAGGTCCTACAAGTGGAGGTTGTGAGAGGCACCATCATGGTAGAGGTGAGTCCCTTATACCTTCTCCATGAGGTTTACCTTTATATTCTGCACTATTTTTGAGCTTTTTCAAAAATCATGGCAACCCCATCCTAGAATGGTGACCCTGTCTTAGACCCCTTGTCCAAAATTGGCACCTTGTCCCATTTTGGCTACAATATCCAAGGGAATTTTACTTTGATTTCAATTGTTTGGTTAACTGATTTTTCTATGTTATTGATGATTTTACTTGCTTCTTTTAGAATTTGACACATGCTCATCAATTTTTAGGAGGATGAATATTTACGCTTCTCCGTGAGCAAGTTACTCTACTAACTGAGGAGGAGGAGGATAATCTTTGTATTACAAATTGTTTTGGATATACCTCATGCCATCTATGAGGTATCATGATGTTATACTAATGGCATTGGTTGAGTGGTGGGATGCAAATACTTGCATTTTTTATCTCCCAATAGGGGAGATGAGAGTGACATTGGAGGACATCCACCATATCCTTAGAATACTTGTCTGAGGTGAGACTGATCACCTTGATGAGGATCACACAGCCCGATAGATGAGGCATGATATTCAGTACTGCATTGGTCACTATAAAGATGCTAGATAGTGCATTGAGCTCCAATGGCTTCTATATACTTGCGTTCCTTTGATTCAATGAACTATGTGTGTGACTGTTGCATTAGCTCTTGTATGTAATGGATGAGGTGCACACCTTGAGGGAGGCCTAGTGCATACCATACATTAGATGGAGCAACATCAAACATTTTATGAATGGGGACAAAGCATGCTTCCTCACCTTTATTATGATCTTGGTTAGTTCGTTTATCGAGAGCTTCACAACATAGTACATTGTATACTTCTTCAAGTGTGGGCCTTTGAGCATATCACATGTACTAGATTGACTAGTTTCCCCATGATGGCAACCCTTGGCTATCCACAAGCCTAGAGTTATACTTTGAGACGACTTGGCAATGCAGAGTTCTATTACACTTGAGAGTCAGGTTTGATTATCTTGAGAATGATGGCATAGTATGGAGACCATACAAGACTCTACCATAGTGGTTAGACCTTACACAACAATAGAATATGATGTAGCATGATAGATTGTTTGTTGGGTGGCATGACTATATCGTGATACCATTCTATTATGATCGGTTCATGCATCAGTTCAAATAGATTCAGATAACACCGAGGACATTACCTACATTCTTGAAAGCCACACGTAGGTCATGTTTTTGGCTCTAAGTTTGAAAGTTGTGACTTAGATAGTTCGCATTCCTATAGAATTGGTTTAAATTGTTTTTGTTCTTAAATATGGTTAACTACTACTATTAGTGGCATGCATTTTTCAAAAAAGATTAGGTTAACAGGTTTTTGCTAAATCTTTTTGCTTATATTGTAGATACTTTCAGTGATTGTGGTTAGAGTTTCCACCAAATTATTATCTTCAACACTTCCCTCCATGTCTTAATGATCAAAGGTAACTCCCATAGCTTGGCTTTGAGTGCTTTTGTGTGGAAAGGAAATTCTTTCAACAAATTACAATTGAGTTTAAGAACCATCCTCTAAACAAGAGAAATCAAAAACTAAATTTTTTGATAAAAAGGAAGTAGAAGACCTATTTCACCTTTAATTCGTTTGCCCATAAATCCTAGCTGAAAACATCTGAAATGAGAACATGCAACCAATAACTTCACTTTATGGTTTTCCAAATCTTCCAAGAAAAGTTAACTAAAATAATGGGAAGTAGGAAACTATTACATCCAAGTCATTTATGTGAAACTCATCCTTTTACAACAATATTTTAAGGGCCAGAGGAAAAGGAGAGAACACAAAACTAAAAACAACTCAACTCATAAATTTTTATTCACTGAATAAAACAGAGATTCAGAACACATAAAATAAACCCATAAAGATTTAATATTATATTTCTTCATTCAAAATATTTTAGATTCTAGATATTGTTGTCCAAACTTGCTCTACAAAGCATTCTTCAGAAAACTTGTTCTCCAGTCTTCCTCTACTTCCTCTTCTCTCTTCACTCAATAAAAATTAGAAACTTCTTACATAAAAGTATCTTACGGTTCACCCCCAAGTAAAAAAGAAACAAAATTTTTAAGTCACTTTTCCAGTAACTTGACTTTCAAGTCAAGTAAAAAACCTTTTTACCACACCTTTTACAAAAAAACGTTAAAGTCTTCGAATATATAAAATGCCCAAATTTAAATATTATCCTCTAAAAATAAAAATCATTAAAAATACTGCTAGCCAAAATGGAATGTTCCACAAGACTGCTGGAAAACTACCCAACCGTACAGGAAACAAGAAAAGATTATTGAAAAAACATGAACTACATCAGGAGCCATCAAGAGTTGAAAATGTAGCTTCAGGAGTCGACAGGAGCAAAGATGGTACCCCATATATTTTTCATTAAAAATGTTCTACCAAAATGGAATGTTCCACAAGACTGCTGGAAAACTACCCAGCCTATAGGAAATAAGAAAAGATTACTGAAAAAACATGAACCGCATCAGGAGCCATCAAGAGTTGAAAATGTAGCTTCAGGAGTCGACAAGAGCAAAGATGGTACCGACAGGAGCAGATTTTAGTTGTAATTAATTCCAACACTCCCCCTTAATTACAACTACTGGGGATGAACAAAAAAATTGCATCAAAATTCAATTGAGTATATTTGCATGATCAAGCATTCCTAAATAGCTTTGTAAAAACTGAAATGTCTCCTTCACCAAAGGTTTTGTAAAAATATCTGCAAATTAATCTTTTGACTTAAAAAATTCTAAGCAAATCTCCTTATTGTTGACAAGCTCTTTGATGAAATGATACTTGATATTTATATGCTTAGTTCTCTTATGAAAAACATGATTTTTAGACAAAACAATTGCGGAATTGTTATCACAAAATATTGTAGTGGCTTCCTTCTGATCTTGCACTAAATATTTCAACATTCTACGCATCCAAACAACTTGACATGCTGCACTAGTAGCTGCCACATATTCAACTTTAGCTGATGATAAAGTCACAATAGGCTATTTTTGTGAAGCCCACGAAACAACACCTATACCAAGATGAAAGACATACCTAGGTGTGTTTTTTTGTCATCTATACTACCCCCACAATTGCTATCTATGTAACCAGCAAGTTTGAAATCATCTAAAGTAGAATACAATATACCAAAGTCTTTTGTACCACTCACATACCTAAATATTCTTTTACCTGCCTGCCAATGAGACTCTTTTGGGGACTCCATAAACCTTGAAATTAGGCTTACACCATACATAATAAGAGGGCTTGTGGCTGTCAAATACATAAGACTTCCTACCAGCCTTTTGAACAATGTAGGATCCACACATGGTCCATCATCCTCTTTACTTAACTTCAATCCCATCATGAATGTGTTGGGGCTGCCTTGCACTTCACCATATTGAATCTTTTCAAAATTTCATTTGCATATTTGGATTGAGAAATAAATATACCAGCATTAGATTGATGGAATTCAATGCCCAAAAAGTACTTCATAAGTCCCAAGTTAGTCATTTCAAATTCACTCTTCATTGTTGTTTTGAAAACATCTATGCTGAGATCACCCGTAAAGATTAGACCATCTACATACAAGCAAACAATTAAAATGTTACCTTATTGATTTACTTTAATGTACAAAGTTGGCTCACAACTATTTCTTTGGAATCTATCTTGAATAAGATAAGAATCAATACGGTTGTACCAAGCTCTAAGAGCTTGCTTTAATCCATAAAGTGCTTTCTTCAACCTATAAACTTTATTTTCATGACCTAATATCTCATAGCCTTCTGGTTGTTTCACATACACTTCTTCATCTAGATTTCCATTTAAAAATACTGATTTCACATCCATTTGATACACAACCCATTTATTGTGAGCAGCAATAGTCAATATTGTTCTAATTGTGTCCATTCGTGCAACATGAGCAAATGTTTCATTGAAATCTATTCCAGGTTGTTGATAAAACCCCTTGCAACTAACCTTGCTTTATGCTTTTGAACTTTTCCATCAACATCTTGTTTAGTCTTATAAATCCATTTCACACTTATTGCATCTTTTCCTTCAGGCAGATCAACCAACTCCCATGTTTCATTCTTTTCAATGGAATCAATCTCTTCATCCATGGCTTGTGCCGATTTATCTTCCCCAATAGCTTCTTCAAATGTCAATGGATCATCAACATGAGAAAATAAAGCAAAAACTGAAAATGAATTTGTTGTATCATTATAAAACTCACTCAAACTCCTTGTTTTCCTTGGTAGCATGCTTGCTAATGTTGGATCAAAAGATGTAGAACTATTTGGAGTGCTAGATGGAGTTGCTCCAAGGATACCAGCTGATGTAGATACTGTTGTAGTTGATTGTGGAGTCCGCTGTACTGATGGTGTAGACAACTTTGAAGATATTCTTGGTGTGAATGAAGGTGTAGCTTGAGCTACTGAATGTGGTGTTATCCCAGGAGTGGAAGGAGCTACTGTTGGAACTGTACTTGATGTTGGAATCACTTCATTTGCCATATCATCATGAGGAACAACAGCTGTAATATTTACACTCATTTCTATACTTCCATCCCACGCTTCATTTTTCACAAATTGAACATCACAACTGATTATAACCTTTCTAGTGATAGGATTAAACAACTTATATGCCTTTGTATATTCAAAATAGCCAACAAATATACATTTTTGTCCTTTATTATATAACTTCTTCGTTAACTCATCAAGAACATGTGCATATGCAACACAACCAATTACCTTAAGATGAGAAACACTATGCTTCATACCTGTCCAAGCTTCTTGAGGTATCTTATTTTTCACACTTTTCATTGGACACCTATTCATGATATAAACAACAGTTGCCACTGCCTCAACCTAATATTCATTAGGTAGATGTTTGGCTGCTAACATACTACGAGCCATCTCCATAATTGTTCAGTTCTTCCTCTCCGCCACACCATTTTGCTGAGGTGTATAATAGGATGTAAATTGCTTGTGTATGCCATGTGATTTACAAAAAATTATAAAATCATTAGACACATATTCCCCACCTCTATCTATTCTTAAGACCTTGATATAATGGCCACTCTGCTTCTCCACAAGTGCCTTGAACTACTGAAAATAAGAAAATGCATCAAATTTGTGTTTTAGAAAATAGACCCAAGTTTTTCGTGTGAAATCATCAGTGAAGGTAAAAAAATAAGTGCAACCTCCTATGTATGGTGTTTGCATTTGTCCACAAATATTTGAATGCACGATCTCAAGTGGTGCTCTTGCTCTATGTGATTTTCCAATCTGAAAAAACTCTCTATTTTGTTTGCCCAAAATGCAACCTTCACAAATTCTTTCTAGTTTTTCAATTAATGGCAATCCTTTCACCATGTTTTTCATGTGTAATAGCTTCAACCCTCCAAAATTCAAATTTCCAAATCTGAAATGCTATAACAAGATTCATCTAATATAACTGAGTGAAATGCTATTTCAATTTTTGTGTCTATATTTTTTGCCTTAAATGCTACTCCAAAATTTACATTATTTGTCTCATGAACAAATTTAGCTACTGTCCCCTTCATAACCGACCTTATTCTCAAAAGAAACATGTGGTTGTTAGTCATTTGCACTTTGGCAATAACTAGATTGCTTGGGAATCTATCCAAAATCACTCATTGTTTTCCAAATACACTCTAAATCCTTTTTTGTACCAATTGACCAATGCTCATTAAATTATGTTTTAGACCAGAAACATAGTATACATTAGACATGTTTTTCTGCTCCCCCTCTTTGGTTAGAATGTCAACTGTTCCTTCGCCTAAAACTGTGACCTTGTTGTCATTACCAAGTGTGACTTC
>VDFB02256041.1:0-18513 GCA_007258455.2 Sequoia sempervirens
AACCACACCCTCAATTTTTTAGTGGTTTCAAATGGTGAGTTAGTTCTTTTGAAGCCAATTGATGCCTCCAACAAAATAAAGAATACAAAAAATTTGAGCTTCATGTTGGAAGAGGTTGTTTTAGAGGTGGGCATACAAAATGTTGCCCAAGTTGTTATTGACAATGCAACGGCATATGTGGGGGTTGGAAGATTGCTTCAAGAGAGACATCCAACACTTTTTGGACTCCTTGAGCAACTCATTACCTTAACTTTCTTTGGAGGACATAGGAAAAATTTATTGGGTGAGACCGATAGTAGAAGAAGCAAGAGATATAACAGAATAAATTTATATTCACTAATGGGTTCTTAACTTGATGAGAGATCATACTAAGGGGAAAGAGCTTGTGCGATCAAGTGCTACAAGGTTTGCAACTAATTTTCTAACATTACAAAGTATTTTTAGTTTGTTGACTCCCTTGAAGTAGATGTTTGTGAGTCAAGCATGGGTAGACTCAACTTATTCAAAGAAGGTTGATGGAGAAAAGATTGCAAAAATATTTTAATGATGTTTTTGTGAATAGAGCTATAGAGATTGTCAAGGTAACTTCAAACTTAATTTAAATTTCAAATTGAATCCTTTATTTTTAAACTTCTTTAGTTTCATTGTAAGTTGTAACTTAAATTTGCTTGTACTTTGTACTTTGTAGGTAATGGAGCCGTTGATGAGGGTTCTGTGCTTGGTGAATGGGGAGAAAAATTTCAATTGGATATATTTAAGCGGCCATGGATAGGGCCAAAGCGGCCATCCAAAACTATCACAGGGGGGATGCAAATAGATTTGCCCCTATTTGAGAGATCATTGATCGGAGGTGGAACAATCAACTCCACCAATCGATTCATGTAGCGAGGTACTACATCAACACCACATTTTTTTTCTTAACCCGAAGTGTTTCTTCTTCGATAGCTTCACGGATGTTAATGGGGAGGTTATGGAGGGCCTATCCACATGCATTGAGGGGATGGTATCCAAGGTTGAGGTGAGAGACCTCATCATTTTTGAGCTGCAAAATTATAAGCAAACTAGGGGGAGGCTCTCTTCTTCGCCATTAGCCATATGAGGAAGAACCACCCGAACACCAAGTAAGAAAAAGTGAAGTCTTATATCTTGCAAGTTAAAAATTGCAATTATTAATACAATATTCAATATTGTTTATTTACAAAATATTGAATATGTTATTTGCAGGTTCTTGGTTGGAAGATTTGGGTAGACATACCCCAACTTTGCAAAGGCCAGCCCTTTGAATTTTGTCTCAACCTTGTAGTGCTTTTGGTTGTGAGCTCAAGAAGAGTTTGTTTGATGCTATTCACACGAAGAAGCATAATAAGTTGACTCAACAATGCCTCAGTGATCTAGTTTTTGTACAATACAACCTTTGGTTTTGCACAAGAAAGGTGGACCAACTAGAGCAGCCTATTGATTTGGATGAGATTGATCCTTACAATGATTGGATCATGCAGGATGTTGAGCCCTCCTTTTTTATAGAGGATGAGCTTTATTATTTTGAGAGGCAAGCTATGGAGGATGTGGTTGTAATAGGAGCAGGGGACATTTGAATCGCCATTGGATGACATTGATATGGTAGAGGAGAAGTCATTACTATCTAGCAGCAAGGTGGAGCCACAGGCCTAGTCTTCTAGGCCAAGAAGGGAGCCACTATTGAGTGCAAGGAACATACCCTCTACTCCCCAAATTTTTCACTAGAACAGGGAAGAGGAAATTGTAAAAACTGGTAATTTTTTACTTGCCTGGATATGCAATTTATGATGATGATTTTCAAATACAATCATCGTAAATTCATAATATTTATCAGTTAGCAGCTGCTATATAGCTTCGCATGATGATGTGATTTTGTAATTCATATGTATTCAAGAATCTAATCTAATAGAAAACACTTCCCCATGGTTTTTTATGATTTGATACATTTTGTAATTGAATTTTGCAAAAAAATTGTGTTTTTTAAAGCAATTTAAATATTGTTTAAATTGCTGAGTTTTGCTGAGTCGAAAATTTTGGGTTTGTATGCCATGAAAGTCCACCTGTACACAGGTATTAGAAGTTAGAACAATGGGAATAGTGGTTTCTTTGCAAAAGAAAACTGAAAAAAAAGGTAAAAATAAAAAAAATCACCTTGTGGCTTGGTGTTGAATATGGGACAAGAAAGATAGCCCTTGAAATGATTTAGACAGAATCAGACCAAAGTCTTTTACTAAATCTGGACTTATGTTATTTCAAATCCAAGCAAGACTTGTGAGCGCAATCGTTGTCAGTAATCCCATAGTAAACAAAGCTTCTTTGGAACATGCTGAGAGTTAGATGTTTTAAGCTTCTGCATTCCATAACATTAGAATGCAAGTTCTAGAAAAAACTGGGCAAAATTTAACTGTATGTTTCAGATCACACAACATGATCCATCACCGGGACGAATCATGTGGCATGATCTGAGATGTAGATTTAGAATTGTCACATAGTTTTCAACTATTTATAGAAATCACATATTTATGATGGGAGTTGTTTAGAACTAGGATAGAATAAAGAAATGACAACTTCCTAAAACAATGATCATAACTTGGGAAACTTGACTCTTTTGTATTTGATTTGATTACAACTTATTTGATATGTTTTCAAGTTACCTTAGCCCAATTGATGGACAAGAGATGAAACAAGTTGATTACACCTAAAGGAAACTTTTTTATCAACCATCACTTAACTTGTAAAAACCTAGCATAAATGTATACTATAAACATACTTAAGCAAGGTGAATACAGATCTTGTTCACACTTTAATTCACACTATATAAGTGATTAAGATTTACAAATTTTCATCTCAATACCCAATTAATTCCTCCAAAATTATACCATGTTAGATATTCTTGTTTACACAACATATTTCCTCCACAACCTGTCCATTGATTGCCAGAAATGAATACCATCTGTCTGTTCCAAATGCTTTTGGTAGCGTTGCAATTTCCTATCGGATAGTTTGATAGAAACAAAGCAGGTCTATTGCAACCCTGGGAGCCACTCCCTGATATGATAAATGACAGTTTTAGCCATTGCTCAGAAACTCACTACATAACTTGTGAGTACTCACAGGTTGCAGTCCTTGGTGAGGAACTCACATGCAGACTTGCAGCTGAGTTGCCTCAGGCCACTGGTGCAACTATGCTCTGAATAGCCATGGGTATTGATGAGTCCAATCTTGTGACTCATTGCTGCATTTGCAGCACAGCCTGTTGCGGAAACATGCCAAAAATGCACAGAAAGCACTCATTTTTTTCCTTTTTTAAGGTTTGCTCACCCTAACTTCTACGTCACACAACAATTTTTATCCTTTGTGCTCTTCTTGCGGCAATTTATGATGATTGTGGAAGTGAGATTTTGGAGATTTCAGGAATGTTTTTTTTTCTTTCTTTTTTAAAGTTTTTTTTGCATTTCAAAATTCTTCCCTAACGTGGGTATTGATGAGTCCAATCCTGTGACTCACTGCTGCATTTGTAACACAGCCTGTAGCAGAAATGTGCCAAAAATGTGCAAAAAACACTGATTTTTTTCCTTTTTAAGGTTTTTTGCATAAATCTAAGCTGAGCAAAAATCGGTGTTTTTTGCCAAAAATGGAGTCGAGCTCAGCTTAGACTTGGGAGGGTGTTCCTAGGGGTATACCTTAATAGATATTTAAATCAAACAAAATGGACAACCAAAAACAACTACAACCAAACCCAACTGCAGTCTTAACCCCAAATGTTGTCACTAGGTCAAGATAGATTGGGTTGCATATAACCCCTATATAGCTGATACAATTGTGCAAGCATGACCCACATAAGATATATTTATTGAATGTTCACTTAAGAATAATTCCTTGGTTATATCGATAGTTGTGGGTGCACAAGGACTTACTACTAAACTACTAGTTTATGTTTTTGATTTGGTGGTGTGAGACTGGTGTATGGTCACCAATCGGTGCTTATCTATTGGGCGATAGAGTCACAACACATTGAGAAATGAACAAATTAGAATAAAAAAACGCGGAGCTATGTATTTACATACAACAAAGATTGTGAGATTTTGTAACAAAACATACTTAGTAATCCATGATGCAATTGTATATATTCATATATAAGATGAGAGAGGTCGTTACAATACTTGCAACATTTTCAAAATGTTACATTCATCTGACCCAATCTTACACTCATGCCAACAAATGTGATACAGGAAAATGCCTGGCTACAACCAAGAAATATTTTTGAATATACACCTATGCCCTGGAGACATTATGCAACAAAGTCCACTTCCAATGTTAATCTCTTTTGATTTTGGAGGCTTGTACTCGCAAAATGAACTGGATTGGTGTCAATGGATGCCTTGCAACTTTTTGGTGTTTGTAGACCACAATTGAACCAACCTCCTCTAGAAATGACCACAATCTTCCTTATAACAACAACAGGGTGTCAAGCCCTAAACCGGAGCATTGTAGCACCAAGATCCATGGCCAAGATGTACTCTCTTGCCCAAAATGGGTGTCTCACATTGAAAAAAAAAATTGGCAATAAATTTTTGAAGGTGGGGGATCTACAACATTCATGTAGGGTAGCTAGGAGAGCTATTGCCACTATGGCAATTAGGTGGAAAATAAAGGCATAGCATCACTTTGTTTGACACTCAAAACTCATTTAAAATTGCTCGTGAAATAACATGGGCACCTTATTCATGCATTTAGATGAAGAGACAAGTTGTCACAACCCCATTAGGGTTTGCTCATGGTTGCGAAAGCACCCCAAATTGTTGATGCCAACACATAGCCTTTCTTCTTTATTTTCTTCTAATTTTTTCGACAAGCACGCCTTCTATCCCCGCCTTCACCTTATTTTCAATAGGTTTTGAAAAGTATGTCGGGCTTCGACAAGGTTGTGAGAACCTTTTCAAGAGCTGACACAAGTTTGCACCTCCAAATTTGTTGATGAGCCTTGAAAATTTTACCATCCTTCACCTTTCAAAAGATTGTGAAAACACTATTGGGCTTAAACATGGTTGTGAAAACCTTGTTGAGAGTCAACAAAGGTTTCGAAACCTCCTCCAAACTTCGATAAACTTTAAACTTGGATAAAATTAAAAATTATAAAAATTTTGTTGGTCTCCAACTGTTGCAAAGATGGTTGCCGTTGCACCAAAAGATCGACTTTTTAATGCTCGATACAACTGCCAGAGTTAATGAATCCATGGGAGGCGGTTAAGCCATGTCACAAACCCGAGTGCTGCGTTGCACAATACAAGGAGACCAAGGGCACACACCTTGCAACAATCCCCCCCAGTGCAAGTGAGGGCTTTGAACCTGTGACCCAGGCTTTGATACCAATTGTTGCAAAGACGGTTGTCGTTGCACGAAAAGATCGACCTGTTAATGCCCAATACAACCGCTAGAGTTAATGAATCCACGAGAGGTGGTTAAGCCATGTCACGAACTCGAGCGTTGCGCTGCACAACACAAGGAGACCAAGGGCGCACACCTTGCAACACCAACAAGCTTGTGAAAACCATGTTTAGAGTCAACAAAATTTTTAGAACCTTTCCAACTTGCCAAAGCACAATGACTTAACATTTTACAAAAGAAACTAAAGAGGTTAGAAAACCTACGTTGGGCCTCGACAAGATTGTGAAAACCTTGTTGGCTCTTGATAGAGATTTCGAAACCTCAACGAAACACCGACATAAAGATAGACTTTTGAAGGGGTTAGAAAGCCAACATTGAGTGTCGACAAGATTGTGAGAACCTTGTTGACATTCAACAAAGGTTTTAGAACCTCTATTAAAATTCGACAAACAACAAAGCACTTAGCAAATTTTTGGTTAATTGATTGAAGTAAAAATATTGAAGGCAACATAGGAGAAAAACACTCAAACATATAGACCCACATAAATTATTTCAAATTGCTTATAAACTTTGGGCCAACAAAGGCAAAAATAGAAGGGAGTCAAGCAAAAATTAACACAACAGAATTGAGTCCCAATACAATCCATTCATGCAGCAACATACTACCCCAACACCAAATTTTTCTTTGTAGATGACCTTAGTGATGCTGATAGGAAGGTTATGTAGGGCCTCTTAGCATGCATTGAGAGGATGTCGCTTGAGGTTGAGATCAAGGACTTGATTATTGAAGAGTTGCAAGGATACATGTAGGTTGGTAGGAGGCTCTTCTCTTTGTCGCTAGTTATTTGAGGTAGAACAATCCAAGCACTAGGTAACAAAAAGATTAGTCTTCACTTCACCTCAAATCTTTGACATATGCAATTATTACATACAAACTTATCAATGCTTTATTTTGGCAGCTGCTTGGTGGGAAGATTGGGGCAGAAAAAACTTAAAATCTTCAAAAGCTAGCCCTTTGAATTGTCTCAATCATGTAGTGCTTTTGGATTTAAGCACAATTGGAGCTTATTTCACGCCATTCATAGGAAGAAGTGTAATAGGTTGACCCAAAAATTCCTCAATGACCTTGTCTTCATACAATACAATATTTGCCTTCACTTAATAAAGGTGGAGGGCTCAGGTAGTCATGAGGTGATCAATTTGAATGACATTGATCCGTATAGCAATTGCACTACCCAAGTTGAGGACCCCATGTTTACAAAATATGATATTCTTGATTTTGAGAATCAAGTAGAGGAGAGTGTAGCCAAAATTGAAGCAAGAGACATTAGATTGGATGAAATCATGGCTATGTTCTTTGAGGATGTGTCCTTGACACTTTTCGACACATCCTTGTAATGGGAATGCTTTGGGGACATGGGATGCCTCAAAAACACCCCCCACTTTCCCTAATCAATTTTTTGGCCTTGAATTCTTGGAATGTCCTAGAACTGTGGGGACTTTTTAGGGATGGTTGGGATGGCTAGCCGCTCCCTTGCAGTTACACTCAATTTAAAAAAAGGTCTAAAATGAATTAAAAAATATTTTATTGTTCTTTTGTGGGCCACCACACCATTCTCAGCCCTAAATGAGAGATTTCAGTCTACAAAACAATAGATTTTCAAGCTCCTTTATGATGTATGACAGTTGCATGCTGTTACGACTGACTGCAAGATTTGAAAGCAGTTTTCAGCCATTTCAGTTGGCAAAGTAGCAGGGTTTTCAAGATAAAATCAGAAAAAAACAGTACCTAGGATTTCAAGTTTCCATTTGTATTTCTCAAGGTGGTGTTTCAGTTCTAAGATGGTGGTTTTCTATCATTGGAAACAACAGTTTTTAGTTGTTTTTGTAGTGACAAAATTTCAGGTTTGCAACATATAATGGTAGGGATTTCAATCTTATTGAGGTAGCTTCCTTTTCAATCTCAATACAGAGTCAGGAACTTGTTGTCAACCACTACAATCTTGAGATAAGGAAGACAAGCTCATTGGTTGCACAAGTTCTTTGCAAGCTCAAGAGTAACATATTTTCTACGTTATTGTCATTTTGTAGTTGGTATGTGCAGCCTTTGTTGCAAATGTAATGTTTTAAGGATCTATAATGTATATGATGCATGCCTTATCAATGTTATCATATATGAATAATTGAAATTTCCCTTTTTTTAATAGCTTTCCCTTGCTGTTCTGTGCTGTCCCCTAAAATGACCTCCAAAAAATCTGTCCCCAAAATGTGTCTTCCTGCCCCCTGTCAACTCTATCTTGGAACTTTGGTTGAAAATAGCATCATGGCTAATGAAGATACTGAGTTTGAGGAGTAGGACCCCATCGACATCACTAGGGTGCTCTGTTATCGGGTTCTTCATTTTATCCCCGAACAGCCAAAAATCGTGTGGGTTCTGGTTCTGGTTCGTTCTTCTCTGGGTTCGCCTGGGTTCTCCATTTTCCACCCGGGTTCTCTATTGGTCCTTCACGGAAGGACCCACAAAGGCCGGGTGGAAAAGGTACAGGGAGAAATACAAAGACGGACCCGTCATCCAGCCTAGAAAAAGGCAAAAACTCAACTTAAAAACAAAAAATAAAACCCTAAAAAGTGCCCAGATTGCCTTATATTGACTTGGCCAACCAAATGAGGCTCATTTTGCAAACTCAAAAGAGCAAAAACACCATTTTTTTGCCTCCAAGCTAAAAAATTATGAATATGATTACAGATTATATGGCATTATGGCGTATTTACATTTACATTTTTGCAAATTATGAATATGATTACAGATTATATGAGGTATTACCGTATGGCATATTTCATTGTTTCAATATTCTATGGCATTATGGCATTATGATCATATGATTATAATTTTGAGCATGCTTATGAGTCTATGGCATTATCATTATATATATAGTATGGCCGTACCCGTACCCGTACCCTAGGAAAAAATAAAATTGCCGAACCGGTGAACCCAAACCCGAACCCGCATCTGAATCCGTACCCGAACCGGCAACTTAGCTAGGGTGTATACAGGGAAAAGAAAACTATAAATTAAATTAACTTATTGAGTTGTAATTTTTGATGATGTTATCATGAGATTCATATCATATTTTTGGCTGTTGTATTCACATGTCGATATGATATTGTACTTTTTTCATTAAATTCTAGTAGAAAACAATTCCTTAACATTCAACAAACTCATTGCATATGTTTTGTAACTATATTTTGAATGAAATATATGTTTTCTTGAAGGAATTTAAGTATATTTAAAATTTGTCAAGTATTGCCTTTTGCTAAGTCTGAATCAATGTTGTGTCTGCCAAGTTTTGCTGAGTCGTGAGTTATTAAACTATGGTTCTAGCCATGCTGATACTCATGGGATTTGGGGTAGGGTTACTTTCATAAAAAAAATTATTTCCCTTGATGCTTAGACAGAGAGCTATCAAAAAACTGGAGACCAAAAGTATCCAGAATTTGGTCATTAAAAGAAGCAATCGTGAGAATCAAATTTCTCTGCTAGTGGATGTATGTTCTAACTTCTAATTAAACCATTACATTGAGAAGTAATACAGTGCATCCAACAGTTCATGTGTAACAATGACTATCAGCAGCTTTGTCTTCAAAATCTTGAGAAAATGCTGCTCTTTAGTCCTATCAATCAGTAAGTGATAGAAGCTATGCTGGAGATTGCAGATCAGGACAGAGCCCACAAATGCACTAACCATGCTGGCCAAAGCTCTACATAAGGTCAAGCAGCAAACAGGAATGTTGCAAAATTTTGTCTCATCATGCTGAGAGCCAATGGAAGAATGACGAGGGATAAGTTTTAGGACCTAGCCAATGGGTAGTTCTTCTACATGCAGTGGATGTTTGTCATATTCCCTTCTTTGATCTAGCTGTATGGAAAGACCTTTAGCATATTTTCTTCTCATAGGCTAAAGAATGGATTGAAGGGAAGGAATATTATAATTTAAGTTTGGGCCCAATGATTTATTAAAGGGCAGCTTAATATTAACTTAATACTAAAAAGTGCTTTTAAACATTTTAATTATAAAATAGTATTTACTTGGCGGGAATTTGGTCCTAGGGTCCAATTTGAGAAGGTATAACATGGTGGCACCCAACACCGTAATAATTCGATTCAGAGTTATTTGCATTCATTTGAGCTTGTTTCTGATTATTCACTCAAGGACAAAAACCCTTGATTGAATCTGAGAACTAGGAGGACGGAAACCCTCTTAGCTCTTCCTACTGAAGGTGAGGATGAAACCCTTAACTTCTTGCATTGGCAATCCCAGATAAGGATTGTAAGATGGACTAAAACTGGAAAAATTGTGCATGTTTCAGGGTTGGCGAATTGATAATTGCACGGTCATCAGATTTGAGTGCCATTCCAAGGTTTAAATTTCATCGTTTGAACTTTGGGAGCCAAAACTACTACTTGTCACCACAGCTCCCACTTAAAGATTGCAGCTGTAGAATGTCTAAACTGTCGGGAGAGTTTTCTGAATTCCCTGGTTTTAAACACTAGGCAATCTTGCAACAGACACATGATTCGTTGATTTCCAGCCCTCCTCTTAGTCATTTGATTGCCCAGATTTCCACATTAGGTGATTGCTAACTTATCATTCTACCACAGTGAAATGAAACAACTACCAACTGGATCTATCCACTTGTGCAGTAAATCTAATCGATATAATTGTATGTTCTGCTGGATTGGAGAGATTTAAGAGTGGGGCATATTGCCATGGACTGCACACTTGAACCAGCGACGTATCCTAAGTGCGTCACAGTCTACTGTAATCATATTGGAAGCACCACTCCTAACTAGGATCCAGAGCAATTTGTTGGGTGGAATTAGCAGCACCACATATTGGTTACCATTGATTATACACAGGCAGAAATTACCAGTCCTCCTGGTTGCATCCTCACAGCTTTACGGATCAAAGATCTGAACATTTAGTTGCATTCTATTAGACTGCGAGCCATCACAGGAGAGGAGGATCACAGCAGTAGTTCTACCAAGAAGATTACATCAAAAACAAAACTACATAATTACAACAAGTGTAAGTTCAGATTTGCAAATTGACAGTATTGATTGCATGATCTGTTCATACTTCATTACTATCAATAAGCAATACTATTCGATCTGAATATGATGGAATTCAAATGTTGAAGTGGCTGTAACGTATTGCATCCCTACTGCAACTTCAGTTTGTTACACTTTCAGTAGACATACTCTTTCAGTCACTGTGCATAAACCAAATTGGGTTCCCTATTTTATATTTTCCACATGATTGTTTTTAGAGACTGTGGTGATGAAATTACAATTTATACTGTGAGTAATCAGAAATATCAGAGTATTTCAATACTTAAAATTTACTGGGAACATTACAATGTTCACCATTAGAAGATTCAAAGAACTCTCCCAGTTTCTGTACGTAACATACACAGGGCTTCCTTATATTGTAACAATAGATATGTTTCTCTTATAGATCCTTGTTGTATTGTATAGGATGTATTTTAAAGCTGCTTCTGTAGCTGTGCATAGTTGCATGGGATATCATGAACTTTGTAGTGCTGTTAGCTAATTGAATTCTCAAAGAAATAATTTATGATTTGGCTGATAGACAGCTCAAATTTTGCAATTGTAAATGAGTTGCCCCTTGTTTGTAACTTATTTGTCCTGCTCTTTTTGATTTTTAAATATAATGCCCTTGAACCTTTTTTGAAAAAAAGTAACCTATTAAGTAGTTAAAGAAATGCAAGTGCTACTAGAACAAACTTGCTCAACAGCGGTAAGGTTTAAATCATGCTACATGAGAAGCACCCAATATCTTAATCATTTCTTCATTTCTTTGGAGGAAATTATCCTCAGTTTTCTTTCCTTGAGATGGGGAATGTAGTATCCCTTGTCAAAACTGATCTTAACCTTCTGATTTTTGCCTTGAGGAATTTTGTCAAACACTTGTCATGTAAACTGTCCCAATGCTGATAAAGGTCTCTGATTTGGTTCTGATTTGTTTTTCTTCTTTGTGATGATGTAGAAATGCATAAAAAGTAAAACTAAACAATGCCAAATGATTGCAATTGTGTCTAGGATGATATGCAAGCGTTTTTTTTGGTATTTTGAAATGCAAATAGATGGCTGAACTATACAACTATGAAGCTACAGCAAACTGGCATTTTGTCAAAGATATCATATGCATACTCCAAACTGAATGATATATTATTAGAAAGCCCCCAAACTGATTACAATATTTGTCTTCAACTAATACAGCAGTTTGCTCTCAAGAAATGATGTCCATACAATGCCAAATTGATATACTATCATGCAACTAAGATGACTGATCTGAATACAATATTATACCAATAATTTCCAGCTAGTCGCTTCTATATGAAGGGCGACTTGACATTACAAAAGGCTGGATGGATGCAAACTGCTAAACTAATATGATAGCATTTACAATGTTGAGGACTGCAAATGGAACCTGGAAATGCAAAGTCTGATTATGAAATCTCCTCTATATTGCTGCGCCACAAGCTTGGAGAGATGCCACAATTTTCCTCTTCAAGTGCCTGGAAATAATGTGTACAACTCCACAATGAATCGTCTCCTTCAAAGCATGGAATCGCTGCCTCAAACAATGGAGATTGATGCCACTATGAGTAGTGCCCAGGTCTGATATAAATTGACCTCCTTTGATGCCAATCGCTGCCCCCAAACCAAGAATCGATACCACAAAAGAGAGCGCCCAGCCAGCTTCAATCTTATGCCCCAAATTGATTTGCTTCAATGATGAATTGAATGGCATCAAATCTCTAAATTCTCCAAACTGAAATTATCTTCAAAATTTCTGAGTACTTCAATCAGCTACAAACACCAAATCGATTTCTCCTTTGGTTCAAAATTGTGAATGCAATCAGCTCAAGGATGAACACTGAATATGTCCACCTCTCAAAATAGGGATGGGGCCATCTCCACCCAAGAAGTCAAGGGATCATCACCTTGATCAGACTGATATTAATCTTCAGCCAAGAGACAACTCAGATGCCAAAACCAATTCAATTCTTGATGTCCTCAAATGAATTCGAAGCCTTCTTTTATATTTCCCTTAACCGCCCCAGCCAAGACTGACTTAGGAAAAAAGAATCAGATTTTGTTTCTTTTAATTGACTCATCACATAAAGTGAGCCGACCACCTAGGGAATATAATAATATTTTATTTGCTTTATAACTCCCCTCCTAGACTCCTTTATTTTTAATAAAATTGTTTTGCCATTGCAAGTGGGAAATAAAATAATAATAAAATATAATAAATATTATATTTTATTCTTCATTAAAAATAATCCCCTTTTTACCTCCAATAGCAAACTCATGAAAAATATAATTCTCTTGGCCAAAATAAAATTCCCTCACTAGGATGGCTAGCTCACGGGAATGGTGAATGAGCAAGTTCTCATCTCCAAGATGTCACTCCGAGAATGGGGACATTACAGTCCTCCCTTCTCGGGATTGCTTGTTCTCAAGCAATCACAAATTAGGATGCTGAAGTATTTGTTTTGCTTCCCACGTAGCATCCTCCAATGGCAAATCTCTCCATCTGATAAGATACTCTCTGATTACCCTATTTCTCAACTTACGCTCCCTCATATCAACAATGGACTCAGGATTTAATATCAAAACTCCCTCCTCATCAAGTGGTGGAAGGACTGGAGAAGCGACCACATGCTATCCCAAAACCTTTTTGAGGCATGATACATGAAAAACATTATGGATCTTGCTGCTTGCTGGTAAGTCAAGCTCATATGTACCTCCCCAACTCTCCTCACAATCCTGTAGGGACCATAAAACCGTGGCTTGAGCTTTTCCGCGCCACTTCTCTTCAATGTACTCTGTTTATATGGCTGAAGGCGCAAGAAAACCAAGTCATTCACCTCAAACGTCCTCTCCACATGGTGTCTATCAACATACATCTTCTGCTGATTCTGTGCCTGCTGAATATTATCCTTAAGTATTGTAAGGATGTCCTAAGTATCCTACAATAACTCCTTGGCCCGAGGAGCTCTACTGTCATCAAAGGCTAAGTCCATGAAAGATAATGCATCATAGCCATACAATGCACTGAATGGAGACATGCCAATCGACATATGATAGGTGGTATTATAACAATATTCTCCTAAGTACAACCACCTAATCCAAGCACGCTGCTTCCCCACAACATAAATGTGAAGATAACCCTCAACCCATTTATTGAGAATCTCCGTTTGTCTGTCTGTTTGAGGGTGATAATTGGTGCTTGGTGTCAACTCTGTATCAGCTAATCGGAAAAGCTCCTGCCAAAAAGCATTGAGAAACCTGCTATCCTGATCACTGACTATGGTCTTAGGAAGGCCATGCAATCAAAACACCTCTCGAAAGAACAACTCTGCCACCTGTAGAGCTGAATAATCAGATGGTATAGCATAGAAGTGTGCATATTTGGTTAACCTGTCAACAACCACAAATATGCAATCTCGTCCCTGAACCTTCAGAAGACCCGTAATGAAATCCATAGATATACTCTCCCACCTTTGCTCTGGAATAGGCAATGGCTGTAAAATTCCTGCTGGGAAAGTATGCTCGGACTTGTTTTGCTGACAAGTCAAACACTCTCTAACATACTGCATGACATCATCTTTGAGACCCTTCCATGAGAATCTCTCTCTAACCTATCTATAAGTTTTCAAGAAACCTAGATCCCCTGCTGTAGGTGTGTCATGAATGGCTTGTAATATTTGTTGTTTGAGCTTGGACTCAGGAACTAGGAATATCCTGTCCTTATAATAGATCACATCATCCACAACTCAATATTTGTCATGATGAATCCGTCCATCCATGATCTTGCATGCAAATGTAGACTTGGAATACTCAACTAAAAGTTGAGACTTCCAATTTGCTAATATCTCACTAAAAGAACAAAGGGTAGTTCTCCTGGAAAGTGCATCGGCAACAACACTCTTCTTGCCCTTAACATACTCAATGCCAAAATTGTAGGCTTGTATCTTACTGACCCATTTTTGTTGCCATTCATTAAGGTCCTTCTGCTCTAAGAAGTATATCAAACTGTTGTGATCTGTCCTAACCACAAATTTTCCACCCACTAAGTATTGTTTGAACTTGGCCAACACATGCATGATGGCCAACATCTCCTTATCGTAGGTGGAATATAACCTCTCTACATCCCATAGTTTCCTGCTCTCATAAGCAATGGGATGACGATTCTGCATCAATACGGCTCCCATGCCCTCTCCCGAAGCATCACACCCAAGAACAAAAGGCTGAGTAAAATTAGGTAATGCCAACACAAGACAAGAACTCATAACATCCTTGAGCCGATCAAATACTGCCTGTGCCTCATCTGTCCAATTGAACGCCCCTTTCTTGGTAAGATCTGTAAGAGGTGTTGCCAACTGTGAAAACCCCTTTACAAATCTCCTGTAGTAACTGCATAATCCCAAGAAACCCCTCAAGTTTGAAATGTTCCTTGGTGGTGGCCAATCCAGTATAGCACGGATTTTCTCCTGGTGAACCTATACACCATTAACCCCAATCACATAGCCTAGATAAAGAATCTCCTAAAGTCCAAACTCACATTTGGACGCCTTAGCGAACAATGACTGAGCCTCCATGATACCAAGCACCTCATCCAAATGCCCAAGATGCTCCTCCCAAGATTTGTTGTATATCAAGATGTCATCGAAGAATACCAAGACAAACTTACACAACTACCTATTAAATATATGATTTATACAAGACTGGAATGTAGCAGGCACGTTAGTTAGTCCAAAGGGCATAACAAGAAACTCATAGTGTCCAAAGTGGCATCTAAATGCTGTCTTGTGAACATCCTCTACTCGGACACGAATTTGATGATATCCTGATCTGAGATCAATCTTGGAGAAATACACGGCCCCGTGTAACTCATCTAGCAATTCATCGATCTTGGGTATAGGGTACTTGTTTTTGATAGTCCTTTTGTTCAAGGTCCTATAATCAATGCACATTCTCAAGGTCACATCCTTCGTCTTCACCAGGACAACTAAAGAAGCAAAGGGACTAGATGAAGGTCGGATATGTCCCATCTCAAGCAACTCCTTAATTGATTTCTCTATCTCCTCCTTGAAGTGCCTGGGATGTTTGTATGGTGTAGCAATGACGGGCTTAGAGCCCTCCTCCAACTCTATAACATGCTCAAATCCATGGTTAGGAGGTAAACCAGGGGTTATGTCACTAAACACAATACTGCACTTATCCAAAACCCTTTGAATATCCACATGATGATGAGGTGTATCACTAGAAGGAAATTTAGATGAAAAGAAGCGCTAGGCTGCCCGCACCACATCTTCATGCCTAAATAATGTCTCCATCCTCCTAGCTAAAACCACTCTAGGCTTCCCATCTGACAAAGCCTTCATCACAATTTTCTTCCCATTTGATATGAACTCTAACTCCATCTTCTGAAAGTCCTGAACGTACCTCCCAAGAGACTGGAGCCACTGGATGCCTAGCAGCTTTGTTAATTTGTGTGAGGATTAAATGCAAGGAAGGAATTAAAACATAATCAGACAAACCGCTTACGGCCTATACCACAGGGGAGAAATTCCCTCCTCTTGGGGAGAAAACCCGACAACAAAGATCTCTCACTGGCTATGATGCATGATGCGGATAACAAGGATGTTGGTGCTTTAACACGGAGACCAATACTCTGATTACCCAAAAATTGAACAAGGACAAGTAAAACCTTTTAGATCACACACTGATGAGATTTAGGGGATGACAAAAGTTAGAAACACTTATCTCGGCGGTCACAGCACTTGATGATGTCGCGATCGGATAAAGTTTGCTAACGACTTTGCCAAAGGTGAATTAGATGATGAACCACAGTTAGTTTGGAGTGGAGACAGCAGAGTGAATTGACTTAAACCGGTATGACTTGAACCCGGTAAGTTCGCTGATACCCTTGAATGGTTAGCGCGGGCTTCAGTAATTACACCAAAAATATATATATTTTCGTTTTCGTGCGTATTTAATGAAGAAAGTTTTCCACAAAGGTCAGACCAACTGGATTCGCACTGAAGTGACAGTAATATTCGCACCTTCTTGATTCCTAATTTGTGCGCACATCCATGAGTGAGTAGACTGATATATTCGCTCTGATAAATTGACTGGATTCGCACTTTAGATCAACAGTTGAATTCGCCCTTTTTTGGTTTCTGATCTGAGCAAACTTGAGTGAGTGATGAGACTGTCCTTCGATGATGAGTATGAATGAATTATGCTGAATATATACCAGTGAGAGAGACGCATCCCATCATATATGTCGGCCTTCATAAAGATTGCGTCTATTCTTTATTTGAGTCGGCCTCGATAAGAGTTCACTCCTCTTCACAAGAGGTCGGCCATCTTGAGATAAAACATTAATGTTCTTAATGATAGACGGCTTTGATTAAATGTATTCTAATCAACTTTTATGTCGGCCATGAGCATAACGATAATGAACATAAATTAAATAGCCAACGGCTATCTTTAATTTATGCTGAAAAATCTTGGTTTGGAAGGAGCTACAGAAGGCTGTAATGCATTAACAAGCACAACATCTATCTCACCCAAACCAAGCACATAGAAGTCATCTGTCAATGTGTAATCTCCCATCTGTATGCTTAGTTGTGAGACTTTCCTGGTACAACTCATGCCAAACCCATCGGTCACCATGCCACCAATCCTGGAAACTCCTCTGCATGAAGACCTCTCCTAGCCACCAATCCCTCATCAATGAAATTATGCGTGGCTCCACTGTCAGCCAAACATATAACTCGTCCATTCAAAACTCCTTTCACACGAAAGGAATGATATCGTGGAACTCCTGAAAGTGAAGCAATGGTAACCTGCTGAGTATCATCATGCTCCTTAAGCTCAATATGAGGCTGATCCTCATGCTCCTCCTCACTCTCTGAGTCTGTATTAGGGATCTCCTCATCATCTAAATCAGATATGACCTCAATAAGATGTGCCTTGCCTTTCCCAAGGCATCTATGACCGGGTTCCCATGGCTGTTTGCAAGTGAAGCATAGCTTCTTCCTCCTAAGCTCATTCCTCTCATCGTTGATCGTTGAAGGTGTAACCTTGGGCTTATTGAATGATTTCAGATTCAATTTGAAATTCTTGAAATTCTTCTTAGCAGGCTGCAATGAAGTAGGTGTAGTCTCAAGGTCTAAGGCAAGCAAAATAGCATCCTGTAATGTGTTAGGCTTAAGTGCCTTAACTATGCCTTTCAACCTATCATTAAGACCTTCAATAAACAACATGACTACCCTCCTCTCGGACACATTAGGAACCATAACAACAGTCTTCTAGAATTCTTCTATGTATGTCTCCACATGTTCGTTCTATTTGAGCTGCGCCAACTCCCTATAATACACTTCCGCGTCCATCTTGTCAAACCATGCTATCAACCTCCTGCTGAACTCATCATAAGAATGAATCAATCCATGGTTTTGAGTAACCAAACCATGATGCCACCAATCGTATGCAGTGCCCTCTAAATGCATGGTTGCAAATTTGATTGCCTCATCCTCCGCCATAGGTCAAAGGGTTAAGAAGGTATCCAATTTGTGAATCCAAGCCCTTGCTGTTATCTTTCCGCTACCATCAAATGTTGGAAGTGTGAGTTTACTTGTGGCATGTTTTAAGTCCTTGTTTTGATTCCTTGGCCTTCTATCTGGCCTTGTTCTATTGTGCTCCCTCCTTTGACTCGTGTATCAGTCAAAGGTCAAATGCTACTTTACTTGTGGTGGTAACAAATCCCATTCATCGTGCATAGTCATGACATTATCTACGAATGATGCATCTTCATTTACTTCAGCATTCTCTTCTTTTGGTTCATTCCTCAAAAATGTAGGTTACAAAGGTCTATTGGTGGTACGAGTAGGTGCTCTTTGTGCCCTTGGAGTCCCAACAGCACTTCCATTATCTTCATGCTCATGATTTTGTCTTCTAGGAGTATTCATTTGTTGTATAGCTGTTGTAAGTTGCTGCAAAACATT
>VDFB02256042.1:0-37040 GCA_007258455.2 Sequoia sempervirens
TGCTCATGATTTTGTCTTCTAGGAGTATTCATTTGTTGTATAGCTGTTGTAAGTTGCTGCAAAACATTAGCTACATGCTGCTGCCCTGCTGCAATACCTCTCATGATATCCCTTGCTTCCCTTTCTTCATTATTGGCTTCATGCCTTGGTGGACTACCTCCCCTATCACCCATGGTGCTAGCTGAAGCAACCTCAATACCACGCTGTCTTGCTGCTATTGCAGCTGATAATGTGTCCTGTTTGGGGTAAGGATGTGTCCACTGTGTGTGTTTTCTCTCTTCCCTTGCAATATATCTCTTGTACCTATCACTTTGTTGCATCAAAATAGGACTGAAATCAAACCCAAAGGCTGGCAGGATCTTGGCTCTGATACCACTGTAGTATCCCTTGTCAAATATGATCTTAACCTTCTGATTTTTGCCTTGAGGAATTTTGTCAAACACTTGTCATGTAAACTGTCCCAATGCTGATAAAGGTTTCTGATTTGGTTCTGATTTGTTTTTCTTCTTTGTGATGATGTAGAAATGCATAAAAAGTAAAACTAAATAATGCCAAATGATTGCAATTGTGTCTAGGATGATATGCAAGCGTTTTTTTTTGGTATTTTGAAATGCAAATAGATGGCTGAACTATGCAACTATGAAGCTACAGCAAACTGGCATTTTGTCAAACATATCATATGCATACTCCAAACTGAATGATATATCATTAGAAAGCCCCCAAACTGATTACAATATTTGTCTTCAACTAATACAGCAGTTTGCTCTCAAGAAATGATGTCCATACAATGCCAAATTGATATACTATCATGCAACTAAGATGACTGATCTGAATACAATATTATACCAATAATTTCCAGCTAGTCGCTTCTATATGAAGGGCGACTTGACATTACAAAAATGCTGGATGGATGCAAACTACTAAACTAATATGATAGCATTTACAATGTTGAGGACTGCAAATGGAAACTGGAAATGCAAAGTCTGATTATGAAATCTCCTCTATGTTGCTGCGCCACAAGCTTGGAGAGATGCCACGGTTTTCCTCTTCAAGCGCCTGGAAATAATGTGTACAACTCCACAATGAATCGTCTCCTTCAAAGCATGGAATCGCTGCCTCAAACAATGGAGATCGATGCCACTATGAGTAGTGCCCAGGTCTGATATAAATTGACCTCCTTTGATGCCAATTGCTGCCCCCAAACCAAGACTCGATACCACAAAAGAGAGCGCCCAGCCTGCTTCAATCTTATGCCCCAAATCGATTTGCTTCAATGATGAATCTAATGGCATCAAATCTCTGAATTCTCTAAACTGAAATTATCTTCAAAATTTCTGAGTACTTCAATCAGCTACAAACACCAAATCGATTTCTCCTTTGGTTCAAAATTGTGAATGCAATCAGCTCAAGGATGAACACTGAATATGTCCACCTCTCAAAATAGGGATGGGGCCATCTCCACCCAAGAAGTCAAGGGGTCATCACCTTGATCAGGCTGATATTAATCTTCATTCAAGAGGCAACTTAGATGCCAAAACCAGTTCAATTCTTGATGTCCTCAAATGAATTCGAAGCCTTCTTTTATATTTCCCTTAACCGCCCCAGCCAAGACTGACTTAGGAAAAAAGAATCAGATTTTGTTTCTTTTAATTGACTCATCGCATAAAGTGAGCCGACCATCTAGATATAATAATATTTCATTTGCCTTATAAAGTGAGCCGACCACCTAGGGAATATAATAATATTTTATTTGCTTTATAACTCCCCTCCTAGACTCCTTTATTTTTAATAAAATTGTTTAGGCATTGCAAGTGTGAAATAAAATAATAATAAAATATAATAAATTTAATTCTTCATTAAAAATAATTCCCTTTTTACCTCCAATAGCAAACTCATCAAAAATATAATTCTCTTGGCCAAAATAACATTTCCTCACCAGGATGGCTAGCTCACAGGAATGGTGAATGAGCTAGTTCTCATCTCCAAGATGTCACTCCGAGAATGGGGACGTTACAGGGAAAAAGTGACTTAAATATTTTATTTGATTTTGGTCCAATTTATTAAAATTTTCATGTCTTGGTAGGGGCTGTTGAAAGTCTTCGATGTTGCAGATGGAAGAATCTATTCTTACGAAATAACACACTGAGTGAGGAAACATATTGTCTTACTTGACTATTATTAAATAGGTGAAAACTAAGATCATCACAACTATTTAAGATTGAAAAATCTGCCAGACATGAGTAAAGGTTTACCACATACTCTATAAGAAAACCTTGATGTGTTTGTCATATCTTCCTATCTTAGGAGGAATTGAACCCAATTTCCTTGATTTCAGATGGGAAGCACGTGGCTCAAGTATTTTATTGGTTTTGGTCCCAATTATTTATTAATTTATCTTCTGGTAGAGGCAGTTGAAATTCATCTAAGGTGTATGTGGAATGATAAATTTTTGTGGAATAATACTACAATAGAATCAATATTTGCTGTATCCTAGTCAAGGACACAGACTCTTTAAAGGTATTGACTAAGATTGAACATTAAGGCCAATGCAACATCTACAGACCAAACGCTTGTGCAAGAAGTATACTATGTGATTGAAAAGTAAGATCAAATTTATGATATATTAAATTTCTCACAGTTATATCCGACATATATTAAATTTCTCACAGTTATATCTGACATATCAAATTCATTATATATTAAATTTCTGTGTGAAAATATGATAATATTTCTTTTTCTCCTACTATGTGACATGTCTTGGTGGCCTGATTAATACAGCTTTTGATATTAGTGCAGGTATGTTCTTTTTCCGCAACTCCCAATGGAGCAAGGACTTTTTGGATTTGTGGTGGAATCAAACTAGCTTTGTTCGTCCGTTTGGGGAAACTAAAAGTGGAGATAATGATGCTTTGAAACACTTAATCAAAAACATGCCTGCTGATGAATTGAAGCAGAATGTCTACATACCAGAAATGCAATGTATTTTCAATTCTTACCTTTGGACACCTTCATGGAAAAGTAGCCACCGATTAATGACATTGACGAGAACTGTTTGGAAAGGTGAGATGGATTATGCAATTACACATCTAAATGTTTTCAAATCTTCTCTCTGGTGTCTTTTATATTGAGTTGGAATCACAAATTCAAATATCATAAATGTTGTTTTCATTTGGTATACCTTTGGAGCATTTTCTTATTGGAAGGCACGTCCTTGATGTGGTCTTGAGTTATCTGATCTCCATATTGTTTCTATGTTGATCTTTCTTGCCATGTTAGGAATCTCAATCTAAAGTGTTTTGGGGGCTCAAATGTGCTTTTATAGGGAAAATATTGAAATTATGTTAATTTATAAAAAATGTACAAAATTGCAGACCCTTTTGGAGCCTGCTAAAACCCCAGCTAAGAAGGGTTTACATGAAAAAAGTTTTTTTTGAATAGATCACCAGTGAATAAAAATACACACACACTTTGTAACTGGAGAGTCAGTGGTAAACTCTATCGCATGAATGTTATCAAGCTGCACACCCACTATAAATACCAAGCTAGAGACTAGCCCTACCCTGAGCAGTATTGCAGGGTTTGAACACACAACCAATATTTCTGTCTTTCAATGACTTACCAATCGGTCTAGACCCTGGGGGATCACCAGTAAAAATATTAATTCAATAGCTAAATGAACATGATGAAAATTGAAACAGTAACAAAACTTGACAAAAATTTGGGAGCAGTAGTCTAGTATCCTAAGTTTGAGCATATGCTAGACTGAAAATTTGAATACAGGATGCTTAACAAAATAGGACACATAAGTAATTTACTAATTTGTTTCCAGCTAGCCACTAAATCTGACTTAAGGGAATGCTGTCTCCAATAAATTGTTGTAGGGCATCCGTTTCTAGATGTTGATCTTGATTCAGCTGCTGGCTTATGTCAGATTACAGAGCTGCAAGCTATGTGGAGTTTACAACAAGCATTTTCACAGAAACACTTGAGGAAGGCATATGAAAAAGTAGATTAGACAAGGCAGGTGATTTGAGATTCGGCATAGGTGCCTGTAAAGCCTGAACTCTAAGCTGGGCATTACTCTGATGAAACTATTGGATTGTGGCAGTGTCTAAGACCATTATGTCAGCCAAAAGGCAACACAAATCAGAATAGATTTTGTTATATATCTTGCAGCTGCAAAATCATCTGCTGGAGCTGCCTGCACATTTTCCAGAATGGGGATGTGTTTCTGGGATGGTAGGGGGCAGGAGGCCTTTTCTTAGCAGATGGAAATTAAAAAAATAAAGGAAATTTGAAAGTATAGAAATTTTTCAAATATTAATTTGACGAGGCATTCACCAGATCCATTATATAACCATATTAAGAAACATTAGAGGTAAATTGAGGTATGTCATGACTTGAAATACAAATTAACAATAGATTTATCATTTATATATTAATAATAGAAAATCAAATTTAAATATTTACAATAAATACTAAATAGATATTAAAGAATAAAATAACAATATATAATATTAATACAATCTCATACAAATAATAAATGTTTAAGAAATATATAATATTTCCTAATAAATTAAATTTAATGAATAACAAATAATCATAAAATTAATAATATAAATAAATAATATTGAACTTTTAAAAATTCAAATAAAGAAATCTTACAACATAAAATAAAGCAAAGCCTAAAAAATTAAAAATCAACCCTAAAAGTATATTAAAGCCAAAACATAATGAAAAGCAGCAGTCTGAAAGCACCTGCAGAAATTTACAAAGCTTTTTGGTATCAACGTTCCAGGGCACAAGTTTTTCCTACAAAATCTAGAGTTTGTGTTCAGCTTTTATTTTCTGGCCAGAATATTATCATTTGTGTTGGAGATCCAGGTCTGTTATGTCAAGTTCCTTCTCCTCAACTTTTGTTGTCTAGATCTACAATCCTGTGAGTTACAAGTTACACCTGAGTGTGGTTCCTATAGTACTAATAGACATGAAAAATGTCTGCATATAAGGGGCTAGTAAGATTGTAGAAAATATATGCTCATCTTTATGCTTTCATTATGCAAATTTGAACAGTACATGAATTTAAAACCAAAACAGTACCTGAATTTAAAACCAAAACATACTCTGGAAATTCCACAAACATGGAAAAATAACCAGGAGACAAAAAACTTACTGTTTATAGGAGGGGACAGCTGGCCATCCCTGGGACGGTCAGGGGACATCAATGTTCCCAGCTGTTCCCTGCATTTCTGAGCTGTTTCTCATTTGTTTCCAGGATGTTTCTTGGTGGAGTTCAGGGTTAGGGGAAGGCACGGGTAGGTCTATAAGGCATCTGCCACATCCCTGGAATGTCCCCAGTGTGAGGACACCTGCAAAGGGGCAGGGGATGCATCCCTGTGTACTCTTGCTGGGACATAAATATTAAAGGATCTAACAAAAGATATGTCCAGGAATCCAGGATCATGGCCAAAATTGAAGACAAATTTTGGGACTCCAACTTGTTGGGCTGGTAATTGACAAAATTGACACTGGATAACATTACCAGGCTGAAAAGTGTTTGGTGAGAGGTATTCTTCAGGAGTTAGTGTGTAAAGGCAATTCACTGTTTTGCATGCTGGCTAGAATCTTCAAAACATATTGTTGTTGGGCTGGTCAATTTGCGGTAGACTAGAGCTTGGTTGCAGTTTTCCTAATAGCTAAATCATGTGTTAACTGCTCTTTAGATGCTGCCTTCTGTGGTACCTTGGCCTTTTTGATCTTTGGTTGAACAACTGCCATACATTCCCAGTTATTAATAAGGCTCAAAGAAAATATATTTGGGCACCTTGAATATGGTACCACAATTCACATGAGTTCAGTAAGAATGCACATTTCTTTGACAAAATCATAATAGAACTGAGTAATTTGCAATTGGACCTGTACTTGATTTTATTTCCTCTTCACAGGGCAAGTCACAACATAGCCTAGCCATCCGTGAATGAAGCATTGAAAGGTTAACAATATTTGAAATGTTGTTACGCCAATGATTGCAATGGATAGAGGCATTAGCTTCACACGTAAAACTGTCAATTGCACTTTAGCTATAACTTTTAAAAACAAAGGCACCGGTTGAAATAAGGAATTGAACAACAATGTGTGAAAATTGACTTTGAGTAATTTTAGAATTATGTATGTGGCTTAGTCCAAGCAAAAACACATGTTCCAAAATAATTTTGGCAAAACAAGGAAGAAATAATATTAACATCCACGAGTGATCAAAATCAGGTTAGTGGGAGTCAGGAATACTTAAGGGACAGAAGTACACTAACCACAATTCTATATCAATGCCAAAGTTATAGTAGGGAACCCAAGGCAAGTATACCCAACTCAGATGCCAGAAATGAAAATAGATATGCTGAAGAAAGAGAAACCTATCAGAATACTAAGGATCCAAGAAGGCCCAAGCTAGAAACGGTATTTTCTGGAGACCACCATCAGGCATATCTGAATTGACACTCAGAGCAAAAGAAAAACCATCATCATAAATCACCTCAAAGGGGTCAATGCAAGATTTAATAATCTTTATGGGAGGGTGCCCTGGGCTTAGCAGGGCCGTCTGGAAATCCCCACGGGAGATAAGGTACCTGCACTAGAGCCCTTCCTGTCATACATGCCTTCACCTTAAGACTGAAGTTGAAATGAAATTAGTGATTTGAACCTGCTTCTTCTTTGCATCCATGGTCTCCCAGTTCTTCGCTCCAAGATCATGAGACCAAGTAGAGTTTACAAATAAATGTTTTGAGTTGTTTTCTTTATGGAAGAATGAAATGGCACAATAGGACGTTGAGAACCGTTTTGCTTAAGAATCATGTTTTTTGCAACACCACCAAAAAAATGTCTTTTTTTTGTGTCAAGCTTTCTAACCCCAAACTCTGTTGTATGGTTCAGAAATAGTCACACCTCTTTGTTGTTGGCAAGACAACTAAATGACAACTTCCTTTTAGTGTTTATTCATTAATAATGTGTCACGCTAAATCTGTACATCAATGTTATTTGTCTAACTAATTGTCTTGTCCCTTCACTAATTGGAATTCTCTTGCAACACCATATAGTGCAAATTATAAGAATAATCTGTCTTAGCGCTCTTGTTTGGCCACTGCTTGACCATTTGGATCTTTGGTGATATCAACCAACCATTATGGTCAAATGCTAATCATTAAGTGTTAGTGCATCAAAAGAGGTCCATAATGGTTGTATTTCTTCCAGCTTGTAACCTTGTGGTAGCATCTTTTATATTTATTCAAAAGTCAGCCTATCTCTCGCAATAAAAGATGTCAAACATAGTTGTAAGCACCACTTCCAACCAATAAGGTGCCATGTTAGGATCTGTTGTAAATAAGTTAATAATCAACACACTCAAAACTGTCAAATCACCAAAGACATTAGGTATTTTTCCTGATGTATTCAAGAGGGCTCTTGGAGTCATTCCATATAACAGGAGTATGATATAAAATGAGATGAGGAAAATAGAAGTTAGTTCAAATCATACTAGCACCATATTGTGAATGTTTTCTAATAAATTCAATATCTTACTTTCGTCCAATAGATTCTGCCACATATTTATGTATCTATGAACATTCTTCTCCTATTTACAGGCAACCAGAAGTCATTGACTAAGACAAAATGCAACATATCAGGGATTAAAAGTTGAATATACCACCACATACAAGACAATAATTAGAGGATTTTAAAGATAATCTATACCATAGTAACATTCCATGTACATGGTATGGCAAACAAAATGGGAAACTAAAAAGCAATACAATATTTGTAAAAATTGAGATTTAAGAAAAACAAAAATTTCATTTGAAATATGGTGCGTAGAGATTAGAAAGAAACATAGTACATTCAAAATTTCAAATATAAAAAATTTAGATTTTTGATAAAATTATTGTACTTTTATCTAATGGGTGGTCCTAAACTAATAGGTGCTATTGTCATGTAGTGCAGCTTATTATTTTAAGGGCAGTTAAAGGTGTTTTATGTAAACCCTCATTAGGGTATAAATTAAAGGTAAATACCATTAGTATTTAAAATATTCACTCTGTTAAATCTTTTCAAGGTTAAAAATAAATTAAAATGCCCTCGCCTTAGTCATAAACTAAAATTTATCAGTCTTCCTGTGCTTTTATTTTTGTGATCCTAAGTGTAAAACTGAGCCAAGAAAAGGAAGGTATACATAAAAAAATTTCAGAACCACATTATGGAAAACTTGGGAAACGACACTGTAAATGTGGCAGGTTGTGATTACTCAGGATTACTGTGAGTTTTTGAAGTGTAATGCTACCATGATCTATGCCATAGAAATATATTTCAAATTTTCAAGTGGTAGGTGCACATACTAAATTCCTCTTAGAACTCCTCAAACTTCATTGATCTCACAATATCCTGTTTCTTTAATTGTAAAGAGGGTAGTAAGAGAAAATATCTGTTGTTCCATTAATCATGACAAAATGAATCTTGAAAATTATTTAGAATGCCATAAACAAAAATAATCATAATCTCCAACTTTCCATACATCAAAGTGTTAAGGAAAAGATATTGTGATTGTTTATGCCTGGGATAAGCATATTACTCAATACTCCTAAAAAGGCAACAAAATGAGGATATTAATGGCGAGGGAAAAAGGACCATTTGTAGAAATGTTAGTCAGAGAAACTGTCTTCTAACTGTGGGAGAAGATCCTTGAATCCTAAGTATCAGTATTAGCAGCAGCCCTCATAAGATCAGACTGCACCTGTCTGCCCAAGGATTGCTCCATGTTCACTTTGCTGGACAAAATTCCAGAACTTTAATCAGGTGATTCAATCCTTTTAAAAACAGAAGAGGATCTGGGATCAGTTTCAACATTACTTAGAAGATTCTTTGCAGAAAACGAAGGTTCAATATTTGACCCAGGTTTTAGGAGCAATCTGGTGAAGGATACCTCAGATTCCCAAATCTAATGTGCTATAGCTGGAATAACTTCACGAAAATAATGATGAGAGTGTCAAAAGGGACATGGAAATATTGCACTCATAGAAAGAGCACTATTGATGTCAAAGTCTGAACCAACAATTTTCTTTATATGATGGTTATATGAAATACTAGAAATGTCTGATTAGAGATGTAAAGCTAAAATGATCTTTCCGATTTTGTACCATTGAGAAATTCATCTTTTTACAATTATGAACAATAAAAAACAAAGAGATGCAGATGGAAGATGGATTCCTTCTTCCAGTGATTAGTGAAAGATTGGCACAATTCACAACATTCCAAGTTATCATGTTGTTTTGTCTCATTAAGATACCTTTAAATCTAAATGAATGATTTAACTATCCTAATTAATCACACAGTTGTTTCCATATTTAATATATACTCTGAAGGAAAATAAGCTGTTTTTACACTAAAAAGTTCTTTTATTATGTTTTTCTGAATGGAAGCTTTTTCTTTTGGATAACGGGTAAATAGGTTTTTTTTTGAAAGGGCCTCAACCATTTTACAAAGAAGAGGGAAAACATGACAAAGAAGCCCAACAAGAACAACCCAAATGGCAACAAGAGACAAACAACAAGAAGGCTGTAATCTAACAGCTAACTAACAGCACCTCATAAGGTAGATCAGAACCAACTGACACATCACAAAACATTTGCCAATGAAAACCAAGGATTGAACAGCTCAAGGTGCCATGAAGTTAAAGTTCTTCAGAGTGCTCTAGATCCTCACCATAAATCCACCCATTGACTTGATACACATTTTCTGCTTGGTGGAACTCGCATTCTTTGCACTGAAACTTGAATTAGGAGGAAATAAGGGGCATGACGAGGGCCTTTCCTTTGATCCCAACCTCTTATCTAAGTTGAGACCAACTCTAATAGACTCCTTGCAAGCCCTCTCCAAACAACCACCTGCAGGATGAGGCCTAACCACAAAAAGCAAGTTATCGATTTCCTTCAAAAGAACCCTAGCCACAGGTGGGGAAGCCTCCACACCACTCCAAACCACAATTAACTCAACATTTGTTAGTGGAAGAGAAGGTACTGGCTAAACCTTTTTCCTCAAAATTTACTTCCTTTGATTACTCATGCAACTCATCACCACATGACTCACATTGTTGCATTTGAGGCATAGCACCAAATAATAGTCATGAACAAAATATTATATCCAATTGCCCAGCTTGGAAGATGAAGTGATTGACGATGGAAGCACCTTATCAACATCCACATTAACATAAAATCTAACAAACAATCCTAGATTTGGTCACCAAGTCAAGAGTAACCTAAGGAGCTTGACCCAAATAGGGACTTACTTGAAGACCTACTTCTTAGGATCAAAGCTTGGATGCCAATTTTTGAGGAGCAACATAGCTCTGCCAAGGAACCATGGTCTACAAATGATAGTTTGGGCACAATCTTCATGGTTGGCAAAAGATATCAAAAAGAAACTCGTGGGCACAGTTGAGATATTGATTTGTCCACTAACCCTCCATTTTCATTGAGCCCAATTCTTGAACACGTCTATATTAGGCCTAGCTCCAAAAAAAACCCTAATGAGGACATTTCTTAGCTTGGATGAAGATCTTTCCACAATATAATCAAGGATATTGATTACAACTAGCTCACAAACCCCATTCAAAACTAAGGGAAGAGGATAACTTTCCCTTGATAGTGTCCCCCCCAAGACTTCCTAGCAACACCATTGGCACCAAGTCACAAGTCCAAAACCGGGTTAGATACCAACTCCTTACCCTTCATACTAGGCGCAAAATTTGTGTTAGTGTTGCAAGGTGTCATTTGCAGATCCCCACCTGGAACAAGCAACCCCTCCATTGAACCAATGCGTATTAGAACCACTAGCATTGCCCCTCTCACAACCAAAAAAGGTCAAATTGATCCCTTTAGACCATAGTTTTTAAACTCGGGCTTGACACGGACTCAACAGCCCAAAATAGGACTCGGACTCGAGACTCAACACAGACTCGGCAAAAAACTCGGCTAGGACTCGACAAAGAAGAAAACCATAGTTTTACAAAAAAACAAAAATAAATTAATGCAGTTAGAGAACATAGGAGCATAATTTGATTATCAATTTCTCATAATTCAAATATTACACAAGTTATATCATCTTCGAACACTCAATATTTGAAATTTCATCATTCATACTCATAGTTTTAAATTTTCAAATGAAATAAACAAACAAAAAACAAGTTTTAAACATTCATACTCATTGTTTCTAGGCGATGCCAAGAGTCCTAAATTGGGACTCAGGAATCCGACTCTAGGACTCGCGCGAGTCACTTGCTAGGACTCGGGAGTCCTCCCCTGGACTCTCCAGGATTCAGGTCGGGAGTCCTTGGTGAGTCAACTCGGCAAGCCCTAGGACTCGCGAGTTCCAAGAGTTTTTTCCAAGATTCGTAGAGTCCTCAAACTATGCTTTAGACTATTTCTAAACTATTGCACATGACTTAGGAGGTAGAGCTTGCACAAGAATGATGTTGGAGCACCCTCCTGCACACAAGGGACCAGGGGAAAGAAGAATATCCTTGCTTGAGCCAAAAGCACTTTTTTCCTTAGTTGAGGGAAGCCCTTTGCTAGACACAATAGTAGGACTCAACAACAAAACTTGTTGCTTTCATGCCAAGTGCCGAGCTTCTAACTAGAGATTCAGAGAAATTCACCTCACTCTTCAACCCAATTGCTGTTCTATTCATCATCAATATCATATTTGCTCACTTCATCTACGTCTTTGCCATCTTCCTCCCCGTCCACTATATCCAACCCTTTCTCACTTGACTTTTGTTCAAACAATTTTTTCCCTCTTAACACAATGTCTCCTCCTAGGGATTAAATTTTTTACCAAGTCTTGAACTTAATAAATGGAAGCATATATTTAGACTCTCAATCTCAAATTTAACTACATTTTAAACTTCATTATTATACATGTTATGATCATCAATGTCTTATTTATGCCTTTTTATTAGGTTTGTTTTTGAATTGGTTGATTGTGTACAAACATTCTTCTAAACATTTTATTTCTTCCTTGACCTACTTGACTACAATTGAAGCAATTTAATAATATTTTGCAGGTACCTACTTGAAAGGCGACTTTATGGTTCATTTAGCAGGTTTGGATGACAAGAAGAAGTGGATAAAGAAAATTCTCAGTGATCTTGAGGACGTGAATGGCTTAAGCAAGGACAAAATGATGTAGGCATATGCAATTGTTTTCCTATTCCTTTTTAAATTAGTTAAGCATATTTTTTTGGTTGGATTTTAATGCAACAAAATGTAATCATTTTTCTTCCTGTTGTCGTTGAGGGAAGCATAATGCTTTAAGCTTCCATAGCAAGATGTATGATTAGTCATTTTGATGAAGGTTCTTTATTATTTATAAAAGATCATATTAGGGTTACTCTAGGAAAAAAGCCATCCCAAAGCAAAGCAATTTATTTCTAGTCAGGGAAGTTGCAACAATTTAGAAAATACAAAATTAGGCCTCTTCTCAACCATTATGATTATCTTTATACACTTGTAAGTTTGAACATCATTTCTCAATAATTTCTCTACTTGATTAGAATGTCACATTTTGTTGTAAAACTTTGGCGTTTTGGTCAAACTAAATTATATTTTATGTAATGTCCCCATTTTTGGCGAGCATCAGAGTTCGTAAGAGTTAGCCTATTATGCGACCCTCGTAGGCTGATGGATGGTATAGAGGGTCTAGTTGGAGTTGGCTCAGCTTCAGATTGGCAGTTCTTGATCAGTTGGCTTTCGTTCGGGCTCATTCGGACGCTTTTTGCAGAAGTTGCTATTTTTAGCAGTTCTTGGCAGTCAGCGTGGGACCCCTGCTATTTTTAGCAGTAGGGATTTGGTAGCGTTCAGAATCACTTCCTCAGTCGACAGCTTCAGACGGATTGGGCATCGGATAAATAATGAGAGAGATATTAATATTTAATTAAATTAATTAAATATTAATTACTGGAGCATTATAATATAAAGTTATAATATTTCATTATAACTTAAGTGATTTTGCTAAAGGGGTCGCCCATCATTGAAGGGGCCACTTTTAATTATATTTTATAATTAAAAGTGCTTTCGAAAACTATTGAAAAATTAAAAAGAAAAGTTCAAATTTATTTAAATAAAACCTAATTGAGAAAATTCGAACTCTTGAGGAGATATAAGGGTTTCATTGGGATTTGAGCTCATTATGTTATGAAATTGATTTTTGATCAAGTCTTCTTCAGAGAACAAAGCCAAGGGTTTCAGTTTCTACAGGCATTGGAGAACGAGCCATCTTCAGTGTTGCAGTTCAGAGGCTGTGAAATATCAGCTGATCTATTGCATTCAGAGGGATATCTTCATTCAGAAGTTATCACAGAACATTCACCGAGTTTCCTTTCAGCTTGCTGCAATAATCAGGTTTTCATCAAAATACTGTTGCTTTTTAATTGCATGTTATTGGATCTCATTTGTAATCATTCCAGAGGATCAATAAATAGACTGGCATCATCATTTTCAGTAGATTTAATCAATTCCAGTATTGCATTATTTTATATAAATTTATTCAGCATCTTCTTTTCAAAACGCAAAAACGAGAAAAAAAATAATCAAAACAGATAGTTTTCAGAATCAGGGAGAACAGGGGTTTCTACAGTGGTATCAGAGCTTGAATCCTGCCATCCTGTGCTAGTTTGCAAAAGAAGATCTTCAGATTATGCTAGGGTTTGATCAAGTATTTGAGTTTGATTATTTCTAGTTCTGGAGAAAATTAATTCTGCAATTTGTGGAGTTCGCTGTGATCATCAGGAAAAATCGATTTATTGAACTTCCTGAATAAAGATATTAAATCTTATGAGTATATTCTAATTTGAAGAAACCGACTGAGGGTTTGAAGCCGGATTGCATTAATCAGAACTAGAAGTCATAATTGTTTGGAATTTGATATTAGTTGGGAAGACGTCTCTGGCAGAAGAGACAAAATAAGGGGAAAAAGAAAAAAAATTGAAGCTTCATTCAGAAAGGTCAAATAATCGCCAGCATCTAGGATAAGACGAATTCAGAGAAATCGCATAATATATTAATAGTCTTGAATAGAGGCGTATTTCTGTTAAGAAGCTAGAGACAAATAATTGTCAGAGGCAAATATTACTTCAGACAAAGACAGGTGGCGTTGCAATATAAAGAAATAAAGAGTCCAGAAAAAAACGCATTGTAGGATTTGCTGGAGAAATCGATATTGCTCAAATTCTTAATACTCTTGGAGTCTTCGATAGAGACAAGAGACTTACTTTTTCTTAAGCCGCAGTATTTGGGAATTATCGGATCCTACATGGTCGTCAGCTTCACATTATTAAACTGCTTAAATAAAAGGGCGTCAGAAATTATAAAGGAACGACTTGTATTTCTAGTTTCAGGAGCTGCTTCAGATTCAAACTGAAGATTTAATAATACATCGAACCCATCATTGTGGAAATCGTATTTCATAGAAGACGTCTATTTTGGACGCGACACTTTCACACTTATATTCTCTATTGGTGTTGGATATTCACGGGTCATATATTCGCATTTCTTAAAAGACAAAGGAGCCGCTTCAGGGTCAAAGTGCGATTTGAGAAACAGACAGAAGTAAGATAATTGCTGGTGGTGAAGAAAAAGAACGAGAGACTCAGGTGTATTCCCCACAGTTCAACATTTGGGAATATCGATACAAGACAAGAATAAAATAAACGCCAGGTGTTAGTCACTAGAGACAAAACGCGATTAAAGGCAGAATCAGAATTTTCAAAGAAGTAGATACATCTGGTTAAGACAAAACAAATTTTGAGTCATCAAAAGAAGACGAATTCAGATAGAGACGAAAATGGAAGAGGACGAACCGATATAAGCTTGGTCTAGGCGGATGAAGATAAATTAGAGAAGAGAGAGTCGAATCCATCCTTGGCGTCTTCTCTAAAATTATCAGTCTTCCTAACTTTTCAACGCCTTTCAGGAACTCGCATTTCATAGTCTTCGACTAAGACAGAACAAAGTTCGTGGCATCAATTCCACCCATTCTGTTGAGCGCAGTCTTTTGGTGGGTGACGGGTAAGGAGAAAAGGAGAGTTATCGGGAGCTGCTTGATAAGCAGGAGAAAGATACGAATTCAAGAAGGATAGAAGTTGTTCAAATTTTAATTGTTCATTTGTATGTTGCCTGCCGTTACTCTTCTGGAGAAAAGAAAAGAAAGAAAAAATGACTGTCAAGAAGGCCATATATTCATCTTCAGCCGCACTTGCTTATTTCTGCCATTGGAAGTGTTTGTAGGCTGGTGATTCTACTTTCAAGGATACATGGGAATGTAAAATATAGTATTGCTCCCTAAAAGGATTTTGTATATGTGCTGGAAGTGACTACATTAATTTATTCTTCAGCTATGCATAAATCTGGATTCCTGGCAGAGCAATTTTTCATGAGAAATAAAGACTATTTCAGAACAGCATATCTTCTGGTGAAGGTCTAATTTTCCTAAAGAAGCTTGACGAACCTCTGTTCCAGAGTTGTTTCTCGAGCCAGAATATTGTAGCATTGGAGTTCTGGAAGTTTACTTGCCCTCGTGCTATGTGGTTAACATTCTTTTTCAAGAACAAACTGTAAAGGGAAGTGATGAGCTGAATGTTATCAGCAGAACAACAGTACTAGCTGTTTGATGAAATTCCTGAGTCAGCAAGCTGAAGATTAGCCTAGTTTTTGCAAGGCTCTTTATAGTGAAATCAGTTGTGCACAAATTAGTTGGATTTGGTTTTCAGTTTGGCAGCGAAAATGAGCGTCATGAAAACATTGTCCAGAAATAAACAGGTATTCAAAGAACTTGAACAATCCCAATACAAGCTCAATCGTGAGTTGTTGCGTGTAGAACGGGCGCTTTCAGAGCTTGGACGGTCTAAAGGATCCAATTCACTTCCTATCATCAAAGGTCCGACATCGCAAAACAAAATGAAGTTGTGTTCCTATTGCGGAAAGCCGTACGACTTAAATCATGATTGCCCTTTGAGACCTAAGGGTAAAGCGCATAGAATAATGTGGGCTCCCTATGAGGATTCAGAACCTAAAAAAACCAACCAGCAAAGTAATCGTGAAGAATCTAAATCTGAACATGATGTCTTTTCAAATGAGGTGTCAAGAAGCCTCTACAATGAGTTTTCAGCAGTTGGTGACCAGTATACAACTCATCCTAGGGAAGCTACACCTAATAGTCTTGATTTTCATGACAGCGATGATGAAACTTTGCATGAGTATGAGACCGCAGTGTTTTCACATGTGCAAAATGACCCTATTGAATTGTCACATGAAAGTACTCTGGAATTGGGTACTAATGATGCAATGTATGTAGAGGATTCATGTCAAGGTGAATCTGATTTTTCAGATCAGACCTTTGAAAACAAACTAGAAGGTTCATATGTTGATATGGAATCCCAGGATCATGCTTTGGATGGGCATGCTGTTACTTTGGGAGTAGAAGTGTGTGAAGATACTGTCATACCAGCAACTTCTACTTTATCAGTTGAGCCACCCCTTGAGGTACATAGCAGCAGTACCTTAGATGTTGAGGTGTGCATGGATGAAAGCACACATGATGCTGCTTATCATGAGGAGAGTGAGGATGAATCAGCCTCATATCATAGTGCATATTGTGAACCGGAAAACTTGTATGGGGGTCTTAAGCTACAGAGTCCTCATCATTTGGTTGGGCAACTAAAAGTGAATGACAATATGATTGCCACAACCATTGAGCATTTTGATGTTGCTCGTCAGATGTTAGCTACCTATGGTTGGAGTATTCCGTTGACAGATGAGCACAGTGATAGTGGTTTTTCCCTTGCAGAGATACATGCACTTCGAGAAGCAATTGGAATGATGAAACAAAATTACCTAAAACTACTTGCAGACAGGGATTTTCTTCTCGAGTGGGATTGCATTTGTTATGATGCATTGCAGAGGAAGGAGGAGCAGGTTGATGCGCTCACTCATGAGCTTGAGGTGACTATGGACTCGTTGGAGAGTAGTCAATTGGCCCTTCAAGAGTCACAGTCACGGTTGGGGAAGTTGACCGTGGAGTTGAGTTTGGCACAGTCTCCACTAGCTGCAGATACGATACAGTTATATACAGAGGCAGTTGATGAGGATCTTATATCCATGAGTTGTAGTGAGGATGGGGTTGCCTCTATCGCAGATATTGGTGCAGTCAATTCAGATGGGATGAGTGTTTTGGTTGAGAGCTCTTGTGATGAGATAGTTGATTTTTCCGAGAGTTGTGTGACAGATCACGTCACTACTTCATCGTCGTCACAGGAGATATGTGGGACATCATCCAGTATGGAGATTTGTACTTATGCTAATTTGTTTCCCCAGGACTATGATGGACAGCCATTGACAGAGGTGGGAGCATTTTATCTTGATTGCATCGTGAGGAGTGTTTATCACTTCTCCTTTGGTCCACACACGGAGGATTCGATGATGCATCGGTGTGGATTGGCCCCGAAGTTATACCATCCGTTGTGGGATGGGTATTCACCATCTTCAGAAGATGGGATTAGCAGCTGCAAGTCTAACCCACCGCTGTTTGCGGGGGACCACTTGCAGGACAAACTATCAGTTTTACATCATGCCGATATGTATCCAACTGGGTTTGCTACTTCTATGTCACAGGTTTTCTTATGGGTACATGGTTACAGGATGACTACGGTGTCAGTTGGCATGATGGCTTGGTTAGTTATCACATTCATGAGGGTTTAGCAGAGGACAGGGGAGAGATTCAGTGTAGCAGATGCTTCTAGAAGTTCTTTTCTCCGCATGACAGATGGATGTGAATTCAGATTGTATTGGGATCCAGGGGGTGACAGTTTTGGCACTGAGTATTGGATGGGTCCCATTGGGTTACTTCACTATTCTCAGCATGGTGAAGTTGGAGGCAGTAGAGCGCAGTGGCAGCCTGAGGATGACCGTCACGACAGACATTCACTCTGGGTTTGGGATCCAGGGATAGCTTGCGCAGTTGAGTTTTTGTTGATGCTACAGGAGACAGTTCATGATGTGTGGGACATTTCACAGGTTTTCTTTTGGGCCTTCCGAGGATTGGAGTTTCTTTGCAGTGGAGATTGCTTGGGGACAAGCAATTTCAGGGAGGGCGGACTGTAATGTCCCCATTTTTGGCGAGCATCAGAGTTGTAAGAGTTAGCCTATTATGCGACCCTCGTAGGCTGATGGATGGTATAGAGGGTCTAGTTGGAGTTGGCTCCTCAGATTGACAGTTCTTGACGATGGCTTTCGTTCGGGCTCATTCAGACTTTGGCAGGTTGCTATTTTTAGCAGTCTTGGCAAGAGGGACCCCCGCTATTTTAGCAGAGGGATTTGGTAGCTCAATCACTTCCTCAACATTCACGGATTGGGCATCGGATAAATAATGAGAGATATTAATATTTAATTAAATTAATTAAATATTAATTTCATCGAGCATTATAATATAAAGTTATAATATTTCATTATAACTTAAGTATTTTTGCTAAAGGGGCTCCATCATTGAAGGGGCCACTTTTAATTATATTTTATAATTAAAAGTGCTTTCGAAAACTATTGAAAAATTAAAAAGAAAAGTTCAAATTTATTTAAATAAAACCTAATTGAGAAAATTCAAACTCTTGAGGAGATATAAGGGTTTCATTGGGATTTGAGCTCATTATGTTATGAAATTGATTTTTGATCAAGTCTTCTTCAGAGAACAAAGCCAAGGGTTTCAGTTTCTACAGGCATTGGAGAACGAGCCATCTTCAGTGTTGCAGTTCAGAGGCTGTGAAATATCAGCTGATCTATTGCATTCAGAGGGATATCTTCATTCAGAAGTTATCACAGAACATTCACCGAGTTTCCTTTCAGCTTGCTGCAATAATCAGGTTTTCATCAAAATACTGTTGCTTTTTAATTGCATGTTATTGGATCTCATTTGTAATCATTCCAGAGGATCAATAAATAGACTGGCATCAGCATTTTCAGTAGATTTAATCAATTCCAGTATTGCATTATTTTATATAAATTTATTCAGCATCTTCTTTTCAAAACGCAAAAACGAGAAAAAAAACAATCAAAACAGATAGTTTTCAGAATCAGGGAGAACAGGGGTTTCTACATTTTACAAGTCCATCTTGCATTGGAATCTATTGAATATTTGACAATCAAGTGATCCTGGTGGATATTTTGTTGTCGAAGATGTCTTACAGCAAACTATACATTACAAACCTGTCATGGGTCTCTTAGAAATTGTTCAATATTTGACAAGCAAGCCATGTTTGGTTGTAAAATGGTGACTACAGTAGAAGGCAAGGATAGGGCATTATAAAAAAACTCTGTTTTTCCCCATATCTCATAAATAACATAATTTTGAATTGTGCTCAACATTAGTTCTCATTTCTGTAATCATTTGTTAATCAGAAAGTTGTAAAGTCAATAAAAAAATTATTGTATGTTGGGGAGTTCACTTAAACATGTTTGACACTAAACTTAAAATTAAGCATGCTCTTGCATTTAGAAACAAAGGATCTCCTTTTCTTCATTTGTTTGCATGATTTGAAAATATAGCTTATATTTGTTTTTTTAGGTGAAGATCTGAGTATATGTACAATATAAAGAATTTATTTCTCAAGGGATGAACACAATTGACTTGATTCTCGATAGAATGTGAATGAATAGAAAGGAATGCTATCTCATCGTTGTTGGTTTTTGTTTTGGAATCGCACAACATGTTTATAGCTCAATCTCACATAGTTCTCGATTTTACCTTGGAGAAGCCATGCATGGATCTGACAGAAGATATGCAAGGCATTTCTAATTCAATATTCAAGGCATTCATCTTGGCATACTTTGTCAACTACATAGCTTTATTCTCTTCTTGAATATATATTGGTCACCCAAAACTAATTATAGATGCATTGTTTGACTTCAAGTTCCTCTTTACTGTGTGTAAAGTTTGCATACACAAATGTAATTTAAATTTAAACAAAAGGTTAGAAAGTCAGAAGGTGAACATATTTTTAACATTTTAGCTTCTATCATGTCAAAACTATAAGTAGTTGTATTGTTTGTTTCAAGTCCTTTATTGTTTTCTAAAGTTGCCGTACATTTATGTAATATAACCTCAATCTAGAGGTTAGAGGGTGATTATATTATCCATCTATATTTAGTTTGAGTCTTGACAACAATAATTTAAGTCCTTGTATGTTGCACCTGAAGCTGGCATGCATAAAATGAGAGAAATATGAACTTTTTTATCAAGATATTTAGCTTAATAAATTCACACTTTTATTACATTTCTATTTATCAAAACATTGTTTTTAATATTTATTTCTTTGTTAAAACACTTACTAAAATTGAAGCAGTTGTCTAATATTTTGTATTTACTTATTTAAAAGAGGTTTTTTATGATTCATATATGAGAGAAAATGAATAAATAATGTATTTAATTGGATTAAGGTATTTAAAAATCCTTTCATATTTTCTATGTAAAAAATAAACACAATATCTAAATTATAATATTTTAAAACTCTTTCTCATGTATATAATTGTAATATTTTGTATTTATCTATTGAAAAGAAGACTTTATATTCTATGAAAGAGAAAAATAAATTGATACCAATATATTTAATCAAATTAAGACATTTAAAATTCTTATATATTTTTTAGATAATATTTGAATAACTAAACTTTTTTATTACACTCTAATTTAGAGTATAAAATTTATTTATCAAGTATGTTAATGTTTTTTATTTATATACTTTTTTTGTTTGATGATAGATCTATATTTGTTTTATGTTTACTTCTTAAACACACTTGACTAAAATTTACATAATTAAATATTATTTTGTATCTACCTCGTAGAAGAGAACTTGATGTTACATTTAGAAAGCTTATATGCCACCCAAATTAAGATAATGTGGACATATGTAGTCATTTATGTACTCAATTTAGTGTAACATTTATTCCCACTAAAGTGTATGTAGTCATTAATTCACAACTTAATGCAACTACCAATGTTTAATTCACAACATAATGCAACCATTGTTGGTATAATTCTAATGCATTAGGTTTTCTCATTTGAACGTATGTCTAGTTATTTAGAATGCATGAATTTGGCCAAATAGACAAAACATGATTATAATTCTTGAACAACCCTCATAATAGTTATCTAATTATATAGGGAGTAACGAGGTTTTGATGCTTTAATTGCCAACCTAGCATGTCCCTTTCAATGCTCATAATTTAATGTTCCTTGACCTTCTGCCATTTGATTTCCACTTCATATTTAAGGCTTTAACTTGATTGAAGGTTAGACACACAAGTCTTAATTAGTTACATATAAACAATATTTTAAAGGGCATAATAATTAATACAAATATTTTGAATAAAAAAATTTAAATTGTTTTATTAATTTCATGTGTATATAGTAAATAAGATAATTCATATATATATATATATATTTAATTTGAAGAGTTATTTTGTTTTTATAGGGAACTTTTAGTTTTACTTTTATAGAAAAATCACTAATATTTTTTTTATAAAGTATATATTTATTTTACATAACTGTACATGATCTTGATGTCAATGTAAAATGTCTCCACATAAAAAATAAGTATTGTTAGGAAATAACTTTTCTTTAATTACACTTCACTCTTATGAACCTGATTAAACACTTCAAGAATTTCTAAATTAACTATGATTGATATAAATATTTTAAATACATCTATTTAAAAATATCTAAAAATATCAATATTAAATTATTATATTTATTTAAGAATTATTTTATAATTTTAATTTAAAAACATACATTAATTTTAATAATTTTCGTGAACACCCTCAAGCAATTAGGTTATATCCCCTATCTCAACATAATAAACAAGGACAACTATTTGCTTTCTTATAAATTAAGAATGCATTCATGGTCACCAAACAAAAGGACAATTCATCAAATTTGATAGCCCGAGTTACCCAACTTTAGTAGACGACTCATCACTAATCAATAAATTCTTATTTATAATCTTCCCCAAAATGGGGAAGATTTGTGAGGTACCATTAATCCTTTTCTTACTTGAAAGAACTTTGATTCACAATCTTATACAAGATCAAGTGTCTTGGGTGAGTCTCCCCATGTCTTCTAACAAACATAACACTCCTACACACATTCACCTTAACAAAATACAAAGAGGGTCGGAAACAAGTCTTCGAAGCCATCTAGGTCCTCCTTACTCCCTCCTCCCTGGTTGGATTAGTCTCAATTTTTTTCACCACATTTAACAACTTATTTTCAAAGAATTTTGACTAAACCTCTTTATTCTACTTCTTATTCTTATATTTGATTTTCTATCGTCATTGTGTATGACACTTGTTGGCCATACTTAAACAACACATTCTAAGCTTTGACTTGCTTAGGTGACTCATCTAAAATCATACTAATAGGTGGGTCCTATTGAAGAAGCTAGTGAGATTTCAAATGAGCCCCCTAAGCAAGTCGAAACTTAGAGTGTTGTTTAAACCAAAATACACTTGTCATTCCATCCTCAACTTGATTTAACTACACATGATCTATGCAATCACCTTTTTCTATTTTCTTTAGGTTTCAACCTCCTCTCTCCATTGCTTTTTAGTTTGTAGTCCTTTCCAAAAAGTTCACTAGAATCCTCCTAACCTCCACTTGTATCCTTTTTCACTTCTACCATCTCTGCTAACATGTAAGTTGCACCTATTGATTCAACTATGACCCAATAGAACTAGGTACACCCTTCTACAATATTTGCATTTCTTGCACTTGTGATGTGCATACTCGAACTAATGAGATCACATCTATTATAAAATAATCAAACATTAATTTTTATCAAGAATCTAGACATCATATAAATTTTTATCACATCATTAGGATAATTTGCAATGACATCCAACTCCATCATATATAATTAAGGTATTCTAGTTATTACATAAATCTTAAGATATCAAGGTCTTGAATTCCACCTTTTTAAGTTAACACAATTATTGGTTTGAACCGATTACATACTCATTATTTGATAATTTAAAATTTAGGGTTTCTTAGTAAACATTTTCTATTAATATTCTATTTGATTATAGATAGCGGGTTAATATAGATAGAGCCAACAATGAAATATTTTTTTTAAGAGCATCTCTCTTCATGCTTTGCAAAGTCTTAGGAAGGATATAGAGAATTTGCCTACTTTGCTTTATTTTATTATGTTGGATGAAAAATCTTTAGATGGAAAAATAATATATTAAAATTGGATATGAGAAGTTGAAAAAATAATATTTTAAAATTGGATATAAGAAGTTGAAAAAACAAATCTATCAAAAAAAAGAAGTTGAAAAAACAAATCTATCAAAAAAAAGAAGTTGAAAAAACAATATTTTAAAATTAGATATAAAAAAATTATTATTTGAAGAAGATGAAGGTATATTATTTTCTAGAGATTAATCAAATTCTTGTTTTTAGTATCACTCAAGAAGGTCCCTACTGTATTAGGGTTGATCCTCTCTCTATTCATTCTAGAAATGGAATTTGGCTATCTTCTTATAGCCAACCTACAAAATTTTATGTCACTCAACCTTTCAAACTCTTTCTTTTCTAGAACTAGAATTTGTTTTAATGCAAGAAGTTTAAATAATGAGCATGTTTTTGTCTTGGAGATTGAACTAATCACATAGTACATAAAGTAGAGGTATCTTAAAAAAAAAATGATTGTTCAATAAGCTATAGCTCGAATATTTTCTCATTAAAGATGAATATTAAGTTGATGATGAATCAAAATATAAGAGTTTCACTTTCTAGATAGATCTACAATATTTTTTTCTTCCATAAGATACAATTAACAATTATGTATGAATCTTTTCTACATTAAATATTTTGTCATTTATTTTGAGTGTAAAAGTGATGTCTACTTTCTATTCATGTTTCTATCACATAAATCTTGATGTTGTCCCTAGCCTTTGTTCACAATTGATCCTCCTCATGGTTTCCAAGGATATTTGCTTCCATGTCCGACCTCTAAGCTTGTAAGGAAGGGTTGTTACTTCTCTCAACTTGTAAATGGTTTAAATAATGAACATGAATTTGCAACTAAATAGTGAGCATGCTTGCCTCTTTGAGATTGAATCAACCACATATCTAGTACCTATTATTTATGCAAAAGTATATTCTAAAACTTCTCTATTATTCAATAAGAGCTTGAATATTTTCACGTTAAAGATGAAGAATATTAAGTTGATGATGTACTACTGCTAGAGTGACCCTTCTTAAGTTTGTTATCCAAGCTCTTCCTATTTACAGGTGCTTTGTTCAGGTTGCTGCTATGTATTTCCTTAAGGAATTTGATGCACTCTCACGACAGTTTCTTTGGAGTGGTAACTTGTTGTCTGCTAAGTGGAGCCTTGTTAAGTGAGAAACTATGTGCAGGTCGAAGAAAGAGGGTGGTCTTGGTTTACGCTCTGCTATTTTGAATGGGAAAGCTCTTGCTACTAAGCTTTATTGGCACTGGTGTATCAGTCAACACATAAGCTTTGGGCCCGTATTTTCAATCATAAGTATCTTAAAGGTGTCAATTCTTTTGATGTTCCTCACTTTCCTTTGGAGGGAAGGGGTTCTATGATATGGCATACTCTGAAAGTGGGGGCTCAGTTGGTTAAGAGTGGACTCTTTTGGATCTGTCATTCGGGGTCTCAAACACTTTTTTGGTTGGATTCTTGGGATGGGCACCCTCCTATCCTTTCTACTTATCCTTACCTCCAATCTCTGTGTGATATTTTTACTGCTGCTAGTTGGGACACAGTTGAGCATTATAAGGTTGCTCAACATTGTGGGTCGGCTATTACTTTTCAATGGAGGCACTCTTCTGATTGGCCACCAAGGGGGTCTGAAGTGGATAGGCGTGAGCTGGTTCAAATTCTTGCTTTTCGTGAATGTAATTCCTTGGGGGGGCAGGATGTTTTGGCTTGGGCTGGCAGTGATTTGTCTGGGAGGTACTTTGTTTCTATTGGATATGGGTAGCTTGGTAGGCAGATGTTTGGTGACATTGAGGTCCCTTGGTGGAAACAAGTATGGCACTCGTCTTCGTGGCCCAAGTGTAACTTCTTCATGTTATTAGTGGTTCACAATAGGTGTCTTACTTGGGATAATGTGTGCAAGCATGGTTTTCAGGGCCCCTCAATGTGTGTGTTTTGCCATAATTATGAGGAGAGTATTTCGCATCTCTTCTTCCACTGCTCCTTTGCTAGGGAGATTTGGCACTTGTGGTGGGGTGTGTGGAACATGTCCTATTGGCATGTCTCATCTTTGGCCGAGTTTTTTGACCAGTGGGTCAAGGCCCCTGTTTCTTCTTCTTTTCTTCAAGTTACTTGGGCTCTTGGCCCCTCCTTTATTATTTGGCACATATGGCTGGAAAGGAATCGTAGGATTTTTCAGGATGTGATGACGGTGGCCCATCATTTGTGGTGGAAAATTCTTCATTCTTTGGGAGAAACTGTTGCGAAAAAATGTGATTTGACGGAAGCAATGGATCCTCGAGATATTGTTTGGTGCAATTGTCTTCATCTTCCTCCTCAGCAAGGACAACTCATAAGAAGTCATGGTAGACATCCTCGTTAGAAGATAAATAGGGAGGGACGCTGGTCTCCTCCTCCTCAAGGAGTGTTGAAAATCAACACAGATGGGTCTTCTCGGGGAAACCCTAGTCATGCTGGCATTAGTGGAGTTGCTTGGGATAGTTTTGGGACTGTTCAGTTTATCTTTTTTGTTTACAAGGGTCTTCATACTAACAACTTAATGGAAGCTCTTGCCATTTTATATGTTGCGACGTGTGGCTATCAGCTTGGGTGAAGGATCATATGTGAGTCTAATTCCCAGGTGGTGGTGAATTTGTCGAATAGGAGGGATTTAGAGGATGTTAGTTGGCATTTAGCTTTGGTTGTTAAGCAGATTCTTAATATTTGTGCTTCTTTGGAGTCGGTTACTTTCAATCATATTCCTAGAGAATGGAACGTTGTTGCGGATTGTTTGGCCAAGTGGGCCTTTGATCATATGCAAAATTGGAACATTGTTGATAGGGGTCAATTACCCTTGGATATGTCTTATGAGCAACACAACTTAGTTGAGTTTGACAGGGTTGTGTAAAGCCTTGCACTGTACTTCTTGTTTTAATAAATTTTTACCCCTCTTTTAGTTTATATAAGGGTTTCACCTTCTAGATATATCTACAACAATTTTTCTTCCATGAGATATAATTTACAATTATGTATGGATCCTATCTATATTGAATATTTTGTCATTTATTTTGAGCCTAAAAGTGATGTCTAATTTCCACTTATGTTTGCTTCACATAAATCTTGATGTTGTCCCTAACCTTTGTTCACAATTGATCCTTTTTCATGATTTCCAAGGGTATTTGCTTCCATGGTTGACCTCTCAACTTGTAGGGAAAGGTTATTACTTCTCTCAACTTTTAAATGGTTTTGTGTAACACTTTATGTCTCTCTTCATTACCACTTGTAAATGATCCTTATGTTTCTATTTTCATTATTGTTTTGTTCAATATTTTCTCAATATTATTTTTCTTGTTCATATATGTTTTTTGAACTTTCTTCCTTAATGTATTATAAAAAGGGGAAGTTTCATATTCCCCCCTTAAATCTTATTTACTATCTTAACTCTTAAATCTTATTTATTGCATTAAGTGGTTTGAAAGTGACTTTGTTGTATATGTGCAAACCCTTACACTAATATTTTTCAAGCACATGTTCCCTAACTACTTTGTAATGAGTATCAATGTGGATATTTTGATTTGATCTATCAAGTTTTCAAGTATTAGAAGTGATGTTTTGATTTCAAAGTGATAATGACGTCACAATTTAAATATGAGATCAAAAAATACAAAAATATTTTGAATATTAAGAAAAAAAACACAAACATTAATGTTATGTTCTAATTATCAAATATTTATTAAAAATAAAATATATTGGATTCTTTGATTTTTCTAGATTATATTCAATTTTTTATTTTTTTTGAGAAATTTTGTAATGGTCTAGAATTTCTACTTCAAAGAATTTTATTAAAAGAAGTTAATAGTTTTTTGGAAAAGAAGTTTTATTAAAAAATAAGAACTTTTTGTTAAAAAAGAAAAATCCAAACCTCTTTTTATAGTTGTCATAATTTTGTGTTTGAAAATGTATTATTATATGTTTATATTTTTAGTGAATGATGATTGTGTTATATTTGATACAAAAACATAAAATTTGTATTATTTAAATTGAGTATGCATCTTCATATTAATAATGAATTTTATGACATTAAATGTATTAATAAATTTAGATTTTGAACAACATTTATTAATTAAGAGATGATATTTTTTTTTTTTTTGTCATTCTTTTAAAACTTTATAGAACCTTGTAAATTTATGTTTGATTTCATCAATTCTTATTTTTTTGAGCACAAGTTTCTGTTCTCTAAAATTTATTCATAAATTTATGTAGTGCTTCTAGAATATTTCAAAATAAAATAAAAATAAAATGTTCATATAAAAGAGGTGACATTTTCAAACATTAACATGATCAAGTTGAACATAATCACATTTGATTTGTATAAGAAGTGTAAGAATTTATTTTCATAATTAGACAAGAGGGTCTACTAGTGAAGTGGGTACAAATAGTTGTGATAGTACGTACACATTGAAAATCCAATACTTTGAATAATAAAATACTATTTGTTGTGAGAGAGGACTCAAGAGTTGAACACCCAATAATAATCGAATAAACTTTGTTCACTAGATTGAAAAAGCAACAAATCATGTGATGTCATATTGACACACCAACAAAACATGATTCAATGCATAACTATTGGTTCCCATTGTGCAACGATTGGTCGAACCTTAATAGACTCAAATAGTTGTGATGGTACTTACACATTGAAAGTCCAATACTTTGAATAATAAAATACTATTTGTTGTGAGAAAGGACTCAAGAGTTGAACACCCAATACTAATAATCGAATAAAATTTGTTCACTAGATTGAAAAAGCAACAAATCATGTGATGTCATATTGACACACTGATAAAACATGACTCAATGCATAACTATTTGTTCCCACTATACCACGATTGATCGAACCTTAATTTGAATCTATTATAATACCTCAACAAAAAACATACTGATGATATAAGTTTAACTGATCATAATGATGATGAAAGAAAAGATTAAATATCCACATCTCTAATTACTTAATAACTTTTTAAGGCCAATAACATTGACATGTAAACCCATAACATTAAACTGCGCAACTATCCGGCCCTTTTCCCTACTGTGATGAAGATACGTATGTGCATGTTTAAAAAAATGACCATATGATGAGGCAGCTGTATTAGGACAACCTGAAGAACAGGTTGAGGAAAAGACAAACTTCTCAAACAGGATTTGTTGTGCAAAGATGGATGCACACAAAAAAGGATTCATGTACCCCTTTAGATGGTCGGTGGGGTAGTGAAGAAAGTTATGGAGGACAACACCCATAGGAGTAATGCACACCGGAAGACATGAAAATATGTTTGGGAACAGAAAGTTAAGCACAGGAAAGTTGATGCATAAGCCTTGAGGAGAAAATGAACAGAAAGTTTGATAAAATACAATGATTAAGTAATAACAAAGATCTAAAAAGCTGATAGGCCAATGACCTGCAAGTAAAGGGTGGGTGTGCAAGATAATGGAACATAAAAGACAGTGCACAAAGAAAGTAAAGAATAGTGCCAGGTTAACCAAAGGGTGTTTAGCACTGTAGAAAGATGCAAAATATCAGTATAAGAAGAGAGTGATAAAATGGGCACTGTACAGAAAAGGTTATTGGAGGGTAAGTGGTGTAGAATGAGACAAATCAGTACTAGAGGGAAGTATGGGGATGACTACATACAGATATAACTGGACAAAAGACAAGTACAAACCAATGGTGTGGAAGAGACATCAGAAAGGAAAAACATGTGTTAGAATAACAAGTACCAGTTCATCTTCAGACCATTTCTTTAAATCATTTTGATTTTGATTTTGTATTTAGCCGTCATATTGTAGGTCCTTTGATTTTGTTTTTAGTTATTTCAATGTAGTGCCTCTTGGTTGTTCTTTTCTGTTTTTGGTTTTGTTTTTAGTTATTTCGATGTAGTGTCTCTTGGTTGTTCCTTGTTGTTTATGTAAAGCTCTATCTTTCTCTTTGTAGAAGGGTCGGAGCCCTTTCAAAACCCTGCTTACCTAATAAAAAATAAGTACCAGTTCATGCACTTGCATGCTCAAATTAATTATAAAAGAATTTCTATTTTTTTAAAGAACGGTAGAGCTGTTATAATTCAGGGATTAAAAATATATAGAAAAATAGAGGTTCAAATTAGGCAGCCACAACATAATGAAAATATGTTATGTGGTTATAGACATTTTTTTTCCACTCTTTTCTATTTCCTTTCAAATTTTACCTCCAAAATTTCAATACAAATAAACATACATATTTACCATTCATTATTAAATGATTGATTATTTTTAAGCATAAAAATAAAAAAATTCAATGGAACATTCTTTGTTGAATTATAATTCACATGTACAATTGAAAGTTGTTGAGCATTAATTGTGGTCATATGTTTTTTTGGAAGAAATAAATCACACTCACTAAAATAAAGGAGAGAGTCATATCTTTTAAGTTTTTATAGTAAAATAATTAAATGATAATTATTATATAATTATTTCAAGATTAATAGTTTTTTACATAAAGGATATATATATATATATTAAAACAACAACAGATTGTGAAGTGGGTCTATTGGTCTTACAAAGACTCATGGCAGACCAATTTCAAAAAAATTTGAAATTCAAGATTGATTAAAGATAGACAAAAATACAAGAGGAAGAACCCTCCAAACCCCATAGAGAAGGTATAAGTCTTTGTTACCTTGAAGATTGTTCATGTTGTGACTATTAGAAGCAATTTTTCCCTCATTTTTAAGATCTTCACTGTCAGACAGAGTTCTAGAGAGACACACCAGAAACATTCCCAGGATCAGAGCAATATGAGACATTGTTTAACGGAATGAGGATGTTGATATATCTTTTACATTCATTTAGTTTCCACTCTAGAAGAGAGAGGAAGATTCATTTTTTAAATGATCAACCAAAATTTTAGAGTCAAATTCTAGAATAATATGAGAAAGATGTTGTATCTTAGATTCTAAAAGAGCTTGGTGAATGGACATAGCCTCAACAAATTTATTAGAAGTAACACCAAGACTATTGACAAACCAAAACTCAACCATGCCATTATGATCATGACAAACGCCTACCATGTTAGAATTTCTAGGATCGTCTCTTGAAGCTCCAACATTAATTTTAACCAAGTTTGGAGGAGGATGAAATCATTTAGTAATTTTAGAATCATGAGGACTATGGAAAGAAGCAAAATAAGGAGAAACGACTAAAATACCAAGTCTCATAAAAAAATTGAATTCCCACCAAGACTCACTTGATAATCTTGAATCCAAACTTGATTGGTTTCTTTTAGATTAGCCATGATTGTACCCAAAACTTGACATACATGTATGGTAATGTCATTAAAAATTTATTGATTATGCTTGCACCATGTATTCTAGCAAATTAAACCGAGACCAATATTATTCAACAAATTAAGGGCTTTTAGCTTCAAAGGACATAATTGATTGACAATATATTCTTTGATAGACTCATAATTATTCCATGAAATGTCCACCAAATCACACCATAATGAGTGAAGGAAAGTGCTAAAAGGACAATCCAAGAGAAGATGTCTTCTAAATTCTTCAACTTAAAGGCATATGACTCAAATCTATTCAAACCAACAATCCCACACTTTCAAAGATTATCATAATGAAGAAATTTATCAAGATTTGAAAGCCACATGAAAGCATTCACCTTAGGCTAACATTTAGGTTGTCAAACTCATTTTCAAAGCTTAGTTTTCTTAAATTCTAGGCTATCTATAAGAAGAGTTGTATAATAAGTTTGCATTGTGTAGATCCTAGAATATTTCACATCCCATCTAAGAAATTGTGACTGTCTATCTAAATATACTATTCAAGAAGTTAAAATATGAGCTATCCAATCAAGGAGATGATGGAATTGTTGGCCTAGAAAAATATCTTTAGGTTTCCATTTCCAAATCTTTACACCATCTTGTGCAAAAACATATTAAAAATTAGAAACATAACTCTAGCACTTCAACATATTTATATTTTAATTTGAGAATATCTGGAAGTTCCACACAAAGAGGGCTATGTTGGTCTCAAACATCACCCCACAAAAGAGCACAATTACCCTTCCTCGCTTTAATTAAACTACTACCCAAATTCAAAGTTTTTCAAATTTGAGATCCCCTACCAAGGGTTAGCATCCCAAGGATAAAAGAATGATTATCTAGATTCAAATACTTGACCTAAATAATTATTTCCCATAAATCATGTTCCACCACACATCATATTCAATATAATTTAGAAACAAGAGCTATATTATTAAGAATGAAAGATTTAATACCTAATTGACCTCTATCTTTAGGTTGACATATTTTATCCCAATTAACCAAATGCCATTTCTTCTTCTCTGATTTTCCTTCCCAGAGAGATTTTAAATCATTAAAACTTGTCAAAATTTTAAATTTTAAATTTTAATTAATAGTTAAGTATAAACCCTCTATTGTATAGCTTTCAAGCCATTACATAGGGAAAAAAGAGATTTTAGCTTACAATTTCATGACACTTTTACTCAAATATAATTCAACCAAGAAAATCCTAACCCAAAACAACTACACCATAAATATAAAACCTACCACAACTATCTAGTGGTGAAACAAAAAAATTAACAAAAAAGAAGAAATAAATTTTCATGATTTAGAAAGCCCTTGCAGCAACAAGCTTGAGAAAAATATGGTAGAGCCCCAATAAGTAGGAAAAATAATAGAAAATTTTACCATTTTTTATACTCAACTACATGTGACCTATTATTTTTTATAACTAATAAAAAATGCATTCCTAACTATTGAAATTTTAGCCTCATCTTCAATAGAGCTCAAAATCTACCCTAAGTTATAGGAACCCTTTGCCTCTGAGCTAGGCGATCCTATTGTCTATATACTAAATAAAAAGAAAAATAGGACTACAAATCTAGAGGACAATGTATAATTTTTGAATGTCACTCTCTTGATCTCAAATTGGTGATTGGATTTAATATGTTGTACTACACACTTTGTAGTCTTCTCCAATAACACTCCATGGTAACTAGAAAATATAAGGTAAAATTAGATGGTTTAAATTGTGCCTATAGAAAGAAAAATAAAATTCATGTAGTAACTAAAACAACTTAAGTGATTAATAGAATTTTATTATTAGAATAAAAATTCATGATTATTCAAAACCATATGAAATGAGACTCTCCATTTTTCAATGGTCTCACTATTTACTCTTTGGAAAAAATATGCTTAGTTCTCCAAAGCTTTTAAATACAATCTATTTATATTCACAAGTCCCACAAAATATGGGGACAATTGGACAACCCTTTGAAAAAATACTTATTCAAACACCATGTAGACTTTATGTAACTCTTTGAAAAAATGGCTACCTAGACCAATGATGTATGAATAAGATGTAAGGTCTATTTTGAATGCATAAAATGTATATTCATTGTAGCCTATTACGAGCTTTAAGTGTATTTTATAGAGTTTGGAGTGCAATTAAATTGTCCCATACATTATTTTTGAAAGAATTTTAAGCCATTTTATACAATTTTAAGATAAACGATGCTCAAGTTTATAATACTTCATTATATTCAAGAGAATATCTCCACTAACAAAACAAATTTGTTCATCCAAAAAAATAATGATTTTTTTGCACAAACAAAATATTTCAGTAATTGTTCCCGTGAGTTAGCAGAGTCGGTTCAAGTCTTGGGTTTAGGTTTGGGTTCGATGCTCGCCCTGTGATTTACCCTGCCATGCACACTTGGGGTAGGTGTTGGTTACCGTGTGTCCCCAGGGATTAGTCTCGCCTCAAACTCGCCCCGTAAAGGGAACACATTGAGCTTGAGTCGCGAGGATACCCTAAAATATCAAAAAAAAATATAGTAATTGATACATAATTTTCTATAACAAAATTTATGAAAAATATTTGAATTTAATTGTTAAAAAATTCATGTCAAAAAAAGGTAACATATTTTTAACTAATATAAAATAAAAATTAAATAACCTATCAACAAAAAATAATTAAATTGAAATAAATCCAAAATGAACTTAAAAATATAAAATATATAATTTCCACCATTATATGAACAATTACTTAATTTTTTTTATCTTATTAATTTCTCCACGTTTTCCTAAACTACCGCAAGAAAGGGTTTTATATATGACATTCCATCACATTAGTTTGATTATATAAGAAAAAAACAATTTAAAAAAGTAACTTAAAAAATAATGATTTGGTTGAAAAGCCTCCTTATAAAAAGAAGTGGGCCACTTTTTCTTTTTTGTTCAAGCACTTTAAATCCATGTTTTGGTTTCTTGTGAGGATTGAAATTTCTGAATGTTATTTTCAGTTGTAAAGGTGGTGTACCCAAATTATTGAGTGCTTCTCCTTTATACCACTATTGAGATCTTGCCTTTTAATGTTGGGAATCTATATAAATTCTATATATGTTTTACATCATACCCACATTGAGTGGTATGGATGGGAAAGGATTGGAATATTTGAAGATAGTGGACTCTTTGTTCTAGTAGCATTTTCCCCATTATCCCCACAACAGAGGGATCCACCAGTAGTGTATCATCATCTCACATCATGGCTTCTTTTTAGGTGAAGTTGAAGTTCTACCAATAAGATAAACTTGGCCTTGTTGATGCCTCCCAAGCCATGTGCAGAAGATGGAACAAGGCCCACATAAGTATATATGAATCTTTTTAAGGTCAAAATACTTCAAAGAAGTAGACATTTATCTAGATTTTACTTTATCAATTTGTAAGATGTTAATGTGGATTGATATTTTTTTGTTATTTTAGTTTGGGAGTTTTTATGGTTACTTATCTTACATTCTTATCAGATAAGGAGAGAAAACTAACTGATGTAAGGGTTTGCATATTAAGACATTTATGTTGAATATCAATTTGATAAGATGTTAACGTGGATTGAGATTTTATAAAGTACTCCGACCTTTAGATTGAGGGTTTTGATGGTTGCTTATCTTACCTTCTTATTAGATAGATGGAAGTAACTAATGTAAAGGTTTGAATATCATGGAATTTGAAGCATTTATATCTCTAGGTTGAGGGTTTTTATGGTTGCTTATCTTACCTTCGTATTAGATAGGGAGACGAAAGTAACTGATGTAAGGGTTTCAATATCAAGACATTTAAAGTACTTAGATCTTAAGGTTGAGGGTTTTTATGGTTCTTTTATCTTACCTTATTATTATATAGGGAGAGGAAAGTAATTGATGTAATGGTTTGAATATCAAGGCATTTATGTACATGCATGTTAGGTTGAGCATGTGTGTAGACTTATGTTTCACCATCCATCTCTATCTTTGAAATTATTGTTTTAATCATCTTACATTAACCATGTCCATCTCTAGCTCCTTACAACCATTAGTATTGGTGATTATACCAATGTATTTAAACACTTGACTAATATTAAGGCATTCATTATCCTCAATTATTAAGGAGAGAAGTCAACATTTTTTAATAGAAATGAGAAATTCTCAATTCACAAGGAATATTGTTGTTAGGTTGAGGACAAACTATTTATAATTAATCTAATGTTGGTGGAGTTTATCAACCTATTAATTGAACCTTTTTATGATACATCATATATTGAGACAATTTTTTATTTGATTTGGGTTCTCTTGATCTCTACGAAAGTGATCTTTAATGGATGATTATCTTACACCTATATATGCTCTTATGGCTCACATTGTGTTATTCTTTTAGATTTTATAATTTTATATTTCAATATCATTATTAATTGTCATGAATAATTGCATTTGGTAAACAATCATATATTTAATCTTTGATTAAATTTAAAATTATTATAGTTATGAGTATATTTATAATCTATTTGGATAATGGAATATAATTGTACAATTATTTTAATGGATTATGATTTCTACATTAGTATGTGATCAAAATAATCATTTTTCTTTTGTGCCATTGTGTTAGATTTTTCCTTAAGGTGAAGGAAAGAGGGTATAGTATGGGAGAAGTGTTTCAAATTGTAGATGCAAGATAGGAGAACAATAGAGGATAGATGACCACACACATCACTTTTGTGTTTATTTATAGTTTGATTGTGTTTGAGTCCTTGTTTGTTTTAATGTCTAGTTGAAGTTCATTATAGTTGTCACAATTTTTGAATTTACAATATATTTCCTCAACGGTTTGAATAAAACTAATGAATGGAAACTTGCTATAGATTTGTTATGTTGGTAATAATCTCATTATATTTGGGTGATACTTCCACTAACCATGTAGATATGACAAAAAAAAATTGTTTGGAAACTTACATCATAAATATTTAGAAATAAAGGAAGAAACTATAGAAATAAAATAACTTCATGGGAGTTATAGAGGAAATTATAAAGAAGCTACAAGAATTAAAATAAATAAATTGTTAAGCAATACTCAAGAGGTTATTGTGTTGATTCAATATTTTGGGAATGTATCCAATAGGACAATACTACTTCAATCTTTTGTAGAGATCAAATAGTGAGTATAGTTGTAGAAGAAAGAAAATGAAAGCTACAAGAAGAAATAAGTGCACAAAGCCTAAGAGTAATCATAATGCAATCAAACAATATAAGGGAATGATTAATAGAGGTAAAATTTGAAGAGATTAAAAGGTGGCACATAAAGGGGTGATTTAGAAAAGAAAAAACACTAGAGGAGTTGATTTTTCAAATTATTAAATGTGTGGTTTAAACATTTGGGATGTAATCACAAATGCATTTCCAAAATGACATAAGTCCATAGAAATACAAGAAAATGGTCATAAATAGGTACAAGGTTATTTGGAATATGAATCATTGGGAAAAGGGCTAAGGAAGTAGGCTAAAATGATACATAAACATGGTGCATGCATGCACACTAAAATGAGTACAACATAAATATTATTTTCAAAGTAGGTGGTTTCCAACTCTACATTTCCTGTTGCTTTAGTGGGCTTATATCACTAAGTGACAGAGCTATGCTAATACATCAAATAAATGCTTAAATTAAATTACAAAAAATATTTTGGATATTGTGAAAGTGATATGTATATGTATGAAGATATTGCCCCCAATGTTTGATCTATGTTTTATTTCAAATATGTATTGCTTATATACAAGAAAAATGGAAAACAACAAATAATCAGTGTTCACCAAAAAAATTAAAGCCTACAAAAATAAATGAGATATGTATTTATCTTATATTTTTATCATAAATGAGCTTGGCAAGGTGAGAAGAATTTTGACACAAAATTCAGAGCAAGATAATAGGCATAATAGATAGAAAAAATAAGGGGGTAGACTAGGCCAAATAAAATAAATAAATACGGTGTAGGGACACAAATAAAGTGGGTGTAGGGACTACAAAATAACTAGTCGATAGATCATATAAAGTGGTTTTGGTACCAATAGCAATGGTTCAAGGGAAAAAAAGATATTTTAGGGAAAAAATAGTTGGATTCTATGATGCTTGATCAAGATAAGAGTAGAGAATATCCATCCTTAAAAATTATTTTATACTAACATATAATCAATTTTAGAAGAGTAAGAGGCTAACAAAAATGAAAAATATGATAAAGTATAAGAGAGTTCATGAGAAAATAATGTATGGGAAATAAGAAACTTGTCAGTAGAATATAGAGGGAGAAAGGAGAATGTAAAGAGTGAAATTTTCAAAAAATCATATAAAAAAGATGAGTTTTTCCTTAG
>VDFB02256043.1:0-42527 GCA_007258455.2 Sequoia sempervirens
GCTAGTGTCTCCCTTCGGATTTAGGACATGGACTAACCGCCTCCTATGGATCCGTTTATCTCTGGCATTTGTATCAGGTGTTAACAAGTCGATCTTTTGGTGTAACAAAAAACATGTTCCAACAAATGGTATCAAAGCTGGGTCACGAGTTTGAATACCCTCAGGTATGCTGAGGGGGGATTGTTGGACTAATCGCTATCATCTCCCTTTGGATTTGGGACATGGACTAACTGCCTTCATGGATCTATTTATCTCTAGCATTTGTACTAAGCGTTAACAAGTTGATCTTTTGGTGCAATAGTAAACGTGTTCCAACACCCAAGGCATCAATATTAAAAAATTGTGAATCTTGAATGCTTCAAATTCTTCAAACACCACATGTTTTATCTTTTTGTCATTTCTATGATGGTTTTGACAACTATGAGAACCTTCTTTGATGACTATATTGTATATTGATGAATTTGATAGTTGTTGAAACCATTTTGATAATGTCAAGTTTGGTTATCACTAATGATGGTATGTCATCATGAGTGTGTATAATCACTTTTCTAACACCTTTGCCTCTATTCTTCGTAGACAAATTGTCTTCTACAACTCCCTTCAAGTTTCTTTAATATAAAAAATGATTCTTTAAGATTTTTCAATCTAGGGGATAGTCTTCATGAGAGTTGTTAGGTCCCAAAACCACTCTCCCAAATCCTAGAGCTTTTCTTCACCTTCAAGTCTAGAGGGGTTCGTCGAACAAGAAGGTATAGTGAGCATCATCAACAAGCCTGAGATGGTTAAAGGCTTACTCTAAGAGTGGTAATCTCTCCTACTCTTTGGGCTTAGCTTAGACTCAAGAGGGTGTTCCTAGAGGTCTCCTCGATATATTTTTTACATCAATTAAAATGTAGTAATAAATAGTATAAACAATAGCCATACCCAACTATACATATGATCCCAATTTTTGTCACTAGGTCATATGTTATTGATTACAAAGGACCTCTATACAAATGATATAATACACATTATACATGTACATATAAATATCATTAGTTCTAATCCCTTAAGATAGTTTCATTTTTTATCTCTTACACAATGACAAGGTGCATGCATGCATATTCGGGTTCTCTCAAGATTTATAGTTTTGGTTCACTCAAAATGTTTCCCTACTTTATAATATATAACCATAAACAATGTGAAAAACCTAATTTAAACCTACAACTAACTACAATAGAAAAATTATTGAATTAATTTTTTTGATCTAAAACCAATAAAGATTGGTGTCTAATTCATTGGGAAACAAAGTCATAACAACATAGAGGAAAGGGGAAAGCTGAACACATCATCAACAACACTACATTTCCACATGGAAACCAAATATTACATTTCAATAGTGAACATGCTTAATCATCCATGACTAAAACAACCTATATGTATTGAAAAAATGGTTATTACAAAATGTTTGTAATACATAGAATGGTTATTACAAAATGTTTGTAATACATTAGGTGTTGTCACACATGCAACAAACCCTCAGTACATTCATGTTGGAACAAATGTGGCAAAGTAAATACCTAATTGTGATTAGGATACTCCCCTAAATGTTGCAAACAACAATGGAGACATTCATTATAAAAAAATGCACAAGACAAAACCCTATCTTTTATAATTAGAGCGTAAAATTAGTTTGACGACCAAACCATTTTATAAACAACCAACCGTTATAGATAGATATCTGGTCATGATGCTTGGTTCACAATAAAAGATCCTTGAGATGTTAAATCAATGATAGTGTGAAGAAACCCATCACTCTCTGGCCGTATTTGTCATTATTTTATCATTTGTATCCCAAAAAGCATGAAATTTGCCTACAAAAATGCCAAAATCTATGTAGAATGTATAGGAGAACATGCAAAAGACCTACATATTATGTGTGAATCTATTATGCTAAGGCCTAGTCCAGCCGAAAAAATCGTTGCAAAAGCATCCCCAGGGTATGTTGTGAAGATAATTGGTTGTGAAAACCCTAACCACTATATTAAATGCAATATGAGTTGTCCCTACAATTAAATCTTCTCAAATCAGCATTTCAATTATTAAGCAATGAATTGTGGGGAGCAATCGAATAGATTGGCAACCATAGAGCTCCATTAGAACAATTTTGTGTCTTTGGGCCGTTTTGCCTTTACCATTGCAAGTTGCACAAAATGTGCCCATTTTGATAAATAGTGGTTTTTGGGCAAGAGAAATCCTAATTTGGATCGTGATGTTGTCAACCCTAATCATAAATGATCCTCTAGATCCATGTAGAGGAGTAGGCAAGCATGACAATGAAAAATGGTAGGAGTATCAAACTTTAGGGTTAGGGATGATTTGTGGTTCAAGTCGTCGGTCACAGTGTAGGGGCTTGGGGATGGTGATGAAGTCATACCTTTAAGCATGGGGAAAAGGGGAAGCTCAAGTTTCAACTTCCAATGAGAAAATATAGTGGGAAATATTAGGGATTAGAGTCTCAGGATGACTTACAATAGGTACCAAGGGAGAGGGAAGTCCAACTGGCCAATGAGTATAAGGAAAAAGTAGAGTGAAATGGGGGACAAGTAAATAGCATGTCGAGATGAAGAAATATGCTATCCCAATAAGGGACAAAGGAAGTGGGGGAGGAAAAAACACATGCCTAGCAGGGAAACTCCAACAACTCCAATACTTTGCATAAACAAACATTTTAACCTACAACCTGCACACTTATACATTTTTTGGACATTTGGCAATTACAATGCATTACAAGGACACGGGGAATAATAGTGGATAACTCAAAGGCAATTTTGGTCAAGGGAGACCTACTTAAGACATCTCAAATTAGTTATAAATGGTGGGCCAAGTAGGGTCAAAACATACAAAAGGGAAAGGACTCAAGCAAAAAAAGATATAGTGGGATTGAGTCCCAACAAGAGCTACATAGTGACTAAAACTAGTTTATTTCACTAACTTAGCCAATTCATTTCAGATTATACCACCTCATTAAGGATTATTTTGGTCCTCAAATGCTTAAGAACTCACTAGATAAGAAACAATTTCTCTTTGATATTGTCATGTCTTGTACAACTCTACTTTTGAGCCAAACAAGGAAATATGTCATCTAGGTTGACAAGGTTCAATTACTAGAATTATAAGGTGCACAAATGGTAACAAGGTAAATGTGTGAAACATGATTAATTGCATGAGCTTCATGTAGCCTCATACCTAAAATCTAGAAACACATCACCAAGATGAAAGCTAAAGATTGGTCTATGGGTGTCATGTTGGTCAAGTTAAATAAAATTCCACCAAAATGAAACATCTAGTATCACAATCAAGTAAGCAAGTTGTACTCAAAACTAGTTTGGTGTACTAAGAATTGGAAAGTAGATTACTAAGATATCATGTATTGAAAAACATCTTAAGGAAACACTAACCAATTCAAATGTGTATCAAGGCCAACACAAGCTCACTTAGAATCAAATTGAAGACCTAAGGTTCAAGTTAAACGACAAACAAAGTGAGCTAGATAGTTAAAGAGCTTTGTCAATTGAAAAGCACTCATAAGGTAATCAAAAAGCTTAAGTAGAAAAACACCCTACTATGCACAAGTTTGAAAAATATTGAAGAAAGGATCAACAAGGTAGAAGCCTCTAGAAATGTGCCATAGTTGAAGCATGTACAACTTACACTAGCTAAGGATTAGTTCCTATACCCCCATTTTGAGTGAGGCCTCTACTTTATTAAGTGCTAGCAAGAAGGCAAAGGTAAGTGTAGAAATAAACATCACTTGAGTGGAAATTGGGAGCAAGGCTACAAGCAACACAAATCTTACATAACCATTTCTCACTCTCTCAAAGTAAGTTTTGATGGATGTTGGAATAAGTGATCATGAAGAAGCAACCATTATGTCATTTGAGTGTTAAATTGTAATCAACAAGTTCAAAATTGCCAATATGACTATCATAGATAGTTTCTTAATTGTGGGAACTTTTTGGGTGTTTGATCAATAAGGGATTCCTTCTTTGCAATCATGTCTCACCCTTGGTTGTAGACACTTTTCAACAAGCACTTGCACAAAAAATGGATGACTAGTCAACAAATTGCAAGATCTATCTATTGCCCTACTAGTAAAAGATGTCCTCAAAATCATCCAACTGCTTACATTATTGAAAGTGTATCAATTTTGTAACATTATAGTTGGAGAGCCACCATATGTAGGTTAATAACATTGTTTGTTGCTCTATTAAATAACCAATTAAGCATTGTAGTGGAGAGCCTCTCAAGACTATTGCATTTAGATTCTTTGATTTTTTGGGTTCATGAACTATGATTCTAAGCATTCTTTAATTCTTTGAAGTTCACACATTAGGAACCTTTCTCAATCTTTTATTCTTCGAGATTCCAATGGGAAGCAAAATTATAGCAAGAAAGGACAAGCGAGAAATTGAACCTTAAGAATATAGGAATACAATCCAATATGAATTTTCCTACCCGTTTGATAGGGATATTGTGTAAATGTACTAGACAATAGATCAAACCTAATTTTCTAGAACCCAAGAGAATAATAAGAGATAAATGATATGACTAATAGGTGCTATGATCAAGTAAAATGTTACAAGAGAGATTGATTCATGGGACTCATACACATTAAATAATAAAATAAATGCCAGATTTGAGAAAATCTAGAACCAATAGAGCTTCAAAAATGTACTAGCACTATCAAAGTAGAAGGATAATATTTGTTGATCTCGAATATCTCCTATAAGCTACACATAAAAGTGTTAGGCTTTTGTCAAAAGCATTAAGAAAATTGGCTAACTAGCTATTTGTGCTATGTAAGAGAAAGAAGTTAGGGGTTGAAGAATGAGTAAACTTGAATTTAGGGACCCAAAGTTGAAGACTTGTCATTTGTTGTTGCTAATAAGGGAATGAATTAGAAGAAAGAATCTGAGAGGACTTTGCAAGTATGATTTCTTGTTACAAGTCCCATCATCTATTCTAAGATATATTGTCATTTGTCCCTAATGAAAATAGGCAATTGGCTTCATACAACTATAGGTTTGGATTGCAACGTGTCATGATTGCCCTTGCTAGTGTCATTATTTTTAAAGGTCAGCTAGAAACTTTGGAGGAAAAATCAAGATAAATGATTTCCACCTTGTCTACCCACTCCTAGAAGTAGGTTGTTAGCACTTAATTGTTCCTAGGTAGGTTATAAAAGAGACTTCTGGATAAACATTTCTATAACAATCGATGAGTTCCACCTTGTTGGTCAACTCCTAGAAGTAGGCCACTAACACTCAATCCTTCATAGGAAAGGCATTCCATAACAATCAATGAGTATCACCTTGTTTGCCAATTTCTAAAGTAGGTTATTGGCACTCGATCCTTCATAGGAAAGATCTAAAAGAGAAGACTCTAGATAAACCTTTCCTAAGATTCCACCCCGTATGATGGGTCAAGCAAAGTAATGGTTGGGAGGGGCCATAAGAGAAAAAGAAAACATACATCCCATTACATGGTAGAACTATTGCAAATGCTTTGAAGTGACACTAGTAACCCTGCACAGAAAGATTACTAGCTCTAAAGGATCTTGAACCAATGCATTTGGGTGCTTACTACCTTGTTCCACATCAAAGTTTAGTGTCATTACTCAATGAAATTGTTTGTGAGACATTATGAAATCAATATCCTAAAGAATCCCTTCTCTAAAAGAAAGAATCCTCCTCAAAAGATGAAAAGTTGAGGAGGTAGTAACTATAATTTCCCAAAAGCAACCCAAAGACAAAACTTAGTAGAATAGAACTAACACTTTTATCGTGAAACCAAATGCAACATGCAATGGTGATGTAATGTGCACACACACATAGGTGTAGTTGCTACATACAACCATGTTAAACACCAAATGCACAAGAAATATGTGTTGATGAAAGTTTAAAAGGAGAAGTTGTGAAGGGAGGGTGGTTTGCATCTTTGTGCTTCACACTTCCCACTGAAAGAAATATGATGAAGTTAGAGATACCAATTCAGGAGACACCTTTGTTGCTGGAACTGGGCAGAGGAATGGAGGGATGGGACATGGCATGGATCAGGCTGGAGGGCATGGTCAGGCAAAACCATGAATGGAAGGGAAGAGTTGTATCAAACACCGGCAAAATCTCATACTAAAATATCAATTCCAACTATTTAAATTATGCTCTCCTATTACACTGCAATGGGCCAGCGTTCATTTTCAGATCCCCAAAACTCGCCAGTCTTGGGTATCCGCCGGTGAACGGAGAACCGGAACCGGGATCTGAAATGGCCAGTGGCAACGGACTGAAATCCCAGAAATCCGGTGCTGACGGACGGATGGCCGCTGAATCACTCGCTGAACAGTGAATGATATCGTTAACGCGAAGAACTGGCGCCGCCTTCGATGGAATTAAAGAAACAATACGCCGACGTGCGATAACCGCGCTTCTGGTTACCCGTTGACGAAAGGAATGCAAAAGCGACCGTACCAGCCGAGATGAAAGATACGAAAAAAGACTCTTCGACAAACGGGAGCGACGTATGGTGGGGCAATATCAAAACCGCTGAAAAATGCGGCGACATTTTCACCAACTCAACGTTACAATGAGTGTCCAGTACAAGATAACATGAAGTAAACAAGTCAATATGATAGCCAATGTATCAAATATCAATCCCTGCAACATAGGAATGATTAGGCATCATAAAACATGAAAGAACCAAGGAGTATCAGATCTGATATGACTAGTGCAACAATCTAATATGCAAGAACAACGAACATGAAACCCCAATCAACAACCTTGAAACACTCATAACTCCTCCAATACCCATTAGAAACTCCTCAAATCACTTGCAAATGAAGAAGCAAACCTAGGCATCCAAAACCAAGTAGCAAGTCGCCACAAACAAATCTAATCAACATTGACACACTTCCTAAGACACCTTCAACCACATGGTACAACCTCCTAGGTAAGTCGACCAACAAGGAAATTCCCACAGACCTTCAAAAATTCCCTAAATTTGCAAGAAGGGGCACCCTAGGCAAAGGGAACCAATAAATCAATACCCAAAAAAAGATATTCAGTCCTCCCACCAATGTGAGTGAAAATGCGGGTCAGCTGGGCTATGGAATGGCACGAACCAAGAAAACCCAAAATTGATAAACTCTTGAAAAATGCCTCCAAATTGCAAACCAACACACATACACACCAAAATATACTAGAAAACATCAAAACCAACAATAACTTAAAGCAATATGATAGCCATCATGCCATAGTAAGCTCAACTGCAACCCTTGAGATGAAGCTACAACACTATTCAGTTAGGAGATATCTCTCAATCTCGAAATTGAAGATGACTTGGAGGGGTTTCATCCTCAAAGCCCAAAGAGTTCAATCTGCATTTCGACAGCACTTCATTACATCGAAATAGCATATCCAAATGAGAGCAAGGAGGGCGTATAAATAGGTTATGAGACCTAGAAGTTTGAAATGCTTTTCCCTCCAAAAAGGGATGTCGCCCTCAAGGAGAAATATAAAATTCATTAAAATCACTTAAGTCGCTTACTTTAGGCATCCAACCTTGATATGCATAAATTCAACTTTCAAAATGTTTAAGTTCTCAATCTTGGCATCCACTTTAGCTTTGCATAATATTTGATTTTTAAAATAACTTAAGTCATCAAGCTAGGCACGGGGTCCAAAGGGGCCACTTGACATTATAGCATCAACTAAGTTGCAAAACTTTCCTTTTTTGACTCCAAGGATGGTGGAGAAGTCAACTGCTCAAAATAGCAAGATGCCAACCACTACAACTGCCACCATTGTCAAAAATAGTAACCCTACACTAAAATGCTACCAAGACCACTACCAAAAATAACACTTACTAAAAATAATGACTCCAATCCCAAAATAAGCACATTCTGAGCAGGTGTTGTGACTTACTAAAAATAGCAACGACTTCCCACCAAGGTTCTCAAAAAACCTAGAAAGCATACTAGCAAACTCCTTTAACAAACTCCTAAAATGCAGATAAGAAACCTCCAAGAATCTTGGAAACCCTAAAAACTACCTTCGGGAAGCCTATGGGTCTCCAGAAATAATCTAATGGTCATAGAAAAGCTTAGGGTCAAAAAGGGGACAATACATTAGCAATATGGAATAAATTCAATAAGAAGGAAACATTAAATGCCTTTTTCCACTTCAACACTCAAGAACAAGATTATTTCATCCAATCATTAAACATAAGCTAAACATTCATTGTGAAAATAGGTAAGTATAAGGAACATCATAATTATACTTAAACATCTTTATTTTTCCATACATTGGTTTGTTCATATAGTAAGCAAACACCATAAAGCAAAGTAAAAGTTAATCATAAGGAAATTGGAATCTCTAAAAACTAGGATCATAAAATATTGCACTAGTATGATCGTGATCACACTATACAAATCCTTATTGTAGTATAAACGACACTATGTTGAAGACTAAATTTTTCCCTTGCATATTTTTATAGCTATTTTGTAGTGGGTCTCTACTAGCTATGGCGAATAAGAACACCATGGAGGGATACATGTAATTTAACATCCCCTTATGGAATTGTATCCCTCCAAACGAACACACATCCACTCAAGCTCATGAATACACTTATTTCTCCATAAAGATAAGAACAAGAATCCATGCTTGCTTGATTTCCTCTTTCACTACTTTGACCCCACATATACTTGGGTCAACAAATCATAGGGTTGAACCCAACGAGGCTCACAAACACACAAACATGACTCTTCAAGCTTTGCAATAATACATATTCATATTTAAATACTTCATAAACATAATGAAAAGACTATATTCAACACATGTTATTTTGAAGCAAGAGAGGATGAAAATAAGAAAATCAATTCAAGCATACTTAAGCCACATTAAACCATGATAATACAATTTTATTTTATTTTCCAAACATAAAGAAAAATAAAATGAATAACTTTGTGTAGCATGAGAGCCTATCTTCCTTAACCAAGCTCCTTAAAATTAGAGGGAAAGGGTCTCTTTTTTCACCTCCAAGCATAGAATTTCTATAAGTCCTCCTTGCTTCAACTCGAACTTGCTTTTCAATCTCCAAGTTCAAAATGTAGATAATAAATTCTAAAAAATATCAGACCCTTTCCAAATCCATGGAATAGAGTTAATAAAGGAGATGCATGTCATCCCTTATCCTCCAATAAAAATGGGACACATGGCAATCATCAAACCAAGCAAACCTTGAAGTCAACTAAACAATCCATCACAAATAAATACTCTTTAACAACATTTAAGAAAGGTACAAAACAAAAATGACCTCTTACATACCCATGTGAATCCACATGATTTCATGTATTCAACCAAGGTGGAGTGGAATACATTCCACTTCCATTATAAATACACTTCATAAAAGCTAGCCACAAAGTAAGGTATTGAATTTCACATATGGCTTTTTAGAAACCGCTACAAGCTTCCCAACCTAGGATAGACATCCAAAGGGTCAAAATTAAATTAAAAAAACCAACTTTGTAGAAGCCACTAGGGTTGACATTTTCACTTAATCCAAATCTCAACTTTCAACTTTAAATTTTGACACTCCAACATAAATAGAACACACTCAAAATAGGAGAGTATTACAATATTTCATACTAGGGAGAAAAAACTAGAAGGCAGTGCATGAAGGACCTTGGTCACAAATGACTAAGATGATGTGGTGATATTGGAATGCACTCATAGTCTCATTGGAGTGAGAAGGTGCTTAATCCATAGTAATTTCCTCCTACGACTATCATTGGCCGCCCTTGTAATTCTACACACTTGTTGCATTCATCACATCTCATTGTGGAATATCTGTGAAGCATAAACAAGGTTAAATCATCTAATACATAATTATACGTGAGATATTTCATATATATAGTAATCTCAAGTCACAATGCATGGAAAACATCTCCATAGAAATGCACATATTTATCATAATCATGTAGAATAGATTCACAAATTTATATAATCGATCAAGACCACACAATACATCTTACCTCAAATTATATACATATAATCATAAATCACAATATATGCCATAACAAACATCTAATCATAATATCACAAACTATATATAAAATCAATAACCATCAAAATATCATATTAATTTAACATTTATAATAATATAGTAAATAAATAATGAAGATTAATCCACGACACTCAAAATAAATTATTTAACATATGAACCAATAATAATAAGCATGGGATCACATCATATATCTCTGCATCATATAAGAAGTGGCTCTAGGAAAATTCACCTCCAACAATTCACTACAGGAAAATTCACCACCAACAATTCATCGTGGGAAAATTCATCACCAACACAAATTAACCTCAAGGAAAATTCACTACCAACAATTCACCGCCACGAAAAATTTATAGGGTGGTCGGATAACTCCGCTCTTCTTAAATGGGGATATCATTTGCATCAATTGAGGCTGCACACTCATCCCGAGACCATCTTTTCCAATTTATAGGCTAAAGCAAGTGTGAAGTTTTGGAGTCTCATAGATAACTATCTACTTACGGTCTATACCATAATGATCAACCAACTAATGAACAATTATATATACTAGTTTTATTTCTAATATTTAGTTTGTCATAATCTGTTGATCTTTGTTAATGTACTGAATTTTATTGCAATTAATTTGTTCTCTACCAATGTTTTTACTCTATCCAATGGAATTGATCTTCGTGATCTATAAGCATGTGCTAGAGTTCAAAGGAACCATTTTAAACTAGTGTCAGGTAGTGGCTAGTACTTGTCTTTATAGTATTGTAATTATTGTTTTTTAGATTTGAAAAAAAATAAATGTAAGTTTTATTAATGTGAATAAAAATAAATGTAAGTTTTGTTGATTATAGTGTTGTTAATTAGTTATTTGTGTGACTTATCCCTAACCCTAACTCACACCTTAACTCTAACCCTAACCCTAGCCTTAACCCTAACAATAAATTTTAAACCATTATCCTAATCCTAGACCTATCTCTAACCCTAACTATGATCCTAACACCATCCATAACTATGGTTGTAACCCTAACCTTAATAATAAAGAATTGTAGAGTGATTACAAAAAAAAATCTATAAATTAATATTGGGAATAAGATTTGAAATAAAGATATTAGATGAATACAATTTTGGACCATTATATCTATTAACCATATTTTAGTGATTTTTGTTAGTAATGTTATATTTTTAATTTATTTTAATTTTTGAATAGTTCTAACTATAATTTTTACATTATTCTTAATTTCAATCCTAATCCTAATTATAATGCTTTTAGGATTATAATAATTAAGATGATAGGATTATAATTATAATAATTTTAGTTATTTTAATTTAACTTATTTGTATTTATCTATGTTTTGAAGTTAATAAAATTTGGAAAATAAAAAATGACAATGTCAAATAGTTTAAGATTTTAAAAAAATGACAATGTTGAATAGTTTAAGATTTAATTTAAATTTTTATTATATTTGTGTAAAATCAAATCTCTAAATTATTTTTATATGCTAATTTATAGATGTGTTTTAATTTAAGTTTTATTTTATTATTTTAATAGTGTGAATCTAAATTTCTATAAAATAGCTAATTGATTTTTGTGAGATTTTCTTTAATAAAAAAATAATAATTTCATATATTAAAAAAATCATTCTTAAAAAATGACTTAATAAAGTAAAAAAATAAATATCATTCTAAAAAAAATGTTAAAAAATAGTTTGCCTTGCTTTCCCTATAAATTTTTCCATAACACCCCAAACTTCTTAGTCAGTTATGTTCAAGATAAATATTTTTTACAATTTTCAAAGTTAAGTATTTAATATGTTCACTTTAAAAAGATTAAATTATATTTGAAGAACATAAAATTCTAGTTTTAAATTGGTTCAAAACCAATTTATTAATAACTAATTAACAAAATGAGTTAAAGAATGGATTGTAATATGTCTAGGGTACTAATAATGGTTAGAAAACACAATTGATTTATTCTCCTTATGTTCCCTAAGTTATATTTATTGACTTGATACTACTATAGAACTAAAGAAATTCACAACACGTATCAGTGAACCATAATACAACTTGGTTTGGAATGGTCCTTTTTTCTAGAAGGAATAAAAAGTACAACTTAAAATATTGTTTAAGAATATATGTGATATCAAAACAATGTGTCGGTGTCCTATGAGTTATGCATAAGAAATTGTAAAATGAAAGGTAATGAGCTATGATTATTTGCTTTCTTTTATCATTCAATTTGTATTCATTAGCAGAAGAATTTTTAAATTAATTTACAAATTTAAAATAAAATTAAAATTAGAATATTATAAGATTCTTGATGTCCAAAGCATTACAAATTTAAAATATAAATAAATAAAGTCATGAACAATTACAATCTAATACATTTATTTATTATTTAAAAATTATATCATTATTAAATTGCAATCCTATAATGTATACCCAACATGTTTAATAGTTGAAGCTATTAAACTTTTATAGTTTATAATATTGTATAATGGATGTTTATGATTTTGATTGTGTAGAGTTTTTCAACATTTTGAATCACATTCCAATATCCATCGTTAGAATATAAATTTATATTCTCTTGTTATCTATATTTTGATGATGAATTATGAAGTATGATCTGATATGTTGATGGAAAAACTCTATACAATCAAAATAAAAAACATCCATTATACAATGCTTAATAGCTTGCATTGATATATTGAAAACATATACAAAAATATCCATTAACTAACTATATCACAAATTTGTAGATCTTGATCATGGGCAGCCTCATTCACATATTCTTCCAAATTAAAGATCATCTTTAGTAAATGTTATATTGTCTTGAAATATTTTTGTAACTATTCATGTGCATTGAAGTATTGAGATTATTGTCTTATCGTAATGAACTATTAGGGTTATGGGTTAGTGATATTACAATACTTATCATATTAAGGATAGAGTTAGATTGGTTTTTATTTTCACTCATTATTATTTATGGGTTTTTGAAAAGGTTTCGTCAATATGGACTTTGGGAAAGATATGCAGATTTGTATCCTGAAAATGATCTAGTATATACAGTTGGGGTTAGTGACTACACCAAGGATTGGTTTTTTGCTCATGTTACCAGGTATTTTCATCTCTTATTCTCTCTAGTATGACAATATAATATATGGATTTTCCTTTGACGTCTATTATAAATTGTAAGGCATAAAAGATAATAATATGACATCCAAATTAATGTGGTTTTGTAAACTTATGTTAATATAGTATGGAAATTTTGATTCTTTACAAGACAAGCCCATTGAGGGTTGAGTTTATACTCATAATCGTTGTTATAAAAAATTATATACTTTTTAATTTGAAATCAATGTTGTGTTTAAGTATTATTGTGAAACTTAGATTTTATCTAGGAGAATGTACTAGAAACTATTGGATTTATTGAGAAATTTTAGATAGTCGCTCTTGAAATATTTAACCTAGATTGGTAAATAGAAAGAAAGAGATTATAAGGTTGACAACATAACTATTTTTAAATTATTCTCTCAATTGAAAACTCTTATGTAAATTGGATAAAGTTCCCAACATATTTATTTAAATCATTCAATATATCCTTGAGACTTCATTATAGGTATATACTTAATAGGGTTTAAACAAGGGAAGGAGTTTTTAATTACTAGAGGGTAAGAAAATATTTGAGGCATTATAAGCCATAACAATGATGAAGCACTAGATTATATTAATTAATTAAAGCATAGATTGATGAGGGTAACTTTAAATAGTGAAGTTCTTGCTTACAAAAAGATGATATTAAGATTACTTACATGATTGGGATAATTATGGTCAAATTAAAGTTGCAAAGGTTTTTACATTCATAATTGTAAGATTAGTTACCAAAACTAAAAAGGGTTATACTATCGTAAAAGGTTATTAGTAAAATGTGGTTAATATTAAACATATCAAGTTATTAATGGTTAATGTTGGATTTATAAATATCATTGTAAAAGACACATTTTGATGAATAAATAAATATTAGAATATTTGATAATAATGGCCTCTTGATCACTAAAGGTCTTACCCAATGTGCATACAACGCTTAGATTCCTCACCTAGGCCTAAAAAAGGAAAACATCATCATAGAAAAACAATTAGACAAGATAAGTGAAGACATGTTACATTATATTAATCAATAGGATTTTGATGGCGACAAGTACATTGGAACCTTGGGCCAAGGAGAGCAAAAATGTATATAATTAATGTTATAATACCAATTGACTATTACTTTCTCTTATCCTATCTACCCACCCATAGTGTTTTGTAATAAATTACACTATCCCTCTTGGACCTTGAATTATCTAGACCCTACTAGGTAACTATCTATGACTTGTTCACTAAATTTTCCCATCTTCCACTATATTATCTTATATAGCTTTTTATTCACCTATGGTCTCTTTCATTTATGGCTATACAATAGGTATTCATAAGCATTGACTAGAAGTAGGTTTTTTATTGACATTATAATTTTCCCCTGTGTTAACATTTATCACTCTTTTCATAATATTTGGCAAAATGGGCACTTACTATCTATAGAGTAGAATTCAATTGTCTTTCACTATCTTGTTGTCAATCTATGATTGATATCATCCCTATTCCTATGTGTTTGCATATTTTATGCCAACATTTCCCTCGACCAAATTTCTTGTCTTGTCTAAGGCATGAATCAACAAGTCTAGATAGTAGTTTGGGGAACTTGGCATTGATAGTTATCAAATTATTTAGCCAATAATAGTACTAATCTTAGTATTCAAGTTCAACCATCATTATTTTTATAATGATGGATTCTATTGTTCCATGTCATCATTGATCATCATTGGTTCCTCAATTACTTCACTTAGAAATTTCTCAAGACCTAGTATAGATGTGTTCATTTGCCTTGGCAATCCTTCTATCTTTGCCCTTGTGTATGTGACCTCTTCCTCCATTTCTATGATTTTTTGTGAATAGCTCATCACTTTTTTTTCATTGAGATGAAGCTAATAAAGTTTCCACCGACCTTATCTTGTTAGAACTCTTTTCCTACATTACCCCTCATTGAAATTTGGGGTCAACTTATTGGAAAACACCAAATTTATTACATTTTGTTGTTGCATCCTTAATAAATCATTTCTAGATTCATAAACCTCTTTAGTTTTTACTTCCTTAGCCTCATTGACTCTTTATAATGCCTTAGTAAGCTTTGCATCTTTAGTTGACATGCTTGACTCATTAATCAAGCCCATGGGCATATTCCTTTAACAAAACCTCTTATTTTGTATTTGAAATAAATTTATTTCTCCTAATATGTTTGGCTTTTGCATCTTTATATTGTCACCATCAAAAACACATTTGACATTAAATTTTCCATCTCTTTTGCATTTTCTTTAGGCTATCTAGAAATTTGCACCACTTCATCCTTCAACTCCAATGCATGCATATATGTTGAGTCTCTTGCTAGAATTTTGCACGCAAAATTGACATTGCCAAAATTTACATGTGATCAAACATCTTAAAGGGATCCCCTAACTTCTATCTTGTCATCGTTGAAATCTTCCTCCTGATAATAGATATCATTTTCAAATTGGAAATAGGAAAATTTTCTTTCTTTATTCCCTATTCTTGTTGTTGCACCTCCCTTTATGGATATGAAACATCATTGCTAATAATTGGTGATTTCTCATCTTCTCAAAGCGGGATTGTTCTATTGTAGCCACTTGTTGTCTACATATTTGTATGAGTACTTTTGGAAGCTAACACATCAACATGTTTTCTCTTTCATTCCACTTGGCTTGTTTGTCACTAGCCTTTTCCTCATGTATTTCCACCTCTTGTTTGTTTTCAATTAATTTTCTATTTTCCACTTCCTATTTATTTTTGTACATATCTCTTGGCATGCTTAATAGAAATTCTCCTTATTTGTAGTTCCTTCCTTTATGAACATAATTTCTTTCTTTTCCATCTCTTTTCTTATATTGCTTAGTTGTTTCTCTTCTATTTTATTTTTAAAGTAATTTTTTATGTGGTTGTTTAGCTCATTTTATTTAATAGCTATGTTACCCCAAGTTTTTGGGATGGATGGCAAGGGACAAGGGGATGTGTTTCGAGGATGGAGTTGACAAGGAGGCCACTTTTTAGGGGATGACATGGGGACAACTATTAAAAAATAGGGATTTTTTTACATATAAAATTTTAAAAGATTCATATTCAATAGTATTGATAAGGCAATCATCATATACATCATAGAACCTTAACAAATAATATTAGAGTTCAATTGAGATTTTCATTTCATAAAAACTTAGAAAGCAACAAACAAATTAAGTTTTAACAAAATCTAATTGCATTCATTGACAATGTACATATTTATTATATAAAAATTACAACAAAATGCCTAAGCACTGCAAGTTTCAAATAAAAGATGACAAAAATATAGAAATATGCAATTGTTCCTAGTCAGCATCTCCTAAAAAATGCATCAAAATCAAAGTTTGAGTCACTACCACTATGAGAGGTTGTCTCATCTTGATCTAATGGAACCCTAAGCAATACATCACGTGCCTCTTCATCGTCAACCTATATAGTATCTTTAGGATTGACATCCCAACGTGCATTTGGAGTTTGATGATACTCAAGATTTTGTCGATCTTGAAGCCACAAGACACTATACACAGTCACCTTCTTCGATCATCTAGAGGTAAGCCTGTTTCTCTTGACTAGCTAGATGAAGCTATATGTAGACTAATTCCTCTCTACAACAAAGGAACTAGCAACCTCTGAAAGGAGACAAGTGGCAAGAATCCTCAACTTTGGTGCATCCTTGCCATGCCATGTCCACCATCCAATGTGGTTAGTTTGAGCTAATGTAACTCTATCCATCCTCGCCTATAGTCTATTGAGTGTTGAGCCACAAAGATTCACAAAGGCTAGTCATTGTGCTCTAAGTTTGCTAGACTTCTCACTATACATTTTTTCAAGGGCCTTCATGAAGCCTTCTTTCACCTCTTCATCATCAGATGGAGGCACTCTCTCAAGTCTTGCTACATACTATTTGGGATTTACAGTGTAGGTTGTTATATGAAGTGGAATGTTCATAGTGTTCCATTGCCATGTCACAATAGACCTAATGTGCTTCTCATAAAATCCCAAATTAGGGCCCATGCACTATGAATTGCTTGCCTCATTTATCCAAGCATGTTGTCAAATGTCTCATAAATCTCTCAAGACTAGGAGAGTCTATATCTACATACTTATGGCCCACACAACAGGTGAAATGATGGAGCAAATATATCTCCAAAGAATGAAAATAATTTAGTAAATTTACAAGTTAGAACCTTAGAAACAATAAAAATTATAAAATCAGAAATTTAGTAATAAAATAAGCAATTTATTAATTTAATATCAATAATAAAATGAAAACTACAAATTTAATACTAAAATCAGCAATGTATTAGTTAATAATACAATCAGAAATTTAATGCTAAAATTAGGAAGTTAATAATAAAATCAGCAATTCATTAGAAAACAACAATCTCTTACCTCCCATCATCATTGAAGGTTTTTTGTTTGACACTTTTTTCATCAGTTATGTTTGTCTCCACCCATCTAGCCCACTTTGAATTAACCACCATTAATTGTAGAGGCCCGTACATCTCAATCATCCTCTCCAACAAAGCAAGCATATTTGGTATCCATAGGTTTGAAAAATTCCTAAACAAAGCAAGTGATGTGTGATGATTGCAAATGAACATCTGAATGCCTCTTGCTTTTGACACCAGTGCCTTCACCAAATCGATTTTCTCAACATCTTTCAATGTTGATACAGGAGCATCCGTGCTTGACTAGCAATTTTGCATCAACCAAAAAAATTCAAATTCAAATTGAAATTTGCATTTCATGTTAGGAGGTTAATTTGAATAAGTTGAGAATAATTGTTTAATTAAATAAATGTCACATTTGTTATGCAAGTTGGCAAGTGGGGTAGTGGAGGTGTAGTTGCACTTTTTTGAAAAATCTGAAAAAGCGGATTTTAGGTGTTGGGATTGTGGGAGTATTACAAAAATGGCATGACAAACCATTTATTGATTTTTCTATTATTGAAACCACTCATTCTAGGAGAGGTGGGCATAGGTTTTTCAATGCGAGGAAAATTTTGATTTTTGCTTTTTGGAGAGGGGTTGTGTTGCACATTTTTGGGATTCGTTTGTTGCTGCAGGTTTGAAGAAAGGGAGAGCTAGGCGTGGTATTCTCTAAGGGTGTTTTGAAGACTTTTGTTGCAGGTTGAGAAGATTAAGGCAGCCATTAAAGATTGAAGGTTCTTGGTGATTGTTTGTAGGAGGAAAGAGCATATTTGGAGATGCTCATGAAGCACATAGATTGCTTTTCTTGTTGTAGCTTGTTTTTGTGTTATTTTCAGATTATTTAAAGGGCATATGTTGCTTCCCTTCAATCATTTGTTGACTGAAAACAATATTGTAATCTGATTTCCATATTGTGTAGACTTTGTGTTGCAAATTTCTAATGAATTCATGAAATCTTGTTACAGATTTTCTTGCATTATTGTAGTTGTTTGAATGTAATTTCAGAGAAGAGGGTTTCATGAGAATCCCTCTTACATCAATGGTATTAGAGCAGGAGTTCCTGAGAGCGCAGGCAGAAGCACCGATGTGAGGCAATTTGCACTAGGACCTAGGGGTTCAATCGTTCCAAGAAGATAATTCAACCATTTCCTGAGACCATTCATTTAATTTTCCCCACAGGTCGCATGTCTACTATGTTATTTCTTGTCAAGGTTTCTACTCTAATGGGAACCAAGAACCAGCCATCCTTTATTAGAGGTTCCTCCTTAGGAGCCTTTGCGAGTTAACTTTCTTAGCTTTATGATCAAGGTTCTTAATCCCATTAGGAACCCAACACCAAGCCCTTGAGCAAAGGTTCCTACCTCCTTAAAGTCTCCTGAAAAGTTGTTCATTGTAGCCCTTTTTGGGGGTTTTGACCTTATTGGGAACCCAACACCCTTAGCTCTTTGTCAAGGGTTTTGAACCAATTTGGAACTCAACATCAAGCACCATATCAAGGGGATCCTATCTCCTTAGAAACTCTTGAGATATTGAATTTCCCTTTGTCGAGGGTTTCAACCTCATTGGGAACCCAACACCAAGCACCTTATTGAAGGGTTTTGATCTTCTTAACTCTCAAAACATTTAACTTATCTCTTTGTCAGGGGTTCTGACCCTTTCTGGAACCCGACACCAAGCACCATATCGAGGGGTTCCTATCTCCTTAGGAACTACTAAAACATTGAACTTAAACTCTTCATTGAGCGTTTCAACCTCATTGGGAACTCGACACTAAGCACCTTATCAGGGGTTTCGATCTCCTTAGGAACTCTTAAAACGTTTAACTTATCTCTTTGTCGAGGGTTTTGACCTCATTGGGAACCCGACACCAAACACCATATCAGAGATTCTTGCCCTTTAATAATTGTGTGATCGCTTGAAAAAAAGTCTCTTCCATCAAGACTTAGAAGAAAATGAGAATATTCAAAATTTTCACACCGATTGGGAAGTCTTTAGAGCAATGCTATGAATTGAGAACCTATTAGAGCTAGTGACATGTGGGCCTTCTACAAGATGAAGTCCTTATTTGGATGAACTGATCTTGAAAATTCCTCCAAAAGAAGACTAGCTAAAACCAATTGAAACACAACCAAAAATGAATGAAAAAACTTGAAATATTTTTGGATGATGCAAAATCCCTTGTGGACTCATGTTGGGTGAAAATTATGTAATCAACTTTTCAATAGATTACACAACTTGGACGCCACAGCTATGTGAGATGTGAATCTCTCCTCTCGGAAAGGGGAGGCGCCCTTCTTACTGCTAAGAGAAACAATAGTAAATCACAAAAGTAATTACAAAATGTACATGAAATTCACGGAGTGGGGGGGGTGTGTTACATTCATCCTTCTCTCTTTTTTCAGAGAAGATGTTTACAATGCTTCACGTGTTGGAAGTTCAGAATTCTTGATAACTTGAAATAACAACTAGCAGTAATACCAATATCTCTATCTCGTCAAGCGAAGCGTGAGATACCGGTAATTAACAACAAACAAATAAATTAAAAGGAAAGCTCACGAAGGCACAAAGTGGTTGTAGCTTTATCAATGTTGGATCTGTGGTATGCCGTTTGCTCACGTTAGAAGCACAAAGTCTTCTTCTTAGACGCAAAATTCTTAACAACATGAACGATTACAAGCACAAAGTCTTGTAGATCCTTCGACAAAGTATCCAAGAGTATGAATAATTATAAGCACAAAGTCTTATAGATTATCCAACAAGAACATGCAAGAGTATAAATGATTATAAGCGCAAAGTCTTATAGATCACTCAACCAATGATAAACAAAATAACAATGCAATCTAAACAATAGATGTAACACAAAGTTTACATCAACCACTTAGAGTCTTTCAGTTCCTCGAACTAATCACTACCAAATCAAATCAACTTACAAAAGTATTGAATCAACGCAAAGTTTGGCTTGCAATCCTTTTCTTTATTGATTGAATCTCATTCACAAAGCATGAACGCAAAGTTTCACAAATTTGCTTACAAAAGGGCAGCACTTCGTTGCAAAAGGCTAAAAGATCATTTACAATGAAAATCCCTCACATTATATAGAAAGAGGGATGAGCAAAATAAGGAAAGAGATTGAGAAAATCAGGGAAAGTTAGGTGAGCGATTTTAGGAGATCTCACCTAACTTTGACCAAAGTCAAAGTGTAATTTGTTTTCAAAATATTACATCTTTGGACTTGGTGTAATTACAATTTACAATAAGACATTCGAAAATGTCGAGAAATATTTACAAGATGCATAATGGGATGCACCGGAAATGTCTAACGCTGGAGAACAAGAAGCTTCTTCATGTTTCTTTGCTTGGGCGCGGAGTCTTCATACTTCTTCCTGGTCTCCTGCATGAACTTTTTATTTGGATGAACCAAGATCAAAGGACATCACCTTCGGGATCACTTGACGAGATCTGGAGAGAAACTGCAAGGATGGTGAATCAACAGCGTTAGCAGAAAAAGTAGCATTGGGAAGCGTGGAGCGGATGACAAGGCACGCAAAACGATGCGGGAGCGAAGAAATGGGGTTCGGAATGGAAACAGAGCAATTTTGAAGAAACTAGGTTAAAAACTGCCAAAAATGTAAAGGTGCTAAAATTCAGCACCATTGCACAAAAAATGACTAAGTCTGGAAGAAAAGTGCAAAGGTGTAAAATTTAGCTCCATTGCACAAAAAATGACTAAGTCTGGAAGAAAAGTGCAAAGGTGTGAAAATTCAGCTCTATTGCACAAAAAATGACTAAGTCTGGAAAAAGATTGTGAAAAGTGTAAGGGCGCTAAAATTCAGCGCCCTTACATCTCAGGAAAATTGACTTTTGATGCAAGGGCGCTAAATTTTAGCGCCCCTGCACTTTCAGAGTTAGAATTATTTTGACATGTTCAACATGTCAGGGCGCTAAATTTTAGCGCTTCTGCATCTGAAACATGATTTTGGAAAATGGATGTAATGGTGAATGAAAACGGCGCTCGAGGTTTGCAAAGTGTTTGTCTGCATGGAGTTGCCATTGAAATTGGAGAATAAAGAGAAAGCAAGGGTAACAACTTACAAAGATGAAACGCGAAAAACGCTAGAGAAGAACTTTGAATTTCCAAAACACGTGATTGCAGCTTGAGAATAACTCGCCCAGCAAGAAGAAAAGAAGAAAAAAAGACCATAGAAGCAATGAAATTGGAACAAAGAGACACTTTTAAAGTGAAAAGGAAAATCAAAACTAACTAACTCAAGTCGAGCAATAAATTTAGGCCACGAAAAATTGTACGATTAACCTTGTGAAAAGATGGCCAGAGCCGAGAAAAAGTTAAAGTGTAGGAAAAGGGTGTAATGGCTAAATTTAGAGCTACATTTTGGAAAAGTCACTTCATGCGAGCAGCTAAATTTTAATGCCATTACCTCCGGACAAGCAATTTTGGCCAGTGACGCCTTTTCGATTATACGCATTTCACAATTAAGCTAGTGAGCAATTGAGACTTCTCGAGAGCTCGTTTGAAGGTCTTGTGAAATGAACATGGAAATCTTTCGAATTGATATTGAACTTTGGTACTTATTCGAGGTGGCGAAATCGCCGTTATGGTGCTTGAACTCACGAATCTAGAATGAACAAGTTTAGTGAGGGGTTATCCGTGGAATATATTTGCTAAGATTCCGATGATAACAACTCGGATGCTCTTTCATCAAGAGGTCAACAAGCAAGATTTGGTACTAGAGTTCCATGCTGGAGAATAAGTTTTAAACCAAAACCTTCATTCCAAAGAAGCCTTTTCACAAAAATTTATTGCAAACAAAGAGTTTTCTATCAAGACCAAACATTGAGACAAAAAAAATGAATTGATAAGGAAGAAGTTGTGTTTCAGATGCAAGGTATCACCAATTGTACCACTATCCAATCCCATCTGGTGATATTTGACTTATTATTTCCTACTTTATCCTTTTGCACATAGTCCCATTGCATAGCTACATTCCCTTTCAACCTAATGGTTGCATGCTTAACTCCTTAAGGGTCTTCAATGGATTCAAACTCAAAATTCTTCTCTAGCTTATTGATCCAATATAGAAACTCAAGAGTTGGACCTCCTAAATAACAAGGGAGACCAAACCTAGGTTTGCTTCTTGCTTTTATCTAGATGCATGAACAAATTTATCTTTTGCACTCATTTCTTCTTTTGAATTAGAAGCTTCCTTGTTGCATGGTTTCTAGATTGGTCTCTTCTCACCATTGGCATCTTCAACTATGACCATTCATCATTGTTGTGTAGTCTTAAGGGCTTCCAAGCTCACTTCAATTGCTTTTAGATGTCAGCTAATTCACCATCATGACATTTCCCTCAATCACCCCATCATGTCCTCTCTAATTTCTACCATCTCTTTTGTTAGTTATCTTCTCAAGTGGCTAACCTTCAATGCAACACATGTACAAGTTTTTGCTATGGTGTTGCCTCCAACCCTTTTGCCAATGTAGTTGCAACTAGGATTTGATACCACTTGATGTAGTCATAGATAGAAAGAGAACCTATTCATGCAACCCTAACATAGAAAATGGAAATACTAACAGAAGTGCACAACAAAAGTAGATTTAGAAGACAAATGAGATGAAACAAATTATAATATTATTAAATTCTTTAAGATGACAGATTATTCAGGATCTCAACAATGAGTGTACATGTTGTAATACATGTCCTTGATACAATAGATCATTACAATGTTCAAGAATAAAAATGCTTGCTACAATATTCCATACTCATCAGCTACATTCCTAATACAACAATTATGAGCATTTTGAAATCCTTTGTTGGGATTTACTTCAATGCTCATATTCTGCTATCAAACTCCACGAACCTAAACCAATTAGAAATCATTCCACGTCCCTTGATCCCCTAATTTGCATTCCAAATGATGATAAATGATTTAGTGAGTGCAAGTCATTAGGATAATGTGCATTGACCACAAGGTGGTATAATGCACTATGCACATGAAACATGTGGAAGTACCCTTTTAGGATGAAAGTGGTGTGGCGTAAGATATCTACATTAAATCTCAATGTGAATTTAATCATGAACCTCCCTAGAAGTAATAAGCTCGGAAATGTATTCAAATGTGGGTGTGAAGCTTTTGTGTTTGTCACATAGTTTGACCATGTCTTCTTTGATAAGAAATTTAGTAAGTCATATCATTAATGAACAATTAGTTTTGAGAATCCACATAGAATTAGTGTAGAATCAGTTCATCATGAATTATGACATCAATAGGAAGCTTTAGAATTAGTTTCTAGTGCTACACAATAGGATCTTCAATTTATAACTTTGGTGTGCTATAAAGGTGACTAGGACAAAATGTCTTTTTGGTGTAAATATTCTTTTGTGATGAGATTATGATGATTGAAACCTTAATAAAATATGAAAATAAATATTTTTAAGTGATACAAGATTTACCCAATACCTTAAAATAATTTTACATCATTGATTTATTTTTATAATTACCCATGAAATTAGAATCCATTATCATAAAGTCCAAATGGTAGAATAGGAAAGTGGAAAAGTTTCATAAGACACAAAAGTTGAAGAAGAAAAATGTTATAACTACTAAAGATGAAAAATGTAATCTCCTTGTATGTGGGGACATAAAAAGGCATCCTAAAGTTGTATGACCAATTTAAAGAAATAATATTAATAATTCAAGGAATGAATGTTCTTTAGAAATTGGATATTCAAGGGAGGTGTTGAAAAATATTTTGAATATGTTTACAACTGTATAATTTAGGGACCATGAGGGAGCTTGAAAGCTTGTTGTGCACAACTTCTAGCATTTTACATTTATCCTTTTTAAATGAGAAATGTACTTTTCCATCAATAATAACTATACAATATCATGATGTATCTCATAAATTTTAGGAAATAGAGAACACATATAAAGGTAGCCATTACCATGACATTTTACAAACCATTCTAAATGTTGTGGAAAGTGGAACTTTATTTAGCGTTAAAGGATCAATTTTGTTATTGTCATTGATTTTTTTCTCTAAAGTGGAATATTTATATTTAGTATGTTGGACATATAGATTAAAATGAATTTTGATAAGATTTTGTTTATATTTTTAGTCATTTAGTTTTTTATTTTTATTTTTATATAATAAATTTTAAATGTTAGGAAGAGAAATGATGGGTCATATCAAGGAACAACATGGAAAATCAAGTTTCAACTTAGTACATTGATTCAAAGTGGGTCTTATGCATTGTTCATATCAATTGCATCCCCAACACGTTCTATTCTTCAAGTATGTATATCTCTACCACACATTTTGTGTCATTCAAATGTTTAAATGTAATAATTTGACCCTTTTATATCTAATATTATCCTTTTTTTAAATGTGAAAGGTGCGGTGCAATGATCCAAAAGTAGAACCTCCTCATTTTGAGACTTCACTAATTGGACAAGACAATGCAATAGCTCGACATGGAATTCATGGATTTTACCAACTTTTCATTATGCAAATAAATCCTTATTGGTTGGTACATGGTGATAATACAATATTCCTCACACAAAGGGTGGATACAGGCCCATTTAATGGCATTATATATGATTATATACGATTAGAGGAGCCTGATGTGACATATTAAGGAATCAAGGTCAAAGTTTGTTGAACATAAATTATATGATTATGATGCTCATACAAGGAAAGTCTTTGATGGGAATAAAAGAACTTAAAATGTTTGGAAGGATTGTTTAATTTTTAACATTTTTATTTGTAAATATTAAAATAAAACCTCTTGATTCAAATCAATATAATTAAGGTGTTATGGCCCATAACCTCACTTCTTCCTAAAGAAAAATAGCTAGAATATAGTTTAGAAATAATTTTGATTGTGGACTTGGATTTGAGCATGTTTTGAATTTGAAATTTGATTAAGGATAATGCTTGACTTTGGTTGTTAAAGTAATGTTTGAATTGTTTGATAATATTCAAATATGTGAGATTGTTTATGAGATGCAATTTTAAAATAGGATTCTCAATAAATTCATGCTTATAATGATATGACAAAGAATTTATTATGGTTTAATTATATCCCATTCAACACCATGGTGTTCATGTTAGAAGCTAAACAAAGTAGAAGGGGTATTTTGTTCCATGGGGTTAAGTGATTGGTACAATAGGTGGTAGTGCAGTGACACATCAATAGTAGGAAGAATGGAAGATGACATGATAGTGTGTCAAAGGAATGCCATAATTAAATAGTTAATATCAATTGAAGAATTTTCCGAAGAGATTGTTAAGTGGTAAGAAAATAAAGCATTGGTGAAAGAGGACAATTGTTTGAGTTGGTATTACTTGAAGGGAAAAGTATAAGACAAAGTTCCAATTATGAATCAATGGTTACAAAAGGAGTCAATCTTATAAATCCAAAATTTTGATAACATCGTAGCAGTCTAAGAAAATATTGAATGTTGTGAGAAAGAAATTTGAGGAGGATGTCTAGAGAACTGTTATGCAATCTAAGCAAGCCAATTGGATGTAAGGGGGAAGTCCAAGTTGAAGGAAGATATAATGTAAATACAAGACATATGAAGAGGAAGCAATTGTTTGGGGGCATTTTGAAATTGTGTATACATTTCATTCTTAGAAAACATTAAAAGCATAGAATTGAAGTGAATGAGACTGGAAGGGGAGAACTTGGAATATATAGTTGTCTTAAAAAGTGGAGAGAAGGAAATAAGGTAAGTGGAGAAGGTGTAGGCAAGAAGACATAATAGAAGGTAGTGACGAATATCGTGTTATGTAATGTAGTGATTTTTTTATTTTTTTTGCATATCTGTCTAGTTAACCAACAAGAGGCTTAGCCCTCAATATTTGAACTTTGAAATTACTTTCAGTGGACTTTGTGATGTTTACCTTGAGGACATGACAAAGGGAAATCCTAAGATTAATCTTGTGAACTTATGATATATATATATGAAACAACGAGTCCAAATAAGTACCTTGTGGTCCTAGTGGCATAGGGGAAATTATGAAAAAATGTTGTACAATTATGAGATCTTAGTTGGATAGGTAGAGGTTGCAACAATATAATCATTAGAGTTCCAAAACTACAATAGGTGCTAAAGAGGCCTTTTGCATAGGTGTTAGATGGTAGGTTCAGTGACGTGATATCCCTGAGTTACTGAGCTTGGGTTGATGTGTTGAGAAAGTATTTTTTTCCTCATTTCCTAATATGATTTTTTATTTGCAATTTGAAGTTGGTCTTATTTTTTGTTGCATAATGTCTTAGAGTGAGTTTACACAAAGTAAGGAGTTGCATAGTGTTAAAATGTTGGCTAGATGGTTGTATCATACATTAGATTAGCTATAGCGTTTGTAGTAGTCTTAGAGTTCACACACAATTTTCTCATTACCTTGTATGGAACAAATCACCTATTGTGACTATGGCTAGGTGGAACAACAATCTTACACTTTTTTCTTGATCAATTAGAGTGACTGTTGAAAGTTGTATAGTGGATACTAGTGACATCGTGCATCTTGTGTTTATGTGTGATGCTTGCAACTTGTTTGTAATCATCTACATCATGATCATTAGAAGTATAGACCATAACATATGTATTGTAGAAGGTCAGCTTGTAGGAGGTGCAGAGTTTGAAAGTTGTGCAAGAAGATGGGTTATAAGGATGTTTACAACACAAAGGAGACATATGATAGATTCAAAGTGGCATAGCAAAAGATAATGGTTTGATGCCTCTTTTAAATGGATAACCTTCAACTTCTTGTAGTAAGATGTGTTTGAATATTAAAGATTGAACTAGGAGAATGTGATGTATATTTAAAGATGTGTAAAACAAACAACCATTTAATATATAATATATATAATTTTGATAATTACATGGCTTTATGAATAAGTATCTATGTAGATTTATTCTAAAAATAGAATCTCATACTTTAAAAGTGCATAGAATAGAATATTAATACAAAGCAAATCTTAAAGTATTATGATTTAAAATATTTATTTAACTTGTTGAGACTCAAGTTATTTTTTACATTTTTGTACCCGAGTCCCTTCCCCTTCTTGTGTCTTAGTAAAGTGTGACCCACTAATGATAACCAACTTGAGAAGATTTAAATGGGTCACCATGTTGTTTCTTGCCCTTGAGAGTTGTTGTAGGTCCTTTTCATCCCTTAGTCAAACAAACAAATTTCTTAGTCTATCGTTGATTGGGCTTTCACTAAACTCTCTACCTCTTGACCAGTTTGTCATGCATCATCTCTGACGCCTCTTTCCCTCTTCCAAATTTCACTAAGTGTGTTGGTTGTTAGGCTGTGGACCCTCCTTTTGCTTGTCCACTCAGCGTTGGAGTGGATGCCTAAGGTCTGACGAGAGAATGTCTGTTCGCTTTTTCGTTGTTATTAGAAGAGACCCCGATGGCCTTTTGTCGATTCTGTTGGTCATATAAGGTTGAAGCCCGATCGCCAATGGTCTTAGTTGTGATGCGCAATTCTAACATGAGATATCTGGTATGCCCAAAGTTTGATGCCCGACAAATAAACTTTGATGTTTTTTTCTTCATGGAGGAGGTGTGCATCCAAGCCCGATTCACCATCAAAGAACACACTTTTGACTTGTATGTGTCATTCCCTGTTTCCACCAATCTGCATTTATGGCGTCACTCGTTCCAGGTACTAGGAGTAAATGCAGATGATCTCCATCAATCAAAGGCATCCATTTAGGAGGGAGTCTTTCTTAGACGTTGATTTTAATCTACTACAGTGTTTCATTTTAGGGTTGGCTCTTGTTGTGAGTTTCTCTCGGTGTGAGGTTATCATTTTTATCATTGGACGATACAAGCAGAGTAGGGGAGAGGATCTAGTAGTTGAGCATGTTTCAATAGTTGTGATAGTAGTTGTTTATATAATGTCCAATATTTTTATCAATATTCGATCAATAGTTGTGACATGACTACCTATAATTAAACAAAATGTATTCTTTTGATCTAAAAAGCAACCAATCATGTGATGCCACATCAGTGTTCAACTACACATGATGTGAATGCACAAGTATTGGTCAACTACATCTTGACAAAAAGCATGCTGATGTGGCATCATATTTGATGATGTGGCCTGAAACGAAAGCTATAAGCAGGGGACTTGCCAAGTAAGCTGCTGTAAAAAATTGGGAGTGATTTGAAATTTCCACATAGGATAATTAGAAGCACGAAGTTAGGGTGCTCAACTACTGGATCCTCTACCCTAGAGCAGAGGAGTATTTAGAAGGGCATAACTTGTAGAAAATCAATCGCAAAGCAATTGTAAGGAGGTAGGGAATGTTTTCTTACTATAAAAGGAATGATGTAATGTCATTTTAGTCTTATGTCTCTATTGATATGTATTTAAACTCAGAAAATGTAATTATTTTGAGATTTTTTCTTCAACACATTTGTTGTTGTGAATGTAATTATCATTAGAGGAATGTGACAAGTTCTAAACCTATTGTAAATATATTGTAACAACTCTTTTGTGTATTTGCATATGGGTTTGGATAGTTTATTGATGGATTACAAGGTAGATAAGGCTAAATTGATTTTTTGTGATGCTTAGCTAAGTAGATCAACTATAATTGTCATTGTTTCTTATCATTTTTCCTTATTAATTGACTCAATTACCTTAGGATACACACCAATCTCCTTGTATGTGTTCCAATCATTCACATTCAAACAAATCACATAACTTGTTTGTTGCCAATTCTAGTTTGTGTTTTTCATTATATCATTGTATGCAAGAAATAATGAAATATCATTATTTGTGAATCGTGGAATTCATCTCACCTTGCATTGGTTTTCAAGGTGTTATATCAGTTATAGAGAGGTTAGAGATGGCTAGTTTACTTAGTCTAGTGAAAGTCTTGTTAGGAAAAGGTGTGTTGTCCACCTCAGATAATGTTATAATGTAGTATCATATTATTTGTGGTGCACCTAGAGGATCTAGGGATGTGTGCATCACATGGGATTAGCATTTGAAGGCCACTTTATGTGTTGTACATAACATTGTGATAAATATTTAATGTGAGGTTGCATATTGAGAAAATATTTAATATTGGGAAAACTTAGTACTAAAAAGTAAATGTGGGGGTTAATGGTTCTATAATCTCATGGTATCAGACACATGGTTTTATGTAATACTACTTGGTGGCTTTGTGTGAGCTTATGTTTATAAAAGCAAGCACATGAATAGTTGCCTAAGGTTGTGTAATTGGTCATTTTGGCTAAGGGTTTGAGAGCATCTCTTGTTGGCATTTGTGAGGTTTGAAGCATGGTATAGGATGTGTGATTACATGCTTGTTCACATGGAGTACTTGTAGAGAGCTTGATCTATTTCAAAGGTATTCATGGAGACTCTGAAGATGTATTGTAATCTTTATTGTTGAGTAATGCATGAGTGAGGATGTTTTTGGAGGCTAGGTTTTTCCCTCTTGAAGGTTTTCCTAGGGTATACCTTGTGTCATCTTTGATGGTATGTTGTCTATTCTTTCACATATGGATTTTGAATACTTGTTTGCATAAATTTCTCTATTTGGGTTATGTGAAAATTATCTTGGGTGGATGCATATTTCCTTTCATTTGGTATCAAAGCCACGATTGTGGTTTTTATAACCCTTATTGGAATAGATTTGGTGCATAGTTGAATTCAAGGCTTTCAAAGAAAGAATGAAGATATTGCAAGGTATGAGGGTTTTGTGCAGGTTGTTTTTGTAAATTTCAGGTTTTGAAGCTACAAATCTAGGTTTTTTTTGCAGATTTGAGTTTATGAATCTTTGTTGAAAAAGGGGATTTTTTTTTTGTGTGTTCATCATGAGGGTTTTGTAGGGTAAGTTTTTTAGATGAACCCTTGGGACAAAACAAACCTCACCATTAGATCCAGGAAGTCTGAGAGATGAAGATTGAAATAACAATCTATTTTGGTAATTGGAAAATAATGCAAAAAAGAATTCCCTCTGCCCCTATCGTACAGTCGTACGATTGTCATTCGTCTGTAGGAGAAAATAAAATAAAATATATTATGTGAAAAAATTCTTGCACAAAAAAAATCAAAAAGTAGGGGGGAGGGGTTCACAGACCCCCCCACCCAATATACCTAGCAATGTCAAGTGGTACTAATAGTATCACCAACATGGTTGACCACCCTACTAGTAGTTGTCAACCATCATCTGGTTAGATGGGGCTGGCAATTCTTAGCCCCTAGTCTCGACGCCAAGTTGGGAAAGGATTTTCCGTTAGCTCTCAATGGGCTTAAAACAACAAAAAATTGTCGATTTTTTTATATAAAAACATTATGACTGAATTTAATTATTGTCGAATTTGGCCACACAACAGGTGGCGTTTTTGCCATCGTTGGGCCACCCTGCTACCACCCTTGCTCAACTTTATATCCAAGTTGTGTAGCTTTTTTCCAAGGGGAATAATTTTCACCGAAGGTGTTTGTTTTCCAACTTCTTATAGTCGTTAGAAAGGTGGTTTTGAGTACTTTACTATGGTATTAGTGATTTTTCCATACTTTTTTGTTTTAATAGAGAAATTCTTGTTGGAAGTTAGATATTCATTTCAAACTTAGAGAGGTCATAACTTACACATACGGAGTTAGATTTTGGACTTTTTTATAGTCAATGGAAAGCTTGTTCAGAGCACTTCACAATGGTTTAGGTTTGGATATGTTTCGGCATGATTATTTTGTTTTTATTTCCATCTAAGTTGTTTATGAGTTCTTGTTGATTTTAGTACTTTTGTGAGCTTATGTTTATTCAAATCTTGGTGATTTTGTGTTTGAGTAATTGTATATTCACATGTACATATCTTATTACTCTCATTTGACATGGTTATTAGTATATTGTTGGATTTGTATGTTGCATTGTTGGATCTACAAGTTTTAGGTTGCCTATACTTACATGTTGCATATATGACTTGGATGTGGGTTTTCTATACCCATAAATGCTTCAGTGTTGTAGATTAAGTTTTGTGGCTTGGTTTAGTCACTTGTTGTATTGGTTTTTTTGTCATGCTGAGGTGGAGAGATAGTATTACCAAGTATAATCATGATGTGGGACCTGTGCTTGTTTGTTATGTGATGCAAACATGTGTGACACAGTGGGAGTTGTTGATGGTACATTTGGTAGTGATCATGGTGTCATGGATGTTCCTTATAGGCCTTTGGGACTTTGATATGACATGGTTATTTATATAGGTGCATTTTTGGTGGTGTTGGATTGATTCCTATTTGTTAGTGGTGGTGTGTCTTCTTGGTTTGAGGATCATGGTTTTTACTTTTCCATTTCGGAGCTCTTGGTGTTGTAGTTGAGTTCTTTGATTGTGTGAGGGCCTTTGGTTGGTCTTCATTGAGGAGATATTTATCATGATTTCATAGATAGTTTTACTACACTATTTAGTGGGAGCTTGTGAAAGTGATGGTTTGGCAGTGTTGCATCTTCATTTAGAGGATGGTTGTCACGATGCCATGGAGAGCTATATATCACAATTTAGTGGGAGCTTGTGGGGAAGATGTGGATTCATCATTTGATGATGGATGATATTTTATGTAATGAGATGGTTATCTTCTTGTGGTTTCAAGATGTTGACATTTTGGTTAGACATGGAGGACTCTTTAGTCTTTGGTTAAGGTGCCATGATTTTTTTTTGACATGTGATCTTTTCTTATAGGATGGTTTTGTTATTGTGCCATGATGCACTCTTGATTGTGCATTAGATTTTTGGCATGATGATACAAGTGCATGATATGTTCATTGAAGCATATGATATGTTGAGGAGATGTGAGATCATGATGTCATGATTGTGTTCTTGATTCGTGATTGGGGCTTTGACTTTGATCTTTGTTGGTTCTCTTGTTGTTGAGTACAATGATCATTTGCTTAAGAGTTTCATGATGGTGCTATGTTGCATTTGGAGTTTGGAATGGATTGATCGATTAAGGGTGCTCGTCAATACTTGGAGAAGTAAGTGAGGTTAGGAGATCTCTTATGATTAGAGACATTTTTTGAAATAGTTACTCTTTGGATGAGGTTTTAGCTAGAAATTTTGAGGAGCCTACATCTTGGTTGGACAAGAGTTCAACATGGACCTATGAGGAGATTGTTCTTAGGAGTCATGGTGACTTGGATATCATGGAGGAGCATTCTCATTCCACTCTTCGTCTACTCAAAAAATAATCATCTAAGAGGTATTTCCCATTATTGTTTTTAGATGCATTATTTTTTATGCTTTGTCTTCTCATGCATATGGATCTTGAGTTATGGTTTGCTAGTTCTATAGGGTTCATTTGAAGAGTGTTGGCATGTTTATCTCCTTATGCATTGTGAGATTATTCATTGATGTTGAGTTTAGGAGATGTTATTGGGCTTATTTCCTTATTTGGGAATGGATTTGGTTTGAGATGCACATCTTGGTTATGGTTAGATGTGGATAATGCTATTCTCTTTGGGGTTTTATGGAGGATATCATACTTATCACAGCTTAGCATTTAGAGGTGTGTGTAAAAGGACATGCTACAGGTTTTGATTTGTAGCTTGGTCTTCTTCTTCTTGGATATTTTTATTCACATAACATTGGAGATGAGGTCTTGTGTGGAGCTATGGTGATCACTATGTTTGTGGTCATGTGTTGTTCATTATTCTTTGGTGATGACATGGAGGTTCCTTTATCTCTTTCCTTTGTTGAGTGTGAAAAACTTGGGAGAGCTATGGATACTTGTGGTGAGAGATGTATTGCAACATATTAGTTTACAAGATTTGCATATCTTTGTGGATGTTCCTTGGTTCTACATGATATTGGTTACACCTTCTATGTGATGCTATTGGTGGATATTTGGATTCCTTGATCATTTTTAGATTTGACATTGCTTATCTAATTGGAGTTCCTAGATGTGTATGTTCTCCATTGACAGGTATGGCACTTTGAGCTTGTGATTGCATGTTATGGGTTGTATATGCTAATGGCATGAGGTTCATTTGTTATGATGTGTATGCCTTTGAGATATGGATAGTTGGATTTGTTATAATTCAGTTTGGGTGTTATTTTCAGCTATGATGATTATATCTTGATAGCTACTGATACATACTAGTTACCTTTGGATTGAGTGTTTGTGTTTTGAGATATCAGTTGCAGACAGGACTTATGCTTCTTTGTGATAGATGGTGTGGTCTCTCTTTGAATGGCTTCTTATGTTTATGTATTGGCATGATGGAGGATGAGAGCATTCATGCTTGAGATGGTGGTCACCTTGATTCTTGTTGCAAGTATCTTGGTGGAGCACATGGAGCAATTTGATTCCTTGATGGTATATGTGGCTATAGGATTGTTCCCTTGTTCATATTTGAATTTACTTGTTTACTGATTTGTAATTAGAGTTTACAAAATTAACTTGTAAATTGATTCGAATTATAGTTTTTCCCGATCCAGGCAGTATTGCGTGATTATGCTTCTTAACCGTTGAAAATGTAAAACTAGTTCAATAAACTTTACAGAACTTGAAAAGATTATCTAACTACTATAATGTTGTAATTAGAAATCAAATTTTGAATTGAAAAATGAAAAGAAATGGAGAGAATGATAGATAGAAGATAGAAGATCAGAACATGCAGGTTGATAACGAAGTTCATCCAATCAAGACTACGTCTCTGGGTCCGCTTCTCAAGTAGGACAGCTTTATTAATGTTGCCAAGCAATCGAATTGCCTTGTTACAATATCCAAGCTCCAAAACCTGCATAATATTTCTCACAATCTCCGCTCAACACTTGAAGACACTCAAAAGGCCTTCGTGCTTACAATATTCTCCTCCAAAGAATTATTTCTCCAAAATGGACTTCACTAATTCTCCCTGTTACAATTTTCTCCAAGAAAATTCTACTTCCTTTACAAGAAAATAAGACCCCTTTTTATACAAATTTATTTGCTAATATGGCTTTAACCATATTATTTTGCAAATATTGCATATCTCCCGTTTACAAGTAAAAATTCCAACCAATTCCCCTTAATTACATAAAAATCTTCAAAATATTTCAAAATCCATTCAAGTAATACTAACCCCTTTTTAGAAATAATGGCTCTTATAATTTGAGCCTTACAAGATAATCCTTGAAATATTCTAAACCCCCCTTTTAAATCATAAAAATATGTAGCCAATTGTTTTAAGCCCCTTTAAATATCATAATTCGTTGAAATATGAGAAAGGTGGTTAAAGGGGTTAATTTGTTGAAATATAAGTTTACGGGTTTTATTTTTCTCCTTGTTTTATGGGGAAGGCAAGAGGATTTTAAGGGATAAAATCCCACCAAATCCTCTCTTTTTTAAATTTGTTTTTTTAAACCATACGTGTTTTTTTCTTTAATAATTATGGTTTAATATATATTTATGCCAACTCACCACTCCTACCACATCATCATGCTGATTGTACATTTGCTAACATCATCAGTTGACCAGAGTCAAACTTTTGACCAACCTTTGACCAGCTATAACTTTCACATACGAGCTCCATTTTCGAAACCGAATATAGTTCCAGAATTAGCGCGACAAGCACTATGACTTGGCATCATTTTTGTTTCATTTTGAGATGATCAATTTTTTTCCTTTTTGAACACCTGATTCGCTTGTTTGACCGAACCTTTGACTGCACATAACTTCTGCATACGGACTCCTTTTGAGCCTGTTCAAGTTGCATTAGGACCATGTCAGCAAACTCTATACAATGAAGCTAGTTTCGTGAGATTATGAGACTATGAAATTTCTAGGTATTCTGGATCCACCTAGATCATTTACCCCTTATGCAATGTATACAAGTGGGAGAATGTTAGGAAAAGGTGTTTTGTTCACCTTGCATAATATTATAATGTAATATCTTATTATGTTTGGTGCACCTAGGGGATTTAGGGATGTGTGCATCACATGGGGTTAGCACTTTTGGGGCCACTTGATGTGTTGTATGTAACATTGTGATAAATATTTATTGTGGGGTTTCAAATAGGAAATATATTTAATATTGGGAAAACTTAGTACCAAAAGTAAATGTGGGGGTTAATGGTTTTGTAATCTCATGGTATTAGTCACATGGTTCTATGTAATACCACTTGGTGGTTTTGTGTGAGCTTATGTCTATAAAAGAAAGCACATGAAAAGTTGTCTAAGGTTGGCTAATTGGTCATTTTGGCTAAGGGGTTGAGATCATCTCTTGTTGGAATTTGTGAGGTTTGAAGTATGGCATGGTATGTGTGGTTACATGCTTGTTCACATGGAGTGCTTGTATGGGGCTTGATATTTCAAAGGTATTGATGGAGACTATGAAGATGTATTGTGATCTTTATTGTTTAATAATATATGAGTGATGGATATTTTTGGAGATTGGATTTTTCCCTCTTGAGGGTTTTCCTAGAGTATATCTTGTGTCATATTTGATGGTATATTTTCTATTATTTTGTATGTGAATTTTGAATACTTGTTTGCATGGATTTATCTATTTGGATTATTTGGAAATTATCTTGGGTGGATGCATATTTCCTTTCAAGTCTTGGGGGCTAAGGCAAGTTGGGTTTATCTATCATCAATAATATTATTTTTATCATAGGTGATTTCAATACCTATCAAGGTATACCCCTAGGAACACCCTCCTTAGTTTAAGTTGAGCTCAAAGTGTAGGATATATAACCCACTCTCATTGAGTTAGCTCGGAGTCCTCCATAGTTTTGTAGTTGAACTAATTTTTCTCACATGTTGACAACCCTGCCTTGCGAGTAGAATTATGTTCTAGGAAGTGGATCAATGATTTTGAGACCTAACATAACTAAAAAATAATAATTATCTAATGGCTATAAACATAAATACTCTGATAATATATAGATCTTGTGGGAAAAATTCATCATGCAAAGAGTTCAAAAATAGAGTCTTGTAAGTTTTCCCCTAACACAAGGTAGTCATTTGGTATGTAATATTTAAAGAGGGTAAATATGACTCAATTGATTTACTAAGTGGATAAGACATAATCAGGTCATCCCACAATAATGAGTCTCAAACTTGGGGCATCCAAATTTTTGCCTGAAATCACATAGTTTTTGAAAAGGTGGGAAAGGGAAACCTTAGGGTTTGACACCTTTCCCAAATTTCATTAGATTATATGTATGGAATGGATGTGTAAAGATGGAAATGAAAATATGGAATGAGGGATTGGTGGATTTGGACAAGGTATGAGGTTGACTTACAACTTGATAGGTGAGTCAACTAGCCCTTAACCAAATCTGGAAATGTCAGGTAATAATGAAATGTATGATCTAATTGACCTAAGGATGCAAATAACCACTTTAACACAAAAACAACAAATCTAAGATATCACAAAGAAAATTGGACAACAAAAACAAAAAGGGGAGGACACCATGCACATGTGATACAAATTTCAGCCCGATTTATTGGGATATTTCCTTCAGGGGCGCCACTGTCCTCCTAGGTATTTTTCAAATCTATTTTGCAATCCTCTGATGTCAGATCTACACTTATGTTTCCTATCAACAAACTTGTCGGATTGTTGTCTGATATTTCAGTAATTGAGTTTTCGTGAGTTGTCAAGGCCTAAGGTTTCAAGTGCAACAATGAATAAAGTGTCTTCAAGCTTCCATGGATCTTCAAAATACCTGAGATCTTCACATTCACAAAGAGAGGAAATGTTGGGCCATTTTAGGGGCTTGCCTCAGTCAAACCCCATGTAAATGTTTCCACTTTCACAATGGCAATGTCAATGATAAATGGATAAATGAAAGGAAGGAATGATGAAATCACAAAGTGTTGGATCTTGAATTGTTACAATAAATCTCTAATGGTTGCTCTTGACTTTCTCTTGAATGCTCTTGATAATAGGAATTGCTCTTAATATTCACCTCTTGCTAGTTGATTTCAATTAACTTTCAAATGATGCAATAATTAGCATATAAATATGTTATTATTCTAATTTCCCAAAAATTAAATCCCAATAGCTGACTTTAAATATTTGAATTTGGAGCCAACATAAGGGGACATAGGTACCCTAGGTGTCAGTGTCACAACCCTATTTTCAAGGGTTTAAAGTGTCAGGTATAAAGTATTAAATGAGAGCATTTTTTTTTTCTTACAAATTATCAGAAAATATTTAAAATAAGTTGTGGAATGCATAATTTTGGAAATTAGGATCTTAATTAGGTTTAATAATTTAGGGGTAGCAAAACATAGTGTGAAATTGTCATGGGTGACAATTTAAAACCCTACATTTTTGAGAAAAATTAATGGTTTAAGCCTTGAGGGGTTTCATCTAAAGGATTTTAATTGAAGGGGGTTAGATAAGATCTATTAGATCAAACCCCCTTGGATATAACCCCTTTAGTCTTAATTCATATGCATAATGGAGTCTCTATTGCACCTATCAAAATGCTAACAAAAAACCAATTTTTTGTTACCTTTTGAGGGATCAAATAAAGTCATTTAGAAATCATGTTTTGTAAGTATTCATCCCTTATTATAATCTTTCCAAAATGTATAATTTTTGAATATTTTTTATTTTATTGTTATATTTATATTTTATTTCTTGTGAATGTAGGTTTTTTGCTGAACATCAAGGTATTTATTTCACACACGTAGAAAAATAGAAAAATAGAGATTTAAAAAAAAAAAAATGTCTACACTGGGTATTGATGTCCTTATTTCAAGAAAAAAAGAAGAGTTAATTTCAATACATACAAAACAAGTTATGTGTTATGATATACACTAGATATGCAACAAATAAAAAGCAAATATTAAAAAAAGTTATAATTAGTTTAACTTCTAAAATTAATTAAAAAACAAATATGCAACAAAAAATATTAAAAAACACCCATGCACTAGCTATTGAAGTTACAAATCTATATTTAAAAAATTATGATTTTATCCTTTGAATAAAAAAAATTATTTGCTATGATATAAACGCCACTTTTTTAAAATATAGTTTATCATAAAAAAGCAAGTTATTAAAAGTTACATAAAAAATCATAATTTATTTATAATTATATATATAGTCACACAGACACACAAATCCTTATAAATCACTAGTTCACATCATTTCCAAATTATTAATGGCTTAGTTTCTATAGGTTTCATAAAGTAAAAATTTGGTAAAAAATGTTTATTTCAATGTCCTACTTTGGCCAAAAAGTGGGACACAATAATATGGGCTGACCCAACCACTATATAAGAGTAAATGAATTAGCTTTATTGTGAGATGGTTCGCACTAATTTGTGTGCAAGTAAGCATCTAATAAACCAAATCCCAAGAAAGAGGTGCGCAAAATAATTTGTGTGAGCATAAGATAAGAATGGGGTAAAGTGTCAAGTGTGGCTTGCCCAACATAGACCAAATCCCTTAGTCAAGCACTAGGTGATTGAACAAAATGTCACTCATTGCACTCCTTGAGAATAAAATTTATATCATAATTTAACCTTGTATTAACATATTGTAAATAACATGAGAAGGTGGCAACAATAGTACATATACTTCTTTTTAGTAGACAACCACATACACACTTTTACGTACATCACACTTTCTTTATTTTCATATGAAAATCAACCTACTATTATTTTCCCATTTACAATTTGATTTACATATGACACCAACAATATGAAAATATTATTCCTATTACAATGGGGAACCTCAATACTCCATGAACCTTATAGGAACATGTTTTAAAAGAACAAATTACAATGAAAACAAACACAAAAGTAGCAATCACCTAAGATGTCACATGAACAACACTATTGAATCAATATATGATTCATAAAGAGTGGAGTAGAAGGGAGAAAAAACTACTTGGGAAGAAAATGTATGAATTATCATTACACAATATCTTCTAAATAAAAATCATCCTTACAAAAATAATTTACAACCCTCTTCTATATTACATTCCACCCAAATCAATCAAGCCAATTCATAAAACAAATCTACTCCATCACCCTATCCTCCCAAATACACACCAGATACACAAACTAAGACTTCCCAAAGTAAGCTCTCCTCACCTCTCTCAAATCCACAAATTATTCTCTCATTTAATTGTGGGACTCTAAAGTACCTCTCTCACACACACAACCCTTCACAATATACCCCCATTGCAACAATTTCACAACATATACAAAAACAAAACAAAATTTTATTACACAAATATAGAAAATAACAATACAAACATTCATAAAAAAATATGCAAAAAAGACAAAGAGTGGATTCCTACATTTACAATAGATTCCAAGAGATTGGCTCCTTCCTTTATGAAATATTTCCAAGTAGCCTCCTCAATCTTCTCTTTGAGCAAACTCCAAACTCTACAATTCTCCCCTCCAACTCTTCAATGCAATGAAATAAGAAAAAAATGCTTCTATTAGCCATGAGAGAGGCTTATAAGCAGGATTCCATTTCATATATCCTTACCTCATTGGATGAGGATACAAGGCACCCACCTCCTCCTCTCTAACCCCTCTTTCTTTAATGTGTTGTTGGAAGTACATATCATCTTTGGATTAAAACTATCTTCTCAAGAGTGTATGGTTATGTTCTATGCCAACCATATATATGACCTCAAATTCCATGTGAAATTTTACAACCTCAATAATGATTTCAATATTATGCAACAACTTGAAGAATTGATTTGGCACATTGTTAGCCAAATATAGGGCATGTGGTGATGGGAATAGATCAAGTGGTTCATCGCTTTCCATGTCATTTATGTTAGTACATTTACCTCATCCTTTGCATGCAATAATACATTTTGAATTGAAATCCCATGAACTTGTAGTAATAATCATGTGTTATGTGTGGGTTCTATTGTGTGCATTGTTTTCTACACTTTTTATATTTACAGGTGTTAGATTGAATTAGGTCAAGATTTGCAAGAGTAATGAGTTTCTTGAATGTTGTTGAATGTTATGATCCTAATATTATATATTCCTAAGGATAAGCACTTGTGGCATGCTTAACCCTAATATAAATATTAGTTAATACACTAATACCTCTTAATTAAGATGAAGGGGTTTGTCCCTACATAGTTTAGCCTATAAATAAGGAAGATAACTCTCCTCCATATCATCATATCATCTATTATTGAATTCATATCATATTATATGATTATTGGAGGTGGCCACCTCAAAGTGGTTTTCAATATTACTAATTTTTACGAATATTTTCAAGAAATATCATAATGTGTGGTATCAGAGCTATAATTTGGGCCATCATAATTGTTTCCACCATATATTCCAAACCAATGTGAATTTGGATATGATTTTTTTTGGGTTTTGATGCATCCCATAGGCAAGTTCTCAGAAAAAAAAAATCAGGCTTTACAAGTATTTTTTCTAAAAGTTATTGTTATTTTATGTTTTTCATTAATTTGCACCATAGGCCATAATTTTCAGATTTTTTTTATTTATTTTTTACATTTTTAGAAATCTTATCAAGAATTAGGTAGGGTATGTTCTTTTTAATTTAATCTTAAAAATAAAATAAATTCTTTAATTTAGTGGTCAAATTTTGGTCAAAATTTTCATTAATTTTCTCTCTAGGCTATAATTTTTGAAATTTAAAAAAATTTACATTTTTGAAAAGCTTATATCAAAAATTAGGTAGGGTTAGTTTTTTAAAATTTATTTTTAGACATAAAATAATTTTCTTAATTTAGTGGTCTAGGTTTGGTCCAAATTGAAACATCAAATTCTCTCTTTCCAAATACTTTCCTACCTTCATAAAGCTTAAAATAAAAAATATAAATAAACCCATGTCATCTTTACAATTGGAGGACCTTTCTACACATACAAAATATATGGAACCATTTTATTTTACACCACCTAAAATTGAGGAAAGATTTCCCCAAGGATAGAAACAATGATGCATTTTATTAAAGATAAATTGTTTGACCCATTTGCAAAACCCTTAAATGAGGGTTTAGATAGATTTTGGAAGAAATTTTATCAAAATTAAAGTCTCAAAGAAACCACCAAATTGGGCACAACACTAATAAACCAAATTAAGGGATAAGAGAACCTTTTCGAGATCAAAAATTATACCTACCAATAATAAACATTCATAAATTTGATGGTAAAATGCAATTTCATGGATATGCCTTATAGAACAACTTGAACTTTGCAACATACCAAATAATGCCAAGGTTAACATAGATTTACTATATTTAGAATTAGGACCTTACCAATGGTACAAATGGAAGATGAGTGATAAACAGGGACAAATGTTCAGCTGGAAAGAATTTACTAAAGAACTAGCAACCTTTTGTGAGCATCCATGCATTGAAAGCTATTCTACCCAACTAAAAATATAAAATAATTAAGGTCTTTAGTTGAATAGAATGAGCATTTTAGATTGGCACTTAGAGCTCTTGAGGTGACACCTTACCAAAGGCTACAATTGTACATCAATGGTCTTAAGGATGAAACTCAATATGATGTTCTCTTGTTGGAACCTTATACAGTTAAGAAAGCTATGCAATAAGCATTGCATATTGATAAACAAAACAAAACCAAATGTGAAATCATGAGCGTAACTAATAAAATATGGCTAATGTTACTAGCAAAAAAAATGACAAATTATTTAACCTAAGAGAAATTAATAAGCTCTCTCCTCAACAAGAGATTGAGAAAAGAGAAAAAGGCCTATGTTGGAATTGTGATAGAAAATAGTCAAGGAGTCATAAGAGTTTTAGTAGTGAGAAAAAAGATGAGGATGAAGAGGGATAAGTACCTACAAAAGAATCAAACATAAAACTTAAGAATTCCAAGGAA
>VDFB02256044.1:0-35493 GCA_007258455.2 Sequoia sempervirens
GCCGCTAGATTCGCGATAACAACCAGATGCTCTTTCATCAAGAGGTCAACAAGCAAGATTTGGTACTAGAGTTCCATGCTGGAGAATAAGTTTTAAACCAAAACCTTCATTCCAAAGAAGCCTTTTCACAAAAATTTATTGCAAACAAAGAGTTTTCTATCAAGACCAAACATTGAGACAAAAAAAATGAATTGATAAGGAAGAAGTTGTGTTTCAGATGCAAGGTATCACCAATTGTACCACTATCCAATCCCATCTGGTGATATTTGACTTATTATTTCCTACTTTATCCTTTTGCACATAGTCCCATTGCATAGCTACATTCCCTTTCAACCTAATGGTTGCATGCTTAACTCCTTAAGGGTCTTCAATGGATTCAAACTCAAAATTCTTCTCTAGCTTATTGATCCAATATAGAAACTCAAGAGTTGGACCTCCTAAATAACAAGGGAGACCAAACCTAGGTTTGCTTCTTGCTTTTATCTAGATGCATGAACAAATTTATCTTTTGCACTCATTTCTTCTTTTGAATTAGAAGCTTCCTTGTTGCATGGTTTCTAGATTGGTCTCTTCTCACCATTGGCATCTTCAACTATGACCATTCATCATTGTTGTGTAGTCTTAAGGGCTTCCAAGCTCACTTCAATTGCTTTTAGATGTCAGCTAATTCACCATCATGACATTTCCCTCAATCACCCCATCATGTCCTCTCTAATTTCTACCATCTCTTTTGTTAGTTATCTTCTCAAGTGGCTAACCTTCAATGCAACACATGTACAAGTTTTTGCTATGGTGTTGCCTCCAACCCTTTTGCCAATGTAGTTGCAACTAGGATTTGATACCACTTGATGTAGTCATAGATAGAAAGAGAACCTATTCATGCAACCCTAACATAGAAAATGGAAATACTAACAGAAGTGCACAACAAAAGTAGATTTAGAAGACAAATGAGATGAAACAAATTATAATATTATTAAATTCTTTAAGATGACAGATTATTCAGGATCTCAACAATGAGTGTACATGTTGTAATACATGTCCTTGATACAATAGATCATTACAATGTTCAAGAATAAAAATGCTTGCTACAATATTCCATACTCATCAGCTACATTCCTAATACAACAATTATGAGCATTTTGAAATCCTTTGTTGGGATTTACTTCAATGCTCATATTCTGCTATCAAACTCCACGAACCTAAACCAATTAGAAATCATTCCACGTCCCTTGATCCCCTAATTTGCATTCCAAATGATGATAAATGATTTAGTGAGTGCAAGTCATTAGGATAATGTGCATTGACCACAAGGTGGTATAATGCACTATGCACATGAAACATGTGGAAGTACCCTTTTAGGATGAAAGTGGTGTGGCGTAAGATATCTACATTAAATCTCAATGTGAATTTAATCATGAACCTCCCTAGAAGTAATAAGCTCGGAAATGTATTCAAATGTGGGTGTGAAGCTTTTGTGTTTGTCACATAGTTTGACCATGTCTTCTTTGATAAGAAATTTAGTAAGTCATATCATTAATGAACAATTAGTTTTGAGAATCCACATAGAATTAGTGTAGAATCAGTTCATCATGAATTATGACATCAATAGGAAGCTTTAGAATTAGTTTCTAGTGCTACACAATAGGATCTTCAATTTATAACTTTGGTGTGCTATAAAGGTGACTAGGACAAAATGTCTTTTTGGTGTAAATATTCTTTTGTGATGAGATTATGATGATTGAAACCTTAATAAAATATGAAAATAAATATTTTTAAGTGATACAAGATTTACCCAATACCTTAAAATAATTTTACATCATTGATTTATTTTTATAATTACCCATGAAATTAGAATCCATTATCATAAAGTCCAAATGGTAGAATAGGAAAGTGGAAAAGTTTCATAAGACACAAAAGTTGAAGAAGAAAAATGTTATAACTACTAAAGATGAAAAATGTAATCTCCTTGTATGTGGGGACATAAAAAGGCATCCTAAAGTTGTATGACCAATTTAAAGAAATAATATTAATAATTCAAGGAATGAATGTTCTTTAGAAATTGGATATTCAAGGGAGGTGTTGAAAAATATTTTGAATATGTTTACAACTGTATAATTTAGGGACCATGAGGGAGCTTGAAAGCTTGTTGTGCACAACTTCTAGCATTTTACATTTATCCTTTTTAAATGAGAAATGTACTTTTCCATCAATAATAACTATACAATATCATGATGTATCTCATAAATTTTAGGAAATAGAGAACACATATAAAGGTAGCCATTACCATGACATTTTACAAACCATTCTAAATGTTGTGGAAAGTGGAACTTTATTTAGCGTTAAAGGATCAATTTTGTTATTGTCATTGATTTTTTTCTCTAAAGTGGAATATTTATATTTAGTATGTTGGACATATAGATTAAAATGAATTTTGATAAGATTTTGTTTATATTTTTAGTCATTTAGTTTTTTATTTTTATTTTTATATAATAAATTTTAAATGTTAGGAAGAGAAATGATGGGTCATATCAAGGAACAACATGGAAAATCAAGTTTCAACTTAGTACATTGATTCAAAGTGGGTCTTATGCATTGTTCATATCAATTGCATCCCCAACACGTTCTATTCTTCAAGTATGTATATCTCTACCACACATTTTGTGTCATTCAAATGTTTAAATGTAATAATTTGACCCTTTTATATCTAATATTATCCTTTTTTTAAATGTGAAAGGTGCGGTGCAATGATCCAAAAGTAGAACCTCCTCATTTTGAGACTTCACTAATTGGACAAGACAATGCAATAGCTCGACATGGAATTCATGGATTTTACCAACTTTTCATTATGCAAATAAATCCTTATTGGTTGGTACATGGTGATAATACAATATTCCTCACACAAAGGGTGGATACAGGCCCATTTAATGGCATTATATATGATTATATACGATTAGAGGAGCCTGATGTGACATATTAAGGAATCAAGGTCAAAGTTTGTTGAACATAAATTATATGATTATGATGCTCATACAAGGAAAGTCTTTGATGGGAATAAAAGAACTTAAAATGTTTGGAAGGATTGTTTAATTTTTAACATTTTTATTTGTAAATATTAAAATAAAACCTCTTGATTCAAATCAATATAATTAAGGTGTTATGGCCCATAACCTCACTTCTTCCTAAAGAAAAATAGCTAGAATATAGTTTAGAAATAATTTTGATTGTGGACTTGGATTTGAGCATGTTTTGAATTTGAAATTTGATTAAGGATAATGCTTGACTTTGGTTGTTAAAGTAATGTTTGAATTGTTTGATAATATTCAAATATGTGAGATTGTTTATGAGATGCAATTTTAAAATAGGATTCTCAATAAATTCATGCTTATAATGATATGACAAAGAATTTATTATGGTTTAATTATATCCCATTCAACACCATGGTGTTCATGTTAGAAGCTAAACAAAGTAGAAGGGGTATTTTGTTCCATGGGGTTAAGTGATTGGTACAATAGGTGGTAGTGCAGTGACACATCAATAGTAGGAAGAATGGAAGATGACATGATAGTGTGTCAAAGGAATGCCATAATTAAATAGTTAATATCAATTGAAGAATTTTCCGAAGAGATTGTTAAGTGGTAAGAAAATAAAGCATTGGTGAAAGAGGACAATTGTTTGAGTTGGTATTACTTGAAGGGAAAAGTATAAGACAAAGTTCCAATTATGAATCAATGGTTACAAAAGGAGTCAATCTTATAAATCCAAAATTTTGATAACATCGTAGCAGTCTAAGAAAATATTGAATGTTGTGAGAAAGAAATTTGAGGAGGATGTCTAGAGAACTGTTATGCAATCTAAGCAAGCCAATTGGATGTAAGGGGGAAGTCCAAGTTGAAGGAAGATATAATGTAAATACAAGACATATGAAGAGGAAGCAATTGTTTGGGGGCATTTTGAAATTGTGTATACATTTCATTCTTAGAAAACATTAAAAGCATAGAATTGAAGTGAATGAGACTGGAAGGGGAGAACTTGGAATATATAGTTGTCTTAAAAAGTGGAGAGAAGGAAATAAGGTAAGTGGAGAAGGTGTAGGCAAGAAGACATAATAGAAGGTAGTGACGAATATCGTGTTATGTAATGTAGTGATTTTTTTATTTTTTTTGCATATCTGTCTAGTTAACCAACAAGAGGCTTAGCCCTCAATATTTGAACTTTGAAATTACTTTCAGTGGACTTTGTGATGTTTACCTTGAGGACATGACAAAGGGAAATCCTAAGATTAATCTTGTGAACTTATGATATATATATATGAAACAACGAGTCCAAATAAGTACCTTGTGGTCCTAGTGGCATAGGGGAAATTATGAAAAAATGTTGTACAATTATGAGATCTTAGTTGGATAGGTAGAGGTTGCAACAATATAATCATTAGAGTTCCAAAACTACAATAGGTGCTAAAGAGGCCTTTTGCATAGGTGTTAGATGGTAGGTTCAGTGACGTGATATCCCTGAGTTACTGAGCTTGGGTTGATGTGTTGAGAAAGTATTTTTTTCCTCATTTCCTAATATGATTTTTTATTTGCAATTTGAAGTTGGTCTTATTTTTTGTTGCATAATGTCTTAGAGTGAGTTTACACAAAGTAAGGAGTTGCATAGTGTTAAAATGTTGGCTAGATGGTTGTATCATACATTAGATTAGCTATAGCGTTTGTAGTAGTCTTAGAGTTCACACACAATTTTCTCATTACCTTGTATGGAACAAATCACCTATTGTGACTATGGCTAGGTGGAACAACAATCTTACACTTTTTTCTTGATCAATTAGAGTGACTGTTGAAAGTTGTATAGTGGATACTAGTGACATCGTGCATCTTGTGTTTATGTGTGATGCTTGCAACTTGTTTGTAATCATCTACATCATGATCATTAGAAGTATAGACCATAACATATGTATTGTAGAAGGTCAGCTTGTAGGAGGTGCAGAGTTTGAAAGTTGTGCAAGAAGATGGGTTATAAGGATGTTTACAACACAAAGGAGACATATGATAGATTCAAAGTGGCATAGCAAAAGATAATGGTTTGATGCCTCTTTTAAATGGATAACCTTCAACTTCTTGTAGTAAGATGTGTTTGAATATTAAAGATTGAACTAGGAGAATGTGATGTATATTTAAAGATGTGTAAAACAAACAACCATTTAATATATAATATATATAATTTTGATAATTACATGGCTTTATGAATAAGTATCTATGTAGATTTATTCTAAAAATAGAATCTCATACTTTAAAAGTGCATAGAATAGAATATTAATACAAAGCAAATCTTAAAGTATTATGATTTAAAATATTTATTTAACTTGTTGAGACTCAAGTTATTTTTTACATTTTTGTACCCGAGTCCCTTCCCCTTCTTGTGTCTTAGTAAAGTGTGACCCACTAATGATAACCAACTTGAGAAGATTTAAATGGGTCACCATGTTGTTTCTTGCCCTTGAGAGTTGTTGTAGGTCCTTTTCATCCCTTAGTCAAACAAACAAATTTCTTAGTCTATCGTTGATTGGGCTTTCACTAAACTCTCTACCTCTTGACCAGTTTGTCATGCATCATCTCTGACGCCTCTTTCCCTCTTCCAAATTTCACTAAGTGTGTTGGTTGTTAGGCTGTGGACCCTCCTTTTGCTTGTCCACTCAGCGTTGGAGTGGATGCCTAAGGTCTGACGAGAGAATGTCTGTTCGCTTTTTCGTTGTTATTAGAAGAGACCCCGATGGCCTTTTGTCGATTCTGTTGGTCATATAAGGTTGAAGCCCGATCGCCAATGGTCTTAGTTGTGATGCGCAATTCTAACATGAGATATCTGGTATGCCCAAAGTTTGATGCCCGACAAATAAACTTTGATGTTTTTTTCTTCATGGAGGAGGTGTGCATCCAAGCCCGATTCACCATCAAAGAACACACTTTTGACTTGTATGTGTCATTCCCTGTTTCCACCAATCTGCATTTATGGCGTCACTCGTTCCAGGTACTAGGAGTAAATGCAGATGATCTCCATCAATCAAAGGCATCCATTTAGGAGGGAGTCTTTCTTAGACGTTGATTTTAATCTACTACAGTGTTTCATTTTAGGGTTGGCTCTTGTTGTGAGTTTCTCTCGGTGTGAGGTTATCATTTTTATCATTGGACGATACAAGCAGAGTAGGGGAGAGGATCTAGTAGTTGAGCATGTTTCAATAGTTGTGATAGTAGTTGTTTATATAATGTCCAATATTTTTATCAATATTCGATCAATAGTTGTGACATGACTACCTATAATTAAACAAAATGTATTCTTTTGATCTAAAAAGCAACCAATCATGTGATGCCACATCAGTGTTCAACTACACATGATGTGAATGCACAAGTATTGGTCAACTACATCTTGACAAAAAGCATGCTGATGTGGCATCATATTTGATGATGTGGCCTGAAACGAAAGCTATAAGCAGGGGACTTGCCAAGTAAGCTGCTGTAAAAAATTGGGAGTGATTTGAAATTTCCACATAGGATAATTAGAAGCACGAAGTTAGGGTGCTCAACTACTGGATCCTCTACCCTAGAGCAGAGGAGTATTTAGAAGGGCATAACTTGTAGAAAATCAATCGCAAAGCAATTGTAAGGAGGTAGGGAATGTTTTCTTACTATAAAAGGAATGATGTAATGTCATTTTAGTCTTATGTCTCTATTGATATGTATTTAAACTCAGAAAATGTAATTATTTTGAGATTTTTTCTTCAACACATTTGTTGTTGTGAATGTAATTATCATTAGAGGAATGTGACAAGTTCTAAACCTATTGTAAATATATTGTAACAACTCTTTTGTGTATTTGCATATGGGTTTGGATAGTTTATTGATGGATTACAAGGTAGATAAGGCTAAATTGATTTTTTGTGATGCTTAGCTAAGTAGATCAACTATAATTGTCATTGTTTCTTATCATTTTTCCTTATTAATTGACTCAATTACCTTAGGATACACACCAATCTCCTTGTATGTGTTCCAATCATTCACATTCAAACAAATCACATAACTTGTTTGTTGCCAATTCTAGTTTGTGTTTTTCATTATATCATTGTATGCAAGAAATAATGAAATATCATTATTTGTGAATCGTGGAATTCATCTCACCTTGCATTGGTTTTCAAGGTGTTATATCAGTTATAGAGAGGTTAGAGATGGCTAGTTTACTTAGTCTAGTGAAAGTCTTGTTAGGAAAAGGTGTGTTGTCCACCTCAGATAATGTTATAATGTAGTATCATATTATTTGTGGTGCACCTAGAGGATCTAGGGATGTGTGCATCACATGGGATTAGCATTTGAAGGCCACTTTATGTGTTGTACATAACATTGTGATAAATATTTAATGTGAGGTTGCATATTGAGAAAATATTTAATATTGGGAAAACTTAGTACTAAAAAGTAAATGTGGGGGTTAATGGTTCTATAATCTCATGGTATCAGACACATGGTTTTATGTAATACTACTTGGTGGCTTTGTGTGAGCTTATGTTTATAAAAGCAAGCACATGAATAGTTGCCTAAGGTTGTGTAATTGGTCATTTTGGCTAAGGGTTTGAGAGCATCTCTTGTTGGCATTTGTGAGGTTTGAAGCATGGTATAGGATGTGTGATTACATGCTTGTTCACATGGAGTACTTGTAGAGAGCTTGATCTATTTCAAAGGTATTCATGGAGACTCTGAAGATGTATTGTAATCTTTATTGTTGAGTAATGCATGAGTGAGGATGTTTTTGGAGGCTAGGTTTTTCCCTCTTGAAGGTTTTCCTAGGGTATACCTTGTGTCATCTTTGATGGTATGTTGTCTATTCTTTCACATATGGATTTTGAATACTTGTTTGCATAAATTTCTCTATTTGGGTTATGTGAAAATTATCTTGGGTGGATGCATATTTCCTTTCATTTGGTATCAAAGCCACGATTGTGGTTTTTATAACCCTTATTGGAATAGATTTGGTGCATAGTTGAATTCAAGGCTTTCAAAGAAAGAATGAAGATATTGCAAGGTATGAGGGTTTTGTGCAGGTTGTTTTTGTAAATTTCAGGTTTTGAAGCTACAAATCTAGGTTTTTTTTGCAGATTTGAGTTTATGAATCTTTGTTGAAAAAGGGGATTTTTTTTTTGTGTGTTCATCATGAGGGTTTTGTAGGGTAAGTTTTTTAGATGAACCCTTGGGACAAAACAAACCTCACCATTAGATCCAGGAAGTCTGAGAGATGAAGATTGAAATAACAATCTATTTTGGTAATTGGAAAATAATGCAAAAAAGAATTCCCTCTGCCCCTATCGTACAGTCGTACGATTGTCATTCGTCTGTAGGAGAAAATAAAATAAAATATATTATGTGAAAAAATTCTTGCACAAAAAAAATCAAAAAGTAGGGGGGAGGGGTTCACAGACCCCCCCACCCAATATACCTAGCAATGTCAAGTGGTACTAATAGTATCACCAACATGGTTGACCACCCTACTAGTAGTTGTCAACCATCATCTGGTTAGATGGGGCTGGCAATTCTTAGCCCCTAGTCTCGACGCCAAGTTGGGAAAGGATTTTCCGTTAGCTCTCAATGGGCTTAAAACAACAAAAAATTGTCGATTTTTTTATATAAAAACATTATGACTGAATTTAATTATTGTCGAATTTGGCCACACAACAGGTGGCGTTTTTGCCATCGTTGGGCCACCCTGCTACCACCCTTGCTCAACTTTATATCCAAGTTGTGTAGCTTTTTTCCAAGGGGAATAATTTTCACCGAAGGTGTTTGTTTTCCAACTTCTTATAGTCGTTAGAAAGGTGGTTTTGAGTACTTTACTATGGTATTAGTGATTTTTCCATACTTTTTTGTTTTAATAGAGAAATTCTTGTTGGAAGTTAGATATTCATTTCAAACTTAGAGAGGTCATAACTTACACATACGGAGTTAGATTTTGGACTTTTTTATAGTCAATGGAAAGCTTGTTCAGAGCACTTCACAATGGTTTAGGTTTGGATATGTTTCGGCATGATTATTTTGTTTTTATTTCCATCTAAGTTGTTTATGAGTTCTTGTTGATTTTAGTACTTTTGTGAGCTTATGTTTATTCAAATCTTGGTGATTTTGTGTTTGAGTAATTGTATATTCACATGTACATATCTTATTACTCTCATTTGACATGGTTATTAGTATATTGTTGGATTTGTATGTTGCATTGTTGGATCTACAAGTTTTAGGTTGCCTATACTTACATGTTGCATATATGACTTGGATGTGGGTTTTCTATACCCATAAATGCTTCAGTGTTGTAGATTAAGTTTTGTGGCTTGGTTTAGTCACTTGTTGTATTGGTTTTTTTGTCATGCTGAGGTGGAGAGATAGTATTACCAAGTATAATCATGATGTGGGACCTGTGCTTGTTTGTTATGTGATGCAAACATGTGTGACACAGTGGGAGTTGTTGATGGTACATTTGGTAGTGATCATGGTGTCATGGATGTTCCTTATAGGCCTTTGGGACTTTGATATGACATGGTTATTTATATAGGTGCATTTTTGGTGGTGTTGGATTGATTCCTATTTGTTAGTGGTGGTGTGTCTTCTTGGTTTGAGGATCATGGTTTTTACTTTTCCATTTCGGAGCTCTTGGTGTTGTAGTTGAGTTCTTTGATTGTGTGAGGGCCTTTGGTTGGTCTTCATTGAGGAGATATTTATCATGATTTCATAGATAGTTTTACTACACTATTTAGTGGGAGCTTGTGAAAGTGATGGTTTGGCAGTGTTGCATCTTCATTTAGAGGATGGTTGTCACGATGCCATGGAGAGCTATATATCACAATTTAGTGGGAGCTTGTGGGGAAGATGTGGATTCATCATTTGATGATGGATGATATTTTATGTAATGAGATGGTTATCTTCTTGTGGTTTCAAGATGTTGACATTTTGGTTAGACATGGAGGACTCTTTAGTCTTTGGTTAAGGTGCCATGATTTTTTTTTGACATGTGATCTTTTCTTATAGGATGGTTTTGTTATTGTGCCATGATGCACTCTTGATTGTGCATTAGATTTTTGGCATGATGATACAAGTGCATGATATGTTCATTGAAGCATATGATATGTTGAGGAGATGTGAGATCATGATGTCATGATTGTGTTCTTGATTCGTGATTGGGGCTTTGACTTTGATCTTTGTTGGTTCTCTTGTTGTTGAGTACAATGATCATTTGCTTAAGAGTTTCATGATGGTGCTATGTTGCATTTGGAGTTTGGAATGGATTGATCGATTAAGGGTGCTCGTCAATACTTGGAGAAGTAAGTGAGGTTAGGAGATCTCTTATGATTAGAGACATTTTTTGAAATAGTTACTCTTTGGATGAGGTTTTAGCTAGAAATTTTGAGGAGCCTACATCTTGGTTGGACAAGAGTTCAACATGGACCTATGAGGAGATTGTTCTTAGGAGTCATGGTGACTTGGATATCATGGAGGAGCATTCTCATTCCACTCTTCGTCTACTCAAAAAATAATCATCTAAGAGGTATTTCCCATTATTGTTTTTAGATGCATTATTTTTTATGCTTTGTCTTCTCATGCATATGGATCTTGAGTTATGGTTTGCTAGTTCTATAGGGTTCATTTGAAGAGTGTTGGCATGTTTATCTCCTTATGCATTGTGAGATTATTCATTGATGTTGAGTTTAGGAGATGTTATTGGGCTTATTTCCTTATTTGGGAATGGATTTGGTTTGAGATGCACATCTTGGTTATGGTTAGATGTGGATAATGCTATTCTCTTTGGGGTTTTATGGAGGATATCATACTTATCACAGCTTAGCATTTAGAGGTGTGTGTAAAAGGACATGCTACAGGTTTTGATTTGTAGCTTGGTCTTCTTCTTCTTGGATATTTTTATTCACATAACATTGGAGATGAGGTCTTGTGTGGAGCTATGGTGATCACTATGTTTGTGGTCATGTGTTGTTCATTATTCTTTGGTGATGACATGGAGGTTCCTTTATCTCTTTCCTTTGTTGAGTGTGAAAAACTTGGGAGAGCTATGGATACTTGTGGTGAGAGATGTATTGCAACATATTAGTTTACAAGATTTGCATATCTTTGTGGATGTTCCTTGGTTCTACATGATATTGGTTACACCTTCTATGTGATGCTATTGGTGGATATTTGGATTCCTTGATCATTTTTAGATTTGACATTGCTTATCTAATTGGAGTTCCTAGATGTGTATGTTCTCCATTGACAGGTATGGCACTTTGAGCTTGTGATTGCATGTTATGGGTTGTATATGCTAATGGCATGAGGTTCATTTGTTATGATGTGTATGCCTTTGAGATATGGATAGTTGGATTTGTTATAATTCAGTTTGGGTGTTATTTTCAGCTATGATGATTATATCTTGATAGCTACTGATACATACTAGTTACCTTTGGATTGAGTGTTTGTGTTTTGAGATATCAGTTGCAGACAGGACTTATGCTTCTTTGTGATAGATGGTGTGGTCTCTCTTTGAATGGCTTCTTATGTTTATGTATTGGCATGATGGAGGATGAGAGCATTCATGCTTGAGATGGTGGTCACCTTGATTCTTGTTGCAAGTATCTTGGTGGAGCACATGGAGCAATTTGATTCCTTGATGGTATATGTGGCTATAGGATTGTTCCCTTGTTCATATTTGAATTTACTTGTTTACTGATTTGTAATTAGAGTTTACAAAATTAACTTGTAAATTGATTCGAATTATAGTTTTTCCCGATCCAGGCAGTATTGCGTGATTATGCTTCTTAACCGTTGAAAATGTAAAACTAGTTCAATAAACTTTACAGAACTTGAAAAGATTATCTAACTACTATAATGTTGTAATTAGAAATCAAATTTTGAATTGAAAAATGAAAAGAAATGGAGAGAATGATAGATAGAAGATAGAAGATCAGAACATGCAGGTTGATAACGAAGTTCATCCAATCAAGACTACGTCTCTGGGTCCGCTTCTCAAGTAGGACAGCTTTATTAATGTTGCCAAGCAATCGAATTGCCTTGTTACAATATCCAAGCTCCAAAACCTGCATAATATTTCTCACAATCTCCGCTCAACACTTGAAGACACTCAAAAGGCCTTCGTGCTTACAATATTCTCCTCCAAAGAATTATTTCTCCAAAATGGACTTCACTAATTCTCCCTGTTACAATTTTCTCCAAGAAAATTCTACTTCCTTTACAAGAAAATAAGACCCCTTTTTATACAAATTTATTTGCTAATATGGCTTTAACCATATTATTTTGCAAATATTGCATATCTCCCGTTTACAAGTAAAAATTCCAACCAATTCCCCTTAATTACATAAAAATCTTCAAAATATTTCAAAATCCATTCAAGTAATACTAACCCCTTTTTAGAAATAATGGCTCTTATAATTTGAGCCTTACAAGATAATCCTTGAAATATTCTAAACCCCCCTTTTAAATCATAAAAATATGTAGCCAATTGTTTTAAGCCCCTTTAAATATCATAATTCGTTGAAATATGAGAAAGGTGGTTAAAGGGGTTAATTTGTTGAAATATAAGTTTACGGGTTTTATTTTTCTCCTTGTTTTATGGGGAAGGCAAGAGGATTTTAAGGGATAAAATCCCACCAAATCCTCTCTTTTTTAAATTTGTTTTTTTAAACCATACGTGTTTTTTTCTTTAATAATTATGGTTTAATATATATTTATGCCAACTCACCACTCCTACCACATCATCATGCTGATTGTACATTTGCTAACATCATCAGTTGACCAGAGTCAAACTTTTGACCAACCTTTGACCAGCTATAACTTTCACATACGAGCTCCATTTTCGAAACCGAATATAGTTCCAGAATTAGCGCGACAAGCACTATGACTTGGCATCATTTTTGTTTCATTTTGAGATGATCAATTTTTTTCCTTTTTGAACACCTGATTCGCTTGTTTGACCGAACCTTTGACTGCACATAACTTCTGCATACGGACTCCTTTTGAGCCTGTTCAAGTTGCATTAGGACCATGTCAGCAAACTCTATACAATGAAGCTAGTTTCGTGAGATTATGAGACTATGAAATTTCTAGGTATTCTGGATCCACCTAGATCATTTACCCCTTATGCAATGTATACAAGTGGGAGAATGTTAGGAAAAGGTGTTTTGTTCACCTTGCATAATATTATAATGTAATATCTTATTATGTTTGGTGCACCTAGGGGATTTAGGGATGTGTGCATCACATGGGGTTAGCACTTTTGGGGCCACTTGATGTGTTGTATGTAACATTGTGATAAATATTTATTGTGGGGTTTCAAATAGGAAATATATTTAATATTGGGAAAACTTAGTACCAAAAGTAAATGTGGGGGTTAATGGTTTTGTAATCTCATGGTATTAGTCACATGGTTCTATGTAATACCACTTGGTGGTTTTGTGTGAGCTTATGTCTATAAAAGAAAGCACATGAAAAGTTGTCTAAGGTTGGCTAATTGGTCATTTTGGCTAAGGGGTTGAGATCATCTCTTGTTGGAATTTGTGAGGTTTGAAGTATGGCATGGTATGTGTGGTTACATGCTTGTTCACATGGAGTGCTTGTATGGGGCTTGATATTTCAAAGGTATTGATGGAGACTATGAAGATGTATTGTGATCTTTATTGTTTAATAATATATGAGTGATGGATATTTTTGGAGATTGGATTTTTCCCTCTTGAGGGTTTTCCTAGAGTATATCTTGTGTCATATTTGATGGTATATTTTCTATTATTTTGTATGTGAATTTTGAATACTTGTTTGCATGGATTTATCTATTTGGATTATTTGGAAATTATCTTGGGTGGATGCATATTTCCTTTCAAGTCTTGGGGGCTAAGGCAAGTTGGGTTTATCTATCATCAATAATATTATTTTTATCATAGGTGATTTCAATACCTATCAAGGTATACCCCTAGGAACACCCTCCTTAGTTTAAGTTGAGCTCAAAGTGTAGGATATATAACCCACTCTCATTGAGTTAGCTCGGAGTCCTCCATAGTTTTGTAGTTGAACTAATTTTTCTCACATGTTGACAACCCTGCCTTGCGAGTAGAATTATGTTCTAGGAAGTGGATCAATGATTTTGAGACCTAACATAACTAAAAAATAATAATTATCTAATGGCTATAAACATAAATACTCTGATAATATATAGATCTTGTGGGAAAAATTCATCATGCAAAGAGTTCAAAAATAGAGTCTTGTAAGTTTTCCCCTAACACAAGGTAGTCATTTGGTATGTAATATTTAAAGAGGGTAAATATGACTCAATTGATTTACTAAGTGGATAAGACATAATCAGGTCATCCCACAATAATGAGTCTCAAACTTGGGGCATCCAAATTTTTGCCTGAAATCACATAGTTTTTGAAAAGGTGGGAAAGGGAAACCTTAGGGTTTGACACCTTTCCCAAATTTCATTAGATTATATGTATGGAATGGATGTGTAAAGATGGAAATGAAAATATGGAATGAGGGATTGGTGGATTTGGACAAGGTATGAGGTTGACTTACAACTTGATAGGTGAGTCAACTAGCCCTTAACCAAATCTGGAAATGTCAGGTAATAATGAAATGTATGATCTAATTGACCTAAGGATGCAAATAACCACTTTAACACAAAAACAACAAATCTAAGATATCACAAAGAAAATTGGACAACAAAAACAAAAAGGGGAGGACACCATGCACATGTGATACAAATTTCAGCCCGATTTATTGGGATATTTCCTTCAGGGGCGCCACTGTCCTCCTAGGTATTTTTCAAATCTATTTTGCAATCCTCTGATGTCAGATCTACACTTATGTTTCCTATCAACAAACTTGTCGGATTGTTGTCTGATATTTCAGTAATTGAGTTTTCGTGAGTTGTCAAGGCCTAAGGTTTCAAGTGCAACAATGAATAAAGTGTCTTCAAGCTTCCATGGATCTTCAAAATACCTGAGATCTTCACATTCACAAAGAGAGGAAATGTTGGGCCATTTTAGGGGCTTGCCTCAGTCAAACCCCATGTAAATGTTTCCACTTCCACAATGGCAATGTCAATGATAAATGGATAAATGAAAGGAAGGAATGATGAAATCACAAAGTGTTGGATCTTGAATTGTTACAATAAATCTCTAATGGTTGCTCTTGACTTTCTCTTGAATGCTCTTGATAATAGGAATTGCTCTTAATATTCACCTCTTGCTAGTTGATTTCAATTAACTTTCAAATGATGCAATAATTAGCATATAAATATGTTATTATTCTAATTTCCCAAAAATTAAATCCCAATAGCTGACTTTAAATATTTGAATTTGGAGCCAACATAAGGGGACATAGGTACCCTAGGTGTCAGTGTCACAACCCTATTTTCAAGGGTTTAAAGTGTCAGGTATAAAGTATTAAATGAGAGCATTTTTTTTTTCTTACAAATTATCAGAAAATATTTAAAATAAGTTGTGGAATGCATAATTTTGGAAATTAGGATCTTAATTAGGTTTAATAATTTAGGGGTAGCAAAACATAGTGTGAAATTGTCATGGGTGACAATTTAAAACCCTACATTTTTGAGAAAAATTAATGGTTTAAGCCTTGAGGGGTTTCATCTAAAGGATTTTAATTGAAGGGGGTTAGATAAGATCTATTAGATCAAACCCCCTTGGATATAACCCCTTTAGTCTTAATTCATATGCATAATGGAGTCTCTATTGCACCTATCAAAATGCTAACAAAAAACCAATTTTTTGTTACCTTTTGAGGGATCAAATAAAGTCATTTAGAAATCATGTTTTGTAAGTATTCATCCCTTATTATAATCTTTCCAAAATGTATAATTTTTGAATATTTTTTATTTTATTGTTATATTTATATTTTATTTCTTGTGAATGTAGGTTTTTTGCTGAACATCAAGGTATTTATTTCACACACGTAGAAAAATAGAAAAATAGAGATTTAAAAAAAAAAAAATGTCTACACTGGGTATTGATGTCCTTATTTCAAGAAAAAAAGAAGAGTTAATTTCAATACATACAAAACAAGTTATGTGTTATGATATACACTAGATATGCAACAAATAAAAAGCAAATATTAAAAAAAGTTATAATTAGTTTAACTTCTAAAATTAATTAAAAAACAAATATGCAACAAAAAATATTAAAAAACACCCATGCACTAGCTATTGAAGTTACAAATCTATATTTAAAAAATTATGATTTTATCCTTTGAATAAAAAAAATTATTTGCTATGATATAAACGCCACTTTTTTAAAATATAGTTTATCATAAAAAAGCAAGTTATTAAAAGTTACATAAAAAATCATAATTTATTTATAATTATATATATAGTCACACAGACACACAAATCCTTATAAATCACTAGTTCACATCATTTCCAAATTATTAATGGCTTAGTTTCTATAGGTTTCATAAAGTAAAAATTTGGTAAAAAATGTTTATTTCAATGTCCTACTTTGGCCAAAAAGTGGGACACAATAATATGGGCTGACCCAACCACTATATAAGAGTAAATGAATTAGCTTTATTGTGAGATGGTTCGCACTAATTTGTGTGCAAGTAAGCATCTAATAAACCAAATCCCAAGAAAGAGGTGTGCAAAATAATTTGTGTGAGCATAAGATAAGAATGGGGTAAAGTGTCAAGTGTGGCTTGCCCAACATAGACCAAATCCCTTAGTCAAGCACTAGGTGATTGAACAAAATGTCACTCATTGCACTCCTTGAGAATAAAATTTATATCATAATTTAACCTTGTATTAACATATTGTAAATAACATGAGAAGGTGGCAACAATAGTACATATACTTCTTTTTAGTAGACAACCACATACACACTTTTACGTACATCACACTTTCTTTATTTTCATATGAAAATCAACCTACTATTATTTTCCCATTTACAATTTGATTTACATATGACACCAACAATATGAAAATATTATTCCTATTACAATGGGGAACCTCAATACTCCATGAACCTTATAGGAACATGTTTTAAAAGAACAAATTACAATGAAAACAAACACAAAAGTAGCAATCACCTAAGATGTCACATGAACAACACTATTGAATCAATATATGATTCATAAAGAGTGGAGTAGAAGGGAGAAAAAACTACTTGGGAAGAAAATGTATGAATTATCATTACACAATATCTTCTAAATAAAAATCATCCTTACAAAAATAATTTACAACCCTCTTCTATATTACATTCCACCCAAATCAATCAAGCCAATTCATAAAACAAATCTACTCCATCACCCTATCCTCCCAAATACACACCAGATACACAAACTAAGACTTCCCAAAGTAAGCTCTCCTCACCTCTCTCAAATCCACAAATTATTCTCTCATTTAATTGTGGGACTCTAAAGTACCTCTCTCACACACACAACCCTTCACAATATACCCCCATTGCAACAATTTCACAACATATACAAAAACAAAACAAAATTTTATTACACAAATATAGAAAATAACAATACAAACATTCATAAAAAAATATGCAAAAAAGACAAAGAGTGGATTCCTACATTTACAATAGATTCCAAGAGATTGGCTCCTTCCTTTATGAAATATTTCCAAGTAGCCTCCTCAATCTTCTCTTTGAGCAAACTCCAAACTCTACAATTCTCCCCTCCAACTCTTCAATGCAATGAAATAAGAAAAAAATGCTTCTATTAGCCATGAGAGAGGCTTATAAGCAGGATTCCATTTCATATATCCTTACCTCATTGGATGAGGATACAAGGCACCCACCTCCTCCTCTCTAACCCCTCTTTCTTTAATGTGTTGTTGGAAGTGCATATCATCTTTGGATTAAAACTATCTTCTCAAGAGTGTATGGTTATGTTCTATGCCAACCATATATATGACCTCAAATTCCATGTGAAATTTTACAACCTCAATAATGATTTCAATATTATGCAACAACTTGAAGAATTGATTTGGCACATTGTTAGCCAAATATAGGGCATGTGGTGATGGGAATAGATCAAGTGGTCCATCGCTTTCCATGTCATTTATGTTAGTACATTTACCTCATCCTTTGCATGCAATAATACATTTTGAATTGAAATCCCATGAACTTGTAGTAATAATCATGTGTTATGTGTGGGTTCTATTGTGTGCATTGTTTTCTACACTTTTTATATTTACAGGTGTTAGATTGAATTAGGTCAAGATTTGCAAGAGTAATGAGTTTCTTGAATGTTGTTGAATGTTATGATCCTAATATTATATATTCCTAAGGATAAGCACTTGTGGCATGCTTAACCCTAATATAAATATTAGTTAATACACTAATACCTCTTAATTAAGATGAAGGGGTTTGTCCCTACATAGTTTAGCCTATAAATAAGGAAGATAACTCTCCTCCATATCATCATATCATCTATTATTGAATTCATATCATATTATATGATTATTGGAGGTGGCCACCTCAAAGTGGTTTTCAATATTACTAATTTTTACGAATATTTTCAAGAAATATCATAATGTGTGGTATCAGAGCTATAATTTGGGCCATCATAATTGTTTCCACCATATATTCCAAACCAATGTGAATTTGGATATGATTTTTTTTGGGTTTTGATGCATCCCATAGGCAAGTTCTCAGAAAAAAAAAATCAGGCTTTACAAGTATTTTTTCTAAAAGTTATTGTTATTTTATGTTTTTCATTAATTTGCACCATAGGCCATAATTTTCAGATTTTTTTTATTTTTTTTTTACATTTTTAGAAATCTTATCAAGAATTAGGTAGGGTATGTTCTTTTTAATTTAATCTTAAAAATAAAATAAATTCTTTAATTTAGTGGTCAAATTTTGGTCAAAATTTTCATTAATTTTCTCTCTAGGCTATAATTTTTGAAATTTAAAAAAATTTACATTTTTGAAAAGCTTATATCAAAAATTAGGTAGGGTTAGTTTTTTAAAATTTATTTTTAGACATAAAATAATTTTCTTAATTTAGTGGTCTAGGTTTGGTCCAAATTGAAACATCAAATTCTCTCTTTCCAAATACTTTCCTACCTTCATAAAGCTTAAAATAAAAAATATAAATAAACCCATGTCATCTTTACAATTGGAGGACCTTTCTACACATACAAAATATATGGAACCATTTTATTTTACACCACCTAAAATTGAGGAAAGATTTCCCCAAGGATAGAAACAATGATGCATTTTATTAAAGATAAATTGTTTGACCCATTTGCAAAACCCTTAAATGAGGGTTTAGATAGATTTTGGAAGAAATTTTATCAAAATTAAAGTCTCAAAGAAACCACCAAATTGGGCACAACACTAATAAACCAAATTAAGGGATAAGAGAACCTTTTCGAGATCAAAAATTATACCTACCAATAATAAACATTCATAAATTTGATGGTAAAATGCAATTTCATGGATATGCCTTATAGAACAACTTGAACTTTGCAACATACCAAATAATGCCAAGGTTAACATAGATTTACTATATTTAGAATTAGGACCTTACCAATGGTACAAATGGAAGATGAGTGATAAACAGGGACAAATGTTCAGCTGGAAAGAATTTACTAAAGAACTAGCAACCTTTTGTGAGCATCCATGCATTGAAAGCTATTCTACCCAACTAAAAATATAAAATAATTAAGGTCTTTAGTTGAATAGAATGAGCATTTTAGATTGGCACTTAGAGCTCTTGAGGTGACACCTTACCAAAGGCTACAATTGTACATCAATGGTCTTAAGGATGAAACTCAATATGATGTTCTCTTGTTGGAACCTTATACAGTTAAGAAAGCTATGCAATAAGCATTGCATATTGATAAACAAAACAAAACCAAATGTGAAATCATGAGCGTAACTAATAAAATATGGCTAATGTTACTAGCAAAAAAAATGACAAATTATTTAACCTAAGAGAAATTAATAAGCTCTCTCCTCAACAAGAGATTGAGAAAAGAGAAAAAGGCCTATGTTGGAATTGTGATAGAAAATAGTCAAGGAGTCATAAGAGTTTTAGTAGTGAGAAAAAAGATGAGGATGAAGAGGGATAAGTACCTACAAAAGAATCAAACATAAAACTTAAGAATTCCAAGGAAAAAGAAAGCACTACTATCTCCCTACATGCATTGAATGGAATATATGCACCACAAACACTCAAAGTAATTTTTAATATAAAAAAGATAAATGTGAAAGTGTTAGTAGATACTATAGTGTAGAGAAATGTATCCTTTTACATTTTCACACCTAATTAGGAATTAATATTAAAATGAACTTAATTATGCCTTAATTTAGTGTTGTAATATGTATTTTACATATTCACATTAATTTTAGGGCCCTATTAATTAAAATGGACTTAATTGTGCCTTATTTTTAGTGTTGTAGAGTGTAGCTCTTTACACTTTCACACTTATTTAGGGCTCCCTTAATTAATTGAGGTTAATTTACCTTAATTTTCCTCTTTAATTCAAATCCAATCCTAATTAATTGCATTTTCCGAATAGGAACCCAACATTCATTAATGCCTAAACATAACACTTCACATTGAGCAATGTGTGTCCTAGGTAATGACCTAGGACCCATTCGCCCTTGGGAAAATGGGTCCTCACTTAGACCTAGGACCCTAATTTAAATTTTTTTTTGGTGGCATTTTAACATTTTTGAATCCATATTCACATGTCGGCTTGTGTTATTTGAATTTTAGAAAATTGATGTTACATACCTATAAGTATAAGGTCATTTCACCATGTTTCATCTTAGAATTTCAAGAAATCTAAGAATATTCAAATGAGTATTATTAGAGCAATTCGAGAGCATTTCAAGGCATTTAAGGGCAGATTTAGTGAAGAATTATTGCAGCAATCAAGATCCAATTGTCATGTCAAAGTCTTCTTGCATCATGCATGTTTTTTGAGCTAATATGATGATGTAGGTTTCATGATCCATTCAAGCATTCAAGGCATTGTTTCAAATCAAGTTTCAAGATTAAGATCCACATCCATTGAAGCCATTTCATGCAAGTTGCAGATCTATGTTCCAAGGTTCATTCAAGGGTTTGATGAGTTGTGACATAGATTTGTTCATTCATCATTCCTTTCATGCTATTTTATTTCATTTCAAATTTTAATTACCAAAACAAGGTTCTACCAAGGCAAACCCCCATTCACCAAAAATAAAACATTTTCCCCTTTTGATTTGTGTTTGCAAATTTAGGTGGAAGAAATCTTGAAGATCTTTTGAAGAAAAAAATTGGAGAACTTGTCAAAGTTGCAAAAGTTGTCATAAAAGTTATCATCTCACGGAAACTCAATTGCAGAATTTATTTTTGACTCTTTGAACTTGAAACTTGGGAAAATTGAAGGATTCAAATCTATAGCAGAGGATCCTGAAAGTTGCAGACAAACCCTAACTGAGGACCCATTCGCCCCTGGCTGAATGAGTCCTAGGTCATCTTTAGCATAGCACTTTTAGTGACTGGTACACATCATCTTACCCATCTTTGATCTTTGATCCAATTTTTGGTTCCATTAGTATTGAGCTTAATCTTCAAGATCCAAGTTGTAGATTGCATTTTGGAGTTATATTGCTATTTTTAATCTTTCTCTCCAAAGTGTTATGCAATTAGGACCCCCATCCTTGCAAAAAAGGAAATTAGTATATTCACACTTTGACTTGATTCACCTAAAGGTTGATAGTAATTTCATTGTGTGGATCTCATTTCCTAATGAAATAGTGAAAGATAGGTCCCTAATTAGTTCATCAATCCCATTTTGGTGAACTACCCTATTTTTCTTTGTTTAAAATACTGGTAGTACACATAACTTTATTGATAAAAGATTAGTGAATGAGCTCAATTGTTTTGTTTATCCAATCTCTAATTTTCAAGTCATGATAGTCGATGGGAAACAACTATCTTGTGAGGTAAATTCCATCATATAAAAATATCAATGGGAAACTATCAACTAGATTCATAAATGTTTGATATATTTATTAGGGGAGTGGATGTAGTTTTGGGTGTGCAATGTATTAAACAATTAGGAACAATCTCTTTCAATTTTCAAGAATTATCCATGTCTTTTAGGATACATGGGAAAAAGCATGAATTTTTTGGAATTAAATCACCACCATTTGAAATCATTAGCTCTCATAGGATGGATAATTATTCAAAAAAGGTTCTTATAATATGGGGGAACAATTACATTTTATAGAAGCATGAGATATGATAACTCAAGATCAACCAAAAATTCAAGATATTATTCAACACCACCAACAAGTATTTCAAGAATCCAACGTTGTACCTCTAATTGGAGACCATAATCATGACATTAAATTAATACCACAAAGAATTATCCATCCTAACAAAAAATAATATTTATCCCCTATGCTTATTCTTAACAAAAAGGATGATCCATGGAGAATGTGCTCACATTACAAGAAGCTAAACAAAATCACTCATAAAGATAAGTTTCATATTCCTATTGCTAATTAGTTTAAAGAAAATAAAACCTATGAAAAATAATCTAAATGTGTCCTTGGGGTGAAACAAGTAGAATACTCAAGAAATTTGGTGTCACTTAAAGGTGTTAAGATGAGAGGATTTTTTGGTCTAACAAGATTTGTTCATACCTATTACCCTATAAAGAATTTTTTTTTTGGGAAGGTATCAAAGTGAATATCCAAAAATTTGTGGTAGAATGTTTGATATACCAAAAAATAAATGGTAAATAATAAAGACTCTAGGCCTCTTACAAATATTAGGCATTCCAATACAACACTAGGCAAAAATATTAATGGATTTCATTATGGGGCAACCAAAAACAAATAATATTGATGTAATCAAGCTTGTTGTGGATGAAATAATTAAGAATGCATATTTTTGTGGACTCTCTCATCTATTTTCTATTAATATTATGAAAAAAGTATTCATACAAAATATACAAAAGATTCATGGAATTTCCAAAATCAGATTGGAAAAAATAGCCACCTCAAAATTCCTAATCAAGTGGGAGAGTTTGGCAATTGAAGATGCAACATGGAATGATGAATGATTCATACAAAATATTTTAGAGCTTTTAAGCATTGAGGCTAATTGCAGTGAACCTTTCTTTCTTTTGGGCAATGAGCCTTTTGTATTTGTGTTGCAATTACTTTATATTATGATCTAATCCTCGTCATGTTTTTTCCCTTCTTGGATTTTCCACGTAAATTTGGTGTTCTATTGTTCTTAGTGTTGATGTGTTTCATTTTTTGTTATTTTCTTTCATGCTAAATCATTCTAATAGTTTAAGGGTTAATTAAGTTGATGTGGATCTGAATGTTTATGAGGGTTTTGGATGTTTTAATGTACAATTGATTCACCCCCCTCTCAATTGTCTTATGTGCATTCAAAAATTGGTATCAAAGCAAGGTTCCTTGGAAGAAAGCTTAACTGCTTGAGGTAGATCTGGAATGGTGCACAAGAGGGATGCTCCTTTGTTTGATGGATCAAACTATGGTTTTTGGAAGAAAAGGATGGAAGGTTTCCTAGTATCTCTTATATTCGAAGTTTGAAAGTCTATTGAGACTGGATATACTATGCCTACTGGTGGTCCAACGACTGACAATGAGATCAAGGCTATGAGAACAATGGTAAAGCAAGGTATGCTCTTTTAAGTGGTCTTTCTAACACTGAATTTGTGAAATTTATGAGTTTGAAATCTGCTAGAGAGATCTAGACAAAGTTGATGGGAGAAAATGAGGCCCTATTATTCCATTCTTTGTTTTCCTTTTTACCCTCATTTACATTGTCCTACCAATACTTCATGTCACTATTTGTTGTAGGAAAATAGATATATTTAATAAATTGTTAAAGGAATTAAATCTATCCAAAATCTTGACTATTCGAAGAAATGTTAATCATTTCATGATTAAATGATAGGGGATAATTAAAGGTGTGGTTGAAGCTATTGAGTACGTGAAAGGTGAAGGATCGATGAAGAATGGAGTTGTTAGAATGAAATTACTGTTGAGTCATCTTGTTTGGAATTACTTTTTGAGTTGTTAATATTTTGTTCTATTGAAACAATTTTTGTTTGTTGGCCATAGGCCGATAATCTATTTTTTATTTAGCAATTTGGTTTGTTGGTCATAGGCCATAACAAACCCAAACTCTATTGATCTTTGTGTAGACACTCAAAATATCCTAATCGACATAATGCATTTGATTCTGATTAACTAACTTCGATTCTTATTTGATCATTTCTTTACTAACCAATTAATTGAATAATCTTTATTTAATTAATTCATCAAATTCCTCCTTTAATTAAATAAATCGACTTTATTTAATTAAATCCTAATGTGCTTTCTTTGATTAAATAAATCAAATTTATTTAATTAAATCCTAATATACTCTCTTTGATTAAATAAATCAACTTTATTTAATTAAATCCTAATGTTCTCTCTTTAATTAAATAAATCAACTTTATTTAATTAAATCATAATGTTCTCTCTTTGATTAAATAAATCAACTTTATTTAATTAAATCCTAATATTCTCTCTTTGATTAAATAAATCAACTTTATTTAATTAAATCCTATTGTTCTCTCTTTGATTAAATAAATCAACTTTTTTTAATTAAAACCCAATTTCCTTAATTTAGTTGAATAAATCAAATTTATTTAATTAAATTATTAATCTTCCAATATCCTCTCATTTGATTTTAATAAATTCAAGCATTTAAATTAAATTTCACAATCAACTAAGTTCATCTAAGTTAATTAGTCCCAGATTAATTAGCTCCTAACACTAATCCCCCATTCCTCTAGCTTTTGACTCCACCCTTGGGTAAGACAACCTTGGTCAAGTTGCACATGTAAATCAATTTATTTGATTTAAAATTACCCTATTTTCATTCAAATATGGCATATTCTTGGAATATTCCACTTATTTGAATTATCCCTCCCAAAAGACTTTTGTCCTCCAACTTGGCATTAAAAGCTCTTACATGTCCTCCCCTTGACCCACCTTGGCATTAAAAGCACTTACACCTCCTCTTACACAAGTCACCTCTTCAAATTCAAAATTCACCTACATGCATTTAACATGCACATTGTTCAAAATGTGCTCCATCTCCCTTCATTAGCATGTTGACAAGTGGCACAATGCTATCGGCCCCTTCTTTAATCCCACGTTCATCCTATTCTCCATTCTTCCATCTTTCTTCCTTATAAATAGAGGACTTCTCTATTGTATTTGGGGACACAAATTTAGGCATTTTGAATCTACAAGTTTATTCATTTCTATGATAGTTATTTGAATTCATAGCATCCACATTTTCATCCAATTTAGCATAGAATTTCACCATCCACAATCCATGTTATTGGAATTTTTGCATCAAAGATCACACATTCATCATCAAGCTTGTCAAGGGATTGGGAAAGGGCTACTTTCCATATCAAAGTAGCACCAATCCACTATGGGATAGGTTTGAACATGCTTTACATGCTTTCAATTAGTCTCTTTGGTATTTTATTGCTTTGTTTGCATTATTTAGCATGATTCAATATCTCATAGGAGTACTTAGTTTGTTTAGTTTAAACTAACCCATGTTAATGTATGTTGAGGTTTTCAGATTTGGTGCTTACATATGGCGCTAGAGGGAAGGCCTTATGCTCATTAGATGCACATTATGCTCAGATATAGGCTTTTAATTTTCTTTTAAGCATATATTGTTCAAATATAACTAATGGTGTATATTTTAATTTGCTTTTAGTCCTCTTTTGATCTGCTTTTAAGTGTACATTGTTCATTTACTTCAAATATGTGTTTTCATTGTTCAAATGTATAAGATTGGTAAGAGTTCACTACATTCATTTCTTTATGTGAGATAACGTCTCTTTTAGGTATTATGTCAAACACACAGGCTAGGAGGATGATGGTCAAAGGTTGTTGAATTTGGTTTTACACCTGCTAATTGCAATAGTTAAAAAATGATTTCTTTTTGCTTGGTGAGATTTTGAGTTTCCTGAGTGCTATATTCCAAACCACATTGATGGTGTATACTCTGCATTTGTTAAAAGTTTCTAAGTCTTTTTAGCAAATATGTTGTGCGCATCCTATTATCTTCTTCCTTCAGGAGATGATATCTATTTGAGGTCTTTGGTTAAGCGATTCTAAAGCCTTGACTTTATTCACATATGTCTCTTAGCGTCTCTTGATCCCATCCCAGCGCCAACATTGTCCTTGATTTGTGCGATGCGGATGGGTTCCCATATGATTTTCATCTGCTATTGAAAATCAGGTATCGCCTTAGTACTTGTTGTGTTGAACTTCAAATTTATGGCACATTTCATTTATGAATTTCAAAGAGCTAGGAAATGAATTGATATTACGTTTTGAGTAAGCGTATTGATATTTCATTTATTGGGCACGTATTTATGTTGAGATCTTTTCTTATTGTCATTGGGATCCATTAGGTTGGGTAGTCTTCCCATTATTAGTGACAATTAACTTTATCATTAATTTACATGGTTATTTGATAGACTTTATTTGAGTTATTATTTGATCAAATAGCTACTTTAAAGAGTTGTCTAAATAATGAAAGTTCTCTCATGCTTTTAAAAAATCTGATTTTTGGCTATAACCATTGTTTGTTTCTTTTAGAGACTTTGCATGACAGGGGTAATTTTTTTTTATCATTAATTCTTTGAAATAAATCTCATCTCTAATATTTTACTTTGTAATGCTTGCAGGTTAAGTTGACATTGGAATTGGACATTGGACTTAAGCGAAAGAAAGCAGATTGGAGTTAAAAAATTGAGCATTGAACTTGAAATTGACAAAGCATTTTTAAATGCTTATTGTATTTAATCTAGGGCTTCTATTTTCTTGCTTTTATTTTTTTCTATTTTAGGACAACTCACTTCAGTTTTGGGTTTAAAATTAACCATTGATTTGATCTCTTCAAGTTGGTTAAAATTGAACTTAGAAACTTATTAGACTTTGGATTTGGACTAAAATTGAACAAGCAACTTCAAACACTTGTTTTGGTGTTATAAAAATAACCCATTTACTGCTTTTGAGGTCTAAAATGAACATGTGCTTATCTTATTTTGTAATCCTTTTTACAAACTAATACCATTGAAATGTGTATGCACTTCTCTTGCACTTCACAGTGATCTTGAGAATCAAAAGCACTTTAGTGATATTAGGTTGTCTAAAAGATTGCCTCCACATTTCAAATTTGGGCTCTTAAAATTGAACAAATTTTGGTAGTGTAGGAAAAGGCCTCACGTGTGTTCTCTCCTTGTTCACATAAACAAGGATTGATCAAACTATATATGTACTTGCTCACTTTTGTGTGCCTTTAGAGGGCCTATTTTAGTGGGAAAAAGTGCTCACCCCAAGGGAACGACCCAAGTGGTAATGAGCATAAGCTAGGCTCTTTCGAACCGCTATACAAATTTGTGGTTGCAAGGAAAGTTTGCAATCAACAAAGTGGTGCATGATAGCTCTCCTACAATATCTTTATGATGTGTAAAGCCCTTGTTCTAAGGGTTGTGATACCTCTTGAGGGAGTTTATCATTGTGTCCTTTGAACTAGATGTCCTTATTATGAACTCTTGTTTAGTAGCCAAAAATCCCAATATTTGTCGGTGTCAGGAGCTCAGACCTCTGGAGCCATCCCACATATTTGTAATTCTTTGTAGAGATGAAAAAATTTTCATGGGAGATTCGTGAGAACTGAAGCTTGGCTGACCCATAGAAGTGAGTGCCATGGAGGGAACCAGTTTGGTCAAGCTTCTAATCATCCGCTTTGAATAAACGCAGCTGGATTTATCCAAGTGGGAATTCAACAAATATTTTCTTTTCTATCCTAGGATTGTGAAATCATTGAGTCTGTTAAACACATTGCTTGGATCCAAAATCTTGAAAGAAAACATTCAACAAGGACATCAAATTTCAAACCTTTAGAAGGAGCAAATAACTTTGAAAAATCCAAGTGCTATTGCTTGTCCCTAGGGATTTCATCCTTAGAGGCTTCTAAGTATTTGGATTTATATCTCAATTTTCTCTCTAAAGTCAACATTAGGGAACTATTTCCTTGATTCTCTTGATTTCCACATAATGGACTTTGTGGGATGAAAATAAATTGAAACGTAGACATTTAGTTGAAAAGCTAAGCAAGAAAGTGTTTGTGGTAAAAAGAACTCATTAAGCAAAGATAAAAGAAAAATTGAATCCCACACATGTTTTCTCAAATGATTTCCCACAAGATCAAAATCCCAAAACCAAATTCCATCAATCGTCACAAACGTCTCAGTCCAAGCAATCTCAAGAAATGTTAGTCTATGCTTTATCAAGTTAGAGAAAGATTGCTCTATAAATTTTACAAACATGCATCAAAGGACAACCCAAACTTGTACTCATTCTATTATTGTCAAAATCCAACTCTCTTCCAACGTTTTGAGTATCTCACCTTGTAGGGTTGACAAGTTCTTAGAAGTATAGCATGTTCTTCAATACCTAGGTCTTGTAAACAAAAGTCTCTCTAAATTCACTTAGGATCAAAATCAACACTTTCATCCATCCTCAAACATCAATCAAAAACCATCTCAAAAACAACTCTTAGAAATCTTGTAAAAATCCTTCATACTAGACTTTCGGCAAATCCTTTAAATCAAATCAAAATCATCTTGTTTGACTAAGTGTGTGTGGATGCATCCTTCTTCACACACTTAGTTAAATTATCACCTTGTGAACAAGTTTATTCCAAGATAACATCTAACATCTTGGAGTTTATAAGTTCATTATCAAATCCAAATCAAACCCAAGATCAAAAAATCCAAAAGTCCTAAAGTCTAATATCCCTCCAAGGTTTCTTAAGACTTCAATCAATCACATCATCCATCTTTCATTATCTCATCACCATCCTTTGATCCTTAACATCTTAGATTTTCTTTTTTGTACCTAAATTTTAGACCAACCTAAGGATTTAGAGGTTTGCCTCCCATATTCCTGAAAATTGATCCTTATTTTATGGTCCAAACTAGATCTCAACACAAGAAGAACATGGAAACAAACAAAGACAAATCCACTTCAAGTGACTTGAGTCAAACTGCACCTGAAATCAACCCCATCGGATCTAGCAATCTCCCACTCAACCTTCCTCAATTACCACAAGATCTTCAAGAGGAAGGTTTCCAAGTGGAGGATATCACCAACAATGTTCTAGGGATGACTCAAGATGAAATCATGGAAATGGTCCTGTTACCTATTTTTAGCTACAGCTCAAAATGGGTGGAGCTGAATTGCATTCATTACAGAAAGGTGAAATTTTTTTGCTAAAAACATTCATTGAATTTCAAATTTTGATTATGCAAATGTTTGTAATAGAAGAACTCATAAATTTGCATAAAATAATGTTGTTTTATTCATATTGGAAAAACTGAAGTCCCGCACAAGCCGCGAGAGTAACTAATTTTATTTTCATAGTCAAATGATGGATACAAGAAAAGAATGTAAACTATACAACTGAAAATAACATGGGCATAAGATAGAAGGTGATTCGTCATTCCTTGGAATGACGAAACGTCTTCACGTTAAAGTCTTCAGTTGTTGTGCTTTCGAATTGATCTAGCTCCACGCTCCAAAAGCATCTGCAAATATGTTGAAATGTGATATTAGAGATGGTCTCTAAAGCAATGACAGATCATATCCTATCATAGGCCTACATTACCAATAGAAATATAACACACACTCAATTAGGCATTCATCAGATGATTTGAACAAATCAAATTGATATGATCAAAAGGAACATAACTCAATATAAGCTTTTAGCTTCATTTATTTTGCTAATGTGTTTGTTTAAGTGTACAGGTACAGGTATAATCATCATTCCAATAAACAGATATGCTTATGAGTGGTGTGAAATGTGGCTCCCACAAGGGTTGAGCCCATCTTATAAACAGTGACATGGGACAACAGTATGGAATAAAAGTAATTATCATTCTCCATGAATAGATAGTTGGTCAAGTAACATTATTTTAACTTGATAAAAACAAATTGAGTAAGTCATCTCTTGTTCATCATTTGAAAATATATCAAGAACAGTTACCAGTCATTCATTGCAAAAAGCTATCATCAATAATGGAATAGTAATCATGATCAAGTGCAAACTCAATGTAAACGAATGATGTAGATTAAGGTGTTTCTAAAATCAATCTTCCATCAATAGTAAATCATGGTCATAAATGATGGTTATAGGAATAAGAATGCAAATGTTCAAGGATGACCATCATGATAGCATGAATGCATAACTGGAAGGCAGTAGATCAAAAAAGTGTTGATAACACAGTAAGTTGTAGGTCTATAAGACAAATTTACAAGAGCAGCCTTTGATTTATTTGTCAAAGGAATAGAAGAGCATCATCATCATAAGAATAGTCACATATGCAAGGAAAATATTATCACAGACCATCTTCATGAATGGATAATTGATCAAACAACCAGATGAGTCATGCATAAGCGAGATATCAAACAAGAGAGGTGCAATCATGATATCATATCTCGTGCCAATGAAATATCAAAAGTTGCAGTCACATAATGATAGGACAGTCATGCTAAGTGACAACGATTTAATCATAGATGAGTACAGTCAAGAGAACATTTGTTGAAGTCCATATTCAAAGCTCAGCACAGTTTCCTGGAAGTAAAGAATACAACTATTTAGTGACATAAATAACAAAAGGCATATGTATGCATGATTAAAGCTACTAGTGAAGCTACAGATTCAGGACAATAGAACAGTTTAAAGGTGTAAGTCATGAGAGCTCATTAATTATTAAATGCAATGAATCACAAATACCTGGAATGTAAAGGAAAAGTATGTAAGCCATGTTATTTTCAAAGGGTCGAGCTAACAAAGAAGGGATTTCTTTCATTTCTTGTATAGAAAAGCTCAAAACATAATCAATAGTGGCCTCACAAAAGTATGAAAATACCTAGATGAAGGAATATTCACATAAGCTCAAATACCCACCTGGGGGTTTTCCTCATAAATATAGATATATGGAGTTACCATATTTTCAGTTGTGGGTCGAAATCAATAACAGATTTTCGTTGTTTACAACAAAAGATATTAAATTTTCAGTCATGGTCACAGCCTGGAGCTTTCTTTCTTCAAAATATAGAGGTACCCATTTAATACTTTCACTTCAAAAATCATAAATACATACATGAGCATTGAAAGTCACCAAGGTGGAAGCATGGAGATGGCAGAAACAAATCTCATGTCCTATGAAGAAAAGGAGAATCAAAATGTCTACAAACTATATTTTTTTTAGAAATACACAGCCAGTCACATGAGAAATGAAGTTGTGACCATGATTTCTCAAGAAAGCATCAAGGGTGTTCAGCTGAACAAAAGAAGGGTTTTCTAATCTTTATTTTCAGAGAAATGAGAAAAAAAAACGTTGAACAAAGGACTGATTCATGAAAATAATCATAGATTTGAAAGTTTCTTTCATTTTTTCTGTATATAAACAAGCAAAAATCAATTCTCTTTGACAACAATACAGGGGTTCAAAACTCATCCAAGCTCCATGGTGGCAGCGTTACAACAATGAAGGAGTCAAAGCTCAAGCAAAATGGAAATAAAATATAGACTAAAATAAAGCTTACCCTTGCTTGTTGAAGAAAAATACAGTTAAGGCAGCGGATTTCTCCATAGTTTTCCTCCAAAAGCTCAAGCCAAAGGGAGTAACAAGTAAATAGAAAACATAAATGCATCAGGTCTTATATACAGCCATGGCCTTGAGGCCCCAAAAACCCATTAAAATGCTTAAGAAGATGCAGATTTGTGACAGAGTAATTTTTATCTTACCTTTCCTATTCAAAAATCTCTCAAAGAATCATCAAAATCGACAAGAAAGAGTGTAGATCAAGTTTGAAACCCTAGTGCTTTCACCATGGCAGCGCGACAGGGAAGTCTTCAGGAAAAGCAAAAGTAAAAATGCAAAATGATTAAGAGTTAGGGCTCTATGGTATTTGCTTTCCCTAAGTCGACAAGCTTTTGATTTTTGTTCATGATTTTTGGAAAAATCATTATGTTTTATTGATGCCTATGGTTTTTGACTTTTAAGTCAAGTGCCTAGCAATGATATGGTCGGCCCTATCATGATATTTATGAATGTTACAAGTGTTGTGTGGTCGGCTAATTAATTTATAATGGTGAGTGCATATTTTAATATATGCCAAGTATACTATATAAAGTCATGAGAAGGGAGTGAGACTTCCAATTTTGTCATTATTCCTTTTTTATTTGCATGAACCATAATGTAAGCTAATTAATTAAATGATAGACTATAATTCATTTAATTAATTTAGCCATCTTTAAAATGCAAATAAGAAGACATCATGTGAAGTCGAGTTCATTATAAATCCATGCAAAATACAAGTAAAGCTAACTAGAGAATGAAATTGATCATGCGAGTTATGAATATTTTTGGCACTTTTCTTCAATTTCACATCAGGTTATTAACTGAAGATTAAGCATGCACAATATAGAGATGGAGTTCCAATTCTCATGGGCGGATTGACATAAACGAGGTGACTTTTTGCATGCTTGACTCACTGTTTGCAGATTTCCAGTTCAGTTTGAGCTGCTTTTCAATTATATATATTGTGACTGGGAGTTTGAGACCGAGTTCACTCATTTTTGCATGAGTTTGAGCTCTTCTTTTGAAGATATTTTGATTTGCTCAGGATTTTCCTTGGAGTTATCATTTTCTTACTGAAATTGACTTTCATTTTCATTTTTGTGCACTTTGAAGTGCACTCTCATTGTATATATTGGAAAAAGTTTATCTTTTTCCTCTAGTTCTTGTTTTTCAGCCTTTGCATTCTGCAAAGGGAAATATCTTGTAACTCAGCATTTTAGATTTAATATAGTTTTACAGCTTTACAAGTTATCATTTTTGTAGAGTTTCCTTCTTTTCATTATCGCTATTCAGTATTAGCCTTCTCAAATTCAGGATTTTTGTATTTATTGAATGTTTAAGATGCGAATTTAATGTGTTTGATTTCAAAGCCTTTAAATCCCTATCACATTCATGAATACATGTACATGAAAAAGCAATTTTAGTTACAGATCATAAGTTGTGTTGTTAATTTATCCTCTCCTTTAGGTTGTGAAAATATCATTTTCCTTCATTAAGAATGGATTATCAGGCCTTCTGATGAAACACTTATGTAATTAGATTTCCCAATTTGAGTTGTGAAAATAGATTCTATAATAATCAATTGTGAATCAATCTGCTCATAAATATCATTTAGGTGCATCACCGAAGTTTTAATATTAGTTCATGAATTTTAGTTCAATCCTTCTTCCCCTTTTCTCAAAACAAATCATTCAAGTACCTAATTGATTATCATATAGGAACCAGCCTAGAATCTACTATCTTTGACATAGGAATACCCACAGCCTGAAGATAGTTCCCATGTTTCAACAGATTGTTGAATTTAGTCATTCAAGCGTTCGGGTGCAATCTGATTGACAACAATTTTTGGCACGCCCGGTGGGACTCTGAAGCACACTTCAGAGTAATAATTCAAAGATACAAGTTGTTGTTCTGCTATATACAACAACATTCTTACCTTTCAGAGGTACAAATTTATACCTGGCGACTCTGAGCACATCTATTGGTTTCAACAAGTTCAGTGTTGGTATGTTTCAAACACAAGCTTTATTTCTGATTTACAGCTAATTATATGAGTAAAGATGTCGGGTTTTCATAGTCAGCATGTATACCTACTTTCATTTCATGAAAATCCTATTAACCAATCACCCTATCAGCCATATTAGGCCAATCATGCTACTAGTTTTATCCCAAATAGCCATGCAACAACAGCCTATCAGCATGCTCAACATACTTACCTCCCACCCACCCCTACTCAACCTTCAGATCAACATTTATATGTCCAAGAGGTTGATTTTATGAAGAATAACATGAAGCACATGAAGGACATATTGTTAGAATTCACAAAACAGATAGAAGAGATCAGGAGGCAGCAAGAGTACGATCAACAACAAGAAGAGATGGCCTATCAGGCCTATCTCTATGAGCAAGAATTACTAATGCAAAGGAGACAGTTTGAAGAAAAGCTCAGAAGGGAGTTAGTTGTACAGGAGGAGCAGATCAAGTCTTTGTTTGCTCAAAATCATGATATCCAAACAACTTCTTGCATTTTAGATCAGTTTCAAGAGGAAGAATTTCCAAGATATGAAATCCCAAATTTTACAACCATTCATCCTTCGCAAGTAGAGGAAATTAATCTAGTACAACCTAGTGTAGTTACAGAGCAGTCCATTGATAAGGACACTTTACTCCTCATGGAGAAGGTCAGAAACGTAAATCCATTGCGTTTAGCTTTGGAAGTTTACCGATTAGAGCAACAAAAGCATGAACAGAAGGAGTAGGAAGTTATTTTTGTTTGTATTGTGTCCCCAACTCAAAATAACAATAGCACATGTGAAGATGATGTTGAATCAAAGTCACCGCTGAACCCCTTAGATTTTGATTCGTTTGAAAAAAATTCAAATGTTGTTTATAAGATGGCTGAAAGTAGAATGTGGGAATTACCAGTTAAAGATCTTCACTTGTAGATAGAGGATGCCCAAGTTTCACTGGAAAAGGAGCCACATAAAGAAGAACAATTGGTTTATTTGTTTGACCAACTACATGGTTTTATTGAGCAAGCTGAAGAGAGCATGCAGGTACTTGATTTACCAGCTGATTTGGAACAACCAGAAGCTATTGCAGAACATGATGTATTGTTGGCTCAAGATGAGATTCAAGCCTTAGTCCATATAAAACAGCAAAAGGTCAGTCCTATGTTGGAGGTTGAAGAAAATGATCTGCATAAAGTTTATGAAGAAAGTGGTTCTCATATTTTTTCTGATTTATTTAATGAACTTCCCCAATTTGTTAATGAAAATGAGGATCTCACATGCATGATAGCATCTATGCTTGGTATGGAGCAACTAAATGATAAAACTCATCATGTTTTAATGCAAAATTATGAGTTAGATGAGAACATGTTTTTAGGCATCATAGAGGTTTTTTGTTCTAACATAGATGATGAGCTAGTATCATATGAAAGAGCAACATGTGATCAGCTCATTCAAGTCTAGGAGGCTATTGAAAAAGTTGTAGAAGATAATTCCTTGCAGCCTATGAACTTATTTGATGAGTTGCCCCACTTTGTTGAGGAGGAGTTGTATTCTATCATGGACAAAGAACAGAAGGAACAACAATTTGAAGACTTGTTTTTAGTAATCCAACAAGGATATTAGCTCCTTAGTCAAGAAGATCCAACCATTGAAAACATTAATGGTTTCTTTTCAGAGACTATTATAGATGATGCAAAGAAACAGGACTTCATGTTCA
>VDFB02256045.1:0-67739 GCA_007258455.2 Sequoia sempervirens
GCTAATGGCATGAGGTTCATTTGTTATGATGTGTATGCCTTTGAGATATGGATAGTTGGATTTGTTATAATTCAGTTTGGGTGTTATTTTCAGCTATGATGATTATATCTTGATAGCTACTGATACATACTAGTTACCTTTGGATTGAGTGTTTGTGTTTTGAGATATCAGTTGCAGACAGGACTTATGCTTCTTTGTGATAGATGGTGTGGTCTCTCTTTGAATGGCTTCTTATGTTTATGTATTGGCATGATGGAGGATGAGAGCATTCATGCTTGAGATGGTGGTCACCTTGATTCTTGTTGCAAGTATCTTGGTGGAGCACATGGAGCAATTTGATTCCTTGATGGTATATGTGGCTATAGGATTGTTCCCTTGTTCATATTTGAATTTACTTGTTTACTGATTTGTAATTAGAGTTTACAAAATTAACTTGTAAATTGATTCGAATTATAGTTTTTCCCGATCCAGGCAGTATTGCGTGATTATGCTTCTTAACCGTTGAAAATGTAAAACTAGTTCAATAAACTTTACAGAACTTGAAAAGATTATCTAACTACTATAATGTTGTAATTAGAAATCAAATTTTGAATTGAAAAATGAAAAGAAATGGAGAGAATGATAGATAGAAGATAGAAGATCAGAACATGCAGGTTGATAACGAAGTTCATCCAATCAAGACTACGTCTCTGGGTCCGCTTCTCAAGTAGGACAGCTTTATTAATGTTGCCAAGCAATCGAATTGCCTTGTTACAATATCCAAGCTCCAAAACCTGCATAATATTTCTCACAATCTCCGCTCAACACTTGAAGACACTCAAAAGGCCTTCGTGCTTACAATATTCTCCTCCAAAGAATTATTTCTCCAAAATGGACTTCACTAATTCTCCCTGTTACAATTTTCTCCAAGAAAATTCTACTTCCTTTACAAGAAAATAAGACCCCTTTTTATACAAATTTATTTGCTAATATGGCTTTAACCATATTATTTTGCAAATATTGCATATCTCCCGTTTACAAGTAAAAATTCCAACCAATTCCCCTTAATTACATAAAAATCTTCAAAATATTTCAAAATCCATTCAAGTAATACTAACCCCTTTTTAGAAATAATGGCTCTTATAATTTGAGCCTTACAAGATAATCCTTGAAATATTCTAAACCCCCCTTTTAAATCATAAAAATATGTAGCCAATTGTTTTAAGCCCCTTTAAATATCATAATTCGTTGAAATATGAGAAAGGTGGTTAAAGGGGTTAATTTGTTGAAATATAAGTTTACGGGTTTTATTTTTCTCCTTGTTTTATGGGGAAGGCAAGAGGATTTTAAGGGATAAAATCCCACCAAATCCTCTCTTTTTTAAATTTGTTTTTTTAAACCATACGTGTTTTTTTCTTTAATAATTATGGTTTAATATATATTTATGCCAACTCACCACTCCTACCACATCATCATGCTGATTGTACATTTGCTAACATCATCAGTTGACCAGAGTCAAACTTTTGACCAACCTTTGACCAGCTATAACTTTCACATACGAGCTCCATTTTCGAAACCGAATATAGTTCCAGAATTAGCGCGACAAGCACTATGACTTGGCATCATTTTTGTTTCATTTTGAGATGATCAATTTTTTTCCTTTTTGAACACCTGATTCGCTTGTTTGACCGAACCTTTGACTGCACATAACTTCTGCATACGGACTCCTTTTGAGCCTGTTCAAGTTGCATTAGGACCATGTCAGCAAACTCTATACAATGAAGCTAGTTTCGTGAGATTATGAGACTATGAAATTTCTAGGTATTCTGGATCCACCTAGATCATTTACCCCTTATGCAATGTATACAAGTGGGAGAATGTTAGGAAAAGGTGTTTTGTTCACCTTGCATAATATTATAATGTAATATCTTATTATGTTTGGTGCACCTAGGGGATTTAGGGATGTGTGCATCACATGGGGTTAGCACTTTTGGGGCCACTTGATGTGTTGTATGTAACATTGTGATAAATATTTATTGTGGGGTTTCAAATAGGAAATATATTTAATATTGGGAAAACTTAGTACCAAAAGTAAATGTGGGGGTTAATGGTTTTGTAATCTCATGGTATTAGTCACATGGTTCTATGTAATACCACTTGGTGGTTTTGTGTGAGCTTATGTCTATAAAAGAAAGCACATGAAAAGTTGTCTAAGGTTGGCTAATTGGTCATTTTGGCTAAGGGGTTGAGATCATCTCTTGTTGGAATTTGTGAGGTTTGAAGTATGGCATGGTATGTGTGGTTACATGCTTGTTCACATGGAGTGCTTGTATGGGGCTTGATATTTCAAAGGTATTGATGGAGACTATGAAGATGTATTGTGATCTTTATTGTTTAATAATATATGAGTGATGGATATTTTTGGAGATTGGATTTTTCCCTCTTGAGGGTTTTCCTAGAGTATATCTTGTGTCATATTTGATGGTATATTTTCTATTATTTTGTATGTGAATTTTGAATACTTGTTTGCATGGATTTATCTATTTGGATTATTTGGAAATTATCTTGGGTGGATGCATATTTCCTTTCAAGTCTTGGGGGCTAAGGCAAGTTGGGTTTATCTATCATCAATAATATTATTTTTATCATAGGTGATTTCAATACCTATCAAGGTATACCCCTAGGAACACCCTCCTTAGTTTAAGTTGAGCTCAAAGTGTAGGATATATAACCCACTCTCATTGAGTTAGCTCGGAGTCCTCCATAGTTTTGTAGTTGAACTAATTTTTCTCACATGTTGACAACCCTGCCTTGCGAGTAGAATTATGTTCTAGGAAGTGGATCAATGATTTTGAGACCTAACATAACTAAAAAATAATAATTATCTAATGGCTATAAACATAAATACTCTGATAATATATAGATCTTGTGGGAAAAATTCATCATGCAAAGAGTTCAAAAATAGAGTCTTGTAAGTTTTCCCCTAACACAAGGTAGTCATTTGGTATGTAATATTTAAAGAGGGTAAATATGACTCAATTGATTTACTAAGTGGATAAGACATAATCAGGTCATCCCACAATAATGAGTCTCAAACTTGGGGCATCCAAATTTTTGCCTGAAATCACATAGTTTTTGAAAAGGTGGGAAAGGGAAACCTTAGGGTTTGACACCTTTCCCAAATTTCATTAGATTATATGTATGGAATGGATGTGTAAAGATGGAAATGAAAATATGGAATGAGGGATTGGTGGATTTGGACAAGGTATGAGGTTGACTTACAACTTGATAGGTGAGTCAACTAGCCCTTAACCAAATCTGGAAATGTCAGGTAATAATGAAATGTATGATCTAATTGACCTAAGGATGCAAATAACCACTTTAACACAAAAACAACAAATCTAAGATATCACAAAGAAAATTGGACAACAAAAACAAAAAGGGGAGGACACCATGCACATGTGATACAAATTTCAGCCCGATTTATTGGGATATTTCCTTCAGGGGCGCCACTGTCCTCCTAGGTATTTTTCAAATCTATTTTGCAATCCTCTGATGTCAGATCTACACTTATGTTTCCTATCAACAAACTTGTCGGATTGTTGTCTGATATTTCAGTAATTGAGTTTTCGTGAGTTGTCAAGGCCTAAGGTTTCAAGTGCAACAATGAATAAAGTGTCTTCAAGCTTCCATGGATCTTCAAAATACCTGAGATCTTCACATTCACAAAGAGAGGAAATGTTGGGCCATTTTAGGGGCTTGCCTCAGTCAAACCCCATGTAAATGTTTCCACTTCCACAATGGCAATGTCAATGATAAATGGATAAATGAAAGGAAGGAATGATGAAATCACAAAGTGTTGGATCTTGAATTGTTACAATAAATCTCTAATGGTTGCTCTTGACTTTCTCTTGAATGCTCTTGATAATAGGAATTGCTCTTAATATTCACCTCTTGCTAGTTGATTTCAATTAACTTTCAAATGATGCAATAATTAGCATATAAATATGTTATTATTCTAATTTCCCAAAAATTAAATCCCAATAGCTGACTTTAAATATTTGAATTTGGAGCCAACATAAGGGGACATAGGTACCCTAGGTGTCAGTGTCACAACCCTATTTTCAAGGGTTTAAAGTGTCAGGTATAAAGTATTAAATGAGAGCATTTTTTTTTTCTTACAAATTATCAGAAAATATTTAAAATAAGTTGTGGAATGCATAATTTTGGAAATTAGGATCTTAATTAGGTTTAATAATTTAGGGGTAGCAAAACATAGTGTGAAATTGTCATGGGTGACAATTTAAAACCCTACATTTTTGAGAAAAATTAATGGTTTAAGCCTTGAGGGGTTTCATCTAAAGGATTTTAATTGAAGGGGGTTAGATAAGATCTATTAGATCAAACCCCCTTGGATATAACCCCTTTAGTCTTAATTCATATGCATAATGGAGTCTCTATTGCACCTATCAAAATGCTAACAAAAAACCAATTTTTTGTTACCTTTTGAGGGATCAAATAAAGTCATTTAGAAATCATGTTTTGTAAGTATTCATCCCTTATTATAATCTTTCCAAAATGTATAATTTTTGAATATTTTTTATTTTATTGTTATATTTATATTTTATTTCTTGTGAATGTAGGTTTTTTGCTGAACATCAAGGTATTTATTTCACACACGTAGAAAAATAGAAAAATAGAGATTTAAAAAAAAAAAAATGTCTACACTGGGTATTGATGTCCTTATTTCAAGAAAAAAAGAAGAGTTAATTTCAATACATACAAAACAAGTTATGTGTTATGATATACACTAGATATGCAACAAATAAAAAGCAAATATTAAAAAAAGTTATAATTAGTTTAACTTCTAAAATTAATTAAAAAACAAATATGCAACAAAAAATATTAAAAAACACCCATGCACTAGCTATTGAAGTTACAAATCTATATTTAAAAAATTATGATTTTATCCTTTGAATAAAAAAAATTATTTGCTATGATATAAACGCCACTTTTTTAAAATATAGTTTATCATAAAAAAGCAAGTTATTAAAAGTTACATAAAAAATCATAATTTATTTATAATTATATATATAGTCACACAGACACACAAATCCTTATAAATCACTAGTTCACATCATTTCCAAATTATTAATGGCTTAGTTTCTATAGGTTTCATAAAGTAAAAATTTGGTAAAAAATGTTTATTTCAATGTCCTACTTTGGCCAAAAAGTGGGACACAATAATATGGGCTGACCCAACCACTATATAAGAGTAAATGAATTAGCTTTATTGTGAGATGGTTCGCACTAATTTGTGTGCAAGTAAGCATCTAATAAACCAAATCCCAAGAAAGAGGTGTGCAAAATAATTTGTGTGAGCATAAGATAAGAATGGGGTAAAGTGTCAAGTGTGGCTTGCCCAACATAGACCAAATCCCTTAGTCAAGCACTAGGTGATTGAACAAAATGTCACTCATTGCACTCCTTGAGAATAAAATTTATATCATAATTTAACCTTGTATTAACATATTGTAAATAACATGAGAAGGTGGCAACAATAGTACATATACTTCTTTTTAGTAGACAACCACATACACACTTTTACGTACATCACACTTTCTTTATTTTCATATGAAAATCAACCTACTATTATTTTCCCATTTACAATTTGATTTACATATGACACCAACAATATGAAAATATTATTCCTATTACAATGGGGAACCTCAATACTCCATGAACCTTATAGGAACATGTTTTAAAAGAACAAATTACAATGAAAACAAACACAAAAGTAGCAATCACCTAAGATGTCACATGAACAACACTATTGAATCAATATATGATTCATAAAGAGTGGAGTAGAAGGGAGAAAAAACTACTTGGGAAGAAAATGTATGAATTATCATTACACAATATCTTCTAAATAAAAATCATCCTTACAAAAATAATTTACAACCCTCTTCTATATTACATTCCACCCAAATCAATCAAGCCAATTCATAAAACAAATCTACTCCATCACCCTATCCTCCCAAATACACACCAGATAGACAAACTAAGACTTCCCAAAGTAAGCTCTCCTCACCTCTCTCAAATCCACAAATTATTCTCTCATTTAATTGTGGGACTCTAAAGTACCTCTCTCACACACACAACCCTTCACAATATACCCCCATTGCAACAATTTCACAACATATACAAAAACAAAACAAAATTTTATTACACAAATATAGAAAATAACAATACAAACATTCATAAAAAAATATGCAAAAAAGACAAAGAGTGGATTCCTACATTTACAATAGATTCCAAGAGATTGGCTCCTTCCTTTATGAAATATTTCCAAGTAGCCTCCTCAATCTTCTCTTTGAGCAAACTCCAAACTCTACAATTCTCCCCTCCAACTCTTCAATGCAATGAAATAAGAAAAAAATGCTTCTATTAGCCATGAGAGAGGCTTATAAGCAGGATTCCATTTCATATATCCTTACCTCATTGGATGAGGATACAAGGCACCCACCTCCTCCTCTCTAACCCCTCTTTCTTTAATGTGTTGTTGGAAGTGCATATCATCTTTGGATTAAAACTATCTTCTCAAGAGTGTATGGTTATGTTCTATGCCAACCATATATATGACCTCAAATTCCATGTGAAATTTTACAACCTCAATAATGATTTCAATATTATGCAACAACTTGAAGAATTGATTTGGCACATTGTTAGCCAAATATAGGGCATGTGGTGATGGGAATAGATCAAGTGGTCCATCGCTTTCCATGTCATTTATGTTAGTACATTTACCTCATCCTTTGCATGCAATAATACATTTTGAATTGAAATCCCATGAACTTGTAGTAATAATCATGTGTTATGTGTGGGTTCTATTGTGTGCATTGTTTTCTACACTTTTTATATTTACAGGTGTTAGATTGAATTAGGTCAAGATTTGCAAGAGTAATGAGTTTCTTGAATGTTGTTGAATGTTATGATCCTAATATTATATATTCCTAAGGATAAGCACTTGTGGCATGCTTAACCCTAATATAAATATTAGTTAATACACTAATACCTCTTAATTAAGATGAAGGGGTTTGTCCCTACATAGTTTAGCCTATAAATAAGGAAGATAACTCTCCTCCATATCATCATATCATCTATTATTGAATTCATATCATATTATATGATTATTGGAGGTGGCCACCTCAAAGTGGTTTTCAATATTACTAATTTTTACGAATATTTTCAAGAAATATCATAATGTGTGGTATCAGAGCTATAATTTGGGCCATCATAATTGTTTCCACCATATATTCCAAACCAATGTGAATTTGGATATGATTTTTTTTGGGTTTTGATGCATCCCATAGGCAAGTTCTCAGAAAAAAAAAATCAGGCTTTACAAGTATTTTTTCTAAAAGTTATTGTTATTTTATGTTTTTCATTAATTTGCACCATAGGCCATAATTTTCAGATTTTTTTAATTTTTTTTTTACATTTTTAGAAATCTTATCAAGAATTAGGTAGGGTATGTTCTTTTTAATTTAATCTTAAAAATAAAATAAATTCTTTAATTTAGTGGTCAAATTTTGGTCAAAATTTTCATTAATTTTCTCTCTAGGCTATAATTTTTGAAATTTAAAAAAATTTACATTTTTGAAAAGCTTATATCAAAAATTAGGTAGGGTTAGTTTTTTAAAATTTATTTTTAGACATAAAATAATTTTCTTAATTTAGTGGTCTAGGTTTGGTCCAAATTGAAACATCAAATTCTCTCTTTCCAAATACTTTCCTACCTTCATAAAGCTTAAAATAAAAAATATAAATAAACCCATGTCATCTTTACAATTGGAGGACCTTTCTACACATACAAAATATATGGAACCATTTTATTTTACACCACCTAAAATTGAGGAAAGATTTCCCCAAGGATAGAAACAATGATGCATTTTATTAAAGATAAATTGTTTGACCCATTTGCAAAACCCTTAAATGAGGGTTTAGATAGATTTTGGAAGAAATTTTATCAAAATTAAAGTCTCAAAGAAACCACCAAATTGGGCACAACACTAATAAACCAAATCAAGGGATAAGAGAACCTTTTCGAGATCAAAAATTATACCTACCAATAATAAACATTCATAAATTTGATGGTAAAATGCAATTTCATGGATATGCCTTATAGAACAACTTGAACTTCGCAACATACCAAATAATGCCAAGGTTAACATAGATTTACTATATTTAGAATTAGGACCTTACCAATGGTACAAATGGAAGATGAGGGTACAAATGGAAGATGAGTGATAAACAGGGACAAATATTCAGCTGGAAAGAATTTACTAAAGAACTAGCAACCTTTTGTGAGCATCCATGCATTGAAAGCTATTCTACCCAACTAAAAATATAAAATAATTAAGGTCTTTAGTTGAATAGAATGAGCATTTTAGATTGGCACTTAGAGCTCTTGAGGTGACACCTTACCAAAGGCTACAATTGTACATCAATGGTCTTAAGGATGAAACTCAATATGATGTTCTCTTGTTGGAACCTTATACAGTTAAGAAAGCTATGCAATAAGCATTGCATATTGATAAACAAAACAAAACCAAATGTGAAATCATGAGCGTAACTAATAAAATATGGCTAATGTTACTAGCAAAAAAAATGACAAATTATTTAACCTAAGAGAAATTAATAAGCTCTCTCCTCAACAAGAGATTGAGAAAAGAGAAAAAGGCCTATGTTGGAATTGTGATAGAAAATAGTCAAGGAGTCATAAGAGTTTTAGTAGTGAGAAAAAAGATGAGGATGAAGAGGGATAAGTACCTACAAAAGAATCAAACATAAAACTTAAGAATTCCAAGGAAAAAGAAAGCACTACTATCTCCCTACATGCATTGAATGGAATATATGCACCACAAACACTCAAAGTAATTTTTAATATAAAAAAGATAAATGTGAAAGTGTTAGTAGATACTATAGTGTAGAGAAATGTATCCTTTTACATTTTCACACCTAATTAGGAATTAATATTAAAATGAACTTAATTATGCCTTAATTTAGTGTTGTAATATGTATTTTACATATTCACATTAATTTTAGGGCCCTATTAATTAAAATGGACTTAATTGTGCCTTATTTTTAGTGTTGTAGAGTGTAGCTCTTTACACTTTCACACTTATTTAGGGCTCCCTTAATTAATTGAGGTTAATTTACCTTAATTTTCCTCTTTAATTCAAATCCAATCCTAATTAATTGCATTTTCCGAATAGGAACCCAACATTCATTAATGCCTAAACATAACACTTCACATTGAGCAATGTGTGTCCTAGGTAATGACCTAGGACCCATTCGCCCTTGGGAAAATGGGTCCTCACTTAGACCTAGGACCCTAATTTAAATTTTTTTTTGGTGGCATTTTAACATTTTTGAATCCATATTCACATGTCGGCTTGTGTTATTTGAATTTTAGAAAATTGATGTTACATACCTATAAGTATAAGGTCATTTCACCATGTTTCATCTTAGAATTTCAAGAAATCTAAGAATATTCAAATGAGTATTATTAGAGCAATTCGAGAGCATTTCAAGGCATTTAAGGGCAGATTTAGTGAAGAATTATTGCAGCAATCAAGATCCAATTGTCATGTCAAAGTCTTCTTGCATCATGCATGTTTTTTGAGCTAATATGATGATGTAGGTTTCATGATCCATTCAAGCATTCAAGGCATTGTTTCAAATCAAGTTTCAAGATTAAGATCCACATCCATTGAAGCCATTTCATGCAAGTTGCAGATCTATGTTCCAAGGTTCATTCAAGGGTTTGATGAGTTGTGACATAGATTTGTTCATTCATCATTCCTTTCATGCTATTTTATTTCATTTCAAATTTTAATTACCAAAACAAGGTTCTACCAAGGCAAACCCCCATTCACCAAAAATAAAACATTTTCCCCTTTTGATTTGTGTTTGCAAATTTAGGTGGAAGAAATCTTGAAGATCTTTTGAAGAAAAAAATTGGAGAACTTGTCAAAGTTGCAAAAGTTGTCATAAAAGTTATCATCTCACGGAAACTCAATTGCAGAATTTATTTTTGACTCTTTGAACTTGAAACTTGGGAAAATTGAAGGATTCAAATCTATAGCAGAGGATCCTGAAAGTTGCAGACAAACCCTAACTGAGGACCCATTCGCCCCTGGCTGAATGAGTCCTAGGTCATCTTTAGCATAGCACTTTTAGTGACTGGTACACATCATCTTACCCATCTTTGATCTTTGATCCAATTTTTGGTTCCATTAGTATTGAGCTTAATCTTCAAGATCCAAGTTGTAGATTGCATTTTGGAGTTATATTGCTATTTTTAATCTTTCTCTCCAAAGTGTTATGCAATTAGGACCCCCATCCTTGCAAAAAAGGAAATTAGTATATTCACACTTTGACTTGATTCACCTAAAGGTTGATAGTAATTTCATTGTGTGGATCTCATTTCCTAATGAAATAGTGAAAGATAGGTCCCTAATTAGTTCATCAATCCCATTTTGGTGAACTACCCTATTTTTCTTTGTTTAAAATACTGGTAGTACACATAACTTTATTGATAAAAGATTAGTGAATGAGCTCAATTGTTTTGTTTATCCAATCTCTAATTTTCAAGTCATGATAGTCGATGGGAAACAACTATCTTGTGAGGTAAATTCCATCATATAAAAATATCAATGGGAAACTATCAACTAGATTCATAAATGTTTGATATATTTATTAGGGGAGTGGATGTAGTTTTGGGTGTGCAATGTATTAAACAATTAGGAACAATCTCTTTCAATTTTCAAGAATTATCCATGTCTTTTAGGATACATGGGAAAAAGCATGAATTTTTTGGAATTAAATCACCACCATTTGAAATCATTAGCTCTCATAGGATGGATAATTATTCAAAAAAGGTTCTTATAATATGGGGGAACAATTACATTTTATAGAAGCATGAGATATGATAACTCAAGATCAACCAAAAATTCAAGATATTATTCAACACCACAAACAAGTATTTCAAGAATCCAACGTTGTACCTCTAATTGGAGACCATAATCATGACATTAAATTAATACCACAAAGAATTATCCATCCTAACAAAAAATAATATTTATCCCCTATGCTTATTCTTAACAAAAAGGATGATCCATGGAGAATGTGCTCACATTACAAGAAGCTAAACAAAATCACTCATAAAGATAAGTTTCATATTCCTATTGCTAATTAGTTTAAAGAAAATAAAACCTATGAAAAATAATCTAAATGTGTCCTTGGGGTGAAACAAGTAGAATACTCAAGAAATTTGGTGTCACTTAAAGGTGTTAAGATGAGAGGATTTTTTGGTCTAACAAGATTTGTTCATACCTATTACCCTATAAAGAATTTTTTTTTTTGGGAAGGTATCAAAGTGAATATCCAAAAATTTGTGGTAGAATGTTTGATATACCAAAAAATAAATGGTAAATAATAAAGACTCTAGGCCTCTTACAAATATTAGGCATTCCAATACAACACTAGGCAAAAATATTAATGGATTTCATTATGGGGCAACCAAAAACAAATAATATTGATGTAATCAAGCTTGTTGTGGATGAAATAATTAAGAATGCATATTTTTGTGGACTCTCTCATCTATTTTCTATTAATATTATGAAAAAAGTATTCATACAAAATATACAAAAGATTCATGGAATTTCCAAAATCAGATTGGAAAAAATAGCCACCTCAAAATTCCTAATCAAGTGGGAGAGTTTGGCAATTGAAGATGCAACATGGAATGATGAATGATTCATACAAAATATTTTAGAGCTTTTAAGCATTGAGGCTAATTGCAATGAACCTTTCTTTCTTTTGGGCAATGAGCCTTTTGTATTTGTGTTGCAATTACTTTATATTATGATCTAATCCTCGTCATGTTTTTTCCCTTCTTGGATTTTCCACGTAAATTTGGTGTTCTATTGTTCTTAGTGTTGATGTGTTTCATTTTTTGTTATTTTCTTTCATGCTAAATCATTCTAATAGTTTAAGGGTTAATTAAGTTGATGTGGATCTGAATGTTTATGAGGGTTTTGGATGTTTTAATGTACAATTGATTCACCCCCCTCTCAATTGTCTTATGTGCATTCAAAAATTGGTATCAAAGCAAGGTTCCTTGGAAGAAAGCTTAACTGCTTGAGGTAGATCTGGAATGGTGCACAAGAGGGATGCTCCTTTGTTTGATGGATCAAACTATGGTTTTTGGAAGAAAAGGATGGAAGGTTTCCTAGTATCTCTTATATTCGAAGTTTGAAAGTCTATTGAGACTGGATATACTATGCCTACTGGTGGTCCAACGACTGACAATGAGATCAAGGCTATGAGAACAATGGTAAAGCAAGGTATGCTCTTTTAAGTGGTCTTTCTAACACTGAATTTGTGAAATTTATGAGTTTGAAATCTGCTAGAGAGATCTAGACAAAGTTGATGGGAGAAAATGAGGCCCTATTATTCCATTCTTTGTTTTCCTTTTTACCCTCATTTACATTGTCCTACCAATACTTCATGTCACTATTTGTTGTAGGAAAATAGATATATTTAATAAATTGTTAAAGGAATTAAATCTATCCAAAATCTTGACTATTCGAAGAAATGTTAATCATTTCATGATTAAATGATAGGGGATAATTAAAGGTGTGGTTGAAGCTATTGAGTACGTGAAAGGTGAAGGATCGATGAAGAATGGAGTTGTTAGAATGAAATTACTGTTGAGTCATCTTGTTTGGAATTACTTTTTGAGTTGTTAATATTTTGTTCTATTGAAACAATTTTTGTTTGTTGGCCATAGGCCGATAATCTATTTTTTATTTAGCAATTTGGTTTGTTGGTCATAGGCCATAACAAACCCAAACTCTATTGATCTTTGTGTAGACACTCAAAATATCCTAATCGACATAATGCATTTGATTCTGATTAACTAACTTCGATTCTTATTTGATCATTTCTTTACTAACCAATTAATTGAATAATCTTTATTTAATTAATTCATCAAATTCCTCCTTTAATTAAATAAATCGACTTTATTTAATTAAATCCTAATGTGCTTTCTTTGATTAAATAAATCAAATTTATTTAATTAAATCCTAATATACTCTCTTTGATTAAATAAATCAACTTTATTTAATTAAATCCTAATGTTCTCTCTTTAATTAAATAAATCAACTTTATTTAATTAAATCATAATGTTCTCTCTTTGATTAAATAAATCAACTTTATTTAATTAAATCCTAATATTCTCTCTTTGATTAAATAAATCAACTTTATTTAATTAAATCCTATTGTTCTCTCTTTGATTAAATAAATCAACTTTTTTTAATTAAAACCCAATTTCCTTAATTTAGTTGAATAAATCAAATTTATTTAATTAAATTATTAATCTTCCAATATCCTCTCATTTGATTTTAATAAATTCAAGCATTTAAATTAAATTTCACAATCAACTAAGTTCATCTAAGTTAATTAGTCCCAGATTAATTAGCTCCTAACACTAATCCCCCATTCCTCTAGCTTTTGACTCCACCCTTGGGTAAGACAACCTTGGTCAAGTTGCACATGTAAATCAATTTATTTGATTTAAAATTACCCTATTTTCATTCAAATATGGCATATTCTTGGAATATTCCACTTATTTGAATTATCCCTCCCAAAAGACTTTTGTCCTCCAACTTGGCATTAAAAGCTCTTACATGTCCTCCCCTTGACCCACCTTGGCATTAAAAGCACTTACACCTCCTCTTACACAAGTCACCTCTTCAAATTCAAAATTCACCTACATGCATTTAACATGCACATTGTTCAAAATGTGCTCCATCTCCCTTCATTAGCATGTTGACAAGTGGCACAATGCTATTGGCCCCTTCTTTAATCCCACGTTCATCCTATTCTCCATTCTTCCATCTTTCTTCCTTATAAATAGAGGACTTCTCTATTGTATTTGGGGACACAATCTTAGGCATTTTGAATCTACAAGTTTATTCATTTCTATGATAGTTATTTGAATTCATAGCATCCACATTTTCATCCAATTTAGCATAGAATTTCACCATCCACAATCCATGTTATTGGAATTTTTGCATCAAAGATCACACATTCATCATCAAGCTTGTCAAGGGATTGGGAAAGGGCTACTTTCCATATCAAAGTAGCACCAATCCACTATGGGATAGGTTTGAACATGCTTTACATGCTTTCAATTAGTCTCTTTGGTATTTTATTGCTTTGTTTGCATTATTTAGCATGATTCAATATCTCATAGGAGTACTTAGTTTGTTTAGTTTAAACTAACCCATGTTAATGTATGTTGAGGTTTTCAGATTTGGTGCTTACATATGGCGCTAGAGGGAAGGCCTTATGCTCATTAGATGCACATTATGCTCAGATATAGGCTTTTAATTTTCTTTTAAGCATATATTGTTCAAATATAACTAATGGTGTATATTTTAATTTGCTTTTAGTCCTCTTTTGATCTGCTTTTAAGTGTACATTGTTCATTTACTTCAAATATGTGTTTTCATTGTTCAAATGTATAAGATTGGTAAGAGTTCACTACATTCATTTCTTTATGTGAGATAACGTCTCTTTTAGGTATTATGTCAAACACACAGGCTAGGAGGATGATGGTCAAAGGTTGTTGAATTTGGTTTTACACCTGCTAATTGCAATAGTTAAAAAATGATTTCTTTTTGCTTGGTGAGATTTTGAGTTTCCTGAGTGCTATATTCCAAACCACATTGATGGTGTATACTCTGCATTTGTTAAAAGTTTCTAAGTCTTTTTAGCAAATATGTTGTGCGCATCCTATTATCTTCTTCCTTCAGGAGATGATATCTATTTGAGGTCTTTGGTTAAGCGATTCTAAAGCCTTGACTTTATTCACATATGTCTCTTAGCGTCTCTTGATCCCATCCCAGCGCCAACATTGTCCTTGATTTGTGCGATGCGGATGGGTTCCCATATGATTTTCATCTGCTATTGAAAATCAGGTATCGCCTTAGTACTTGTTGTGTTGAACTTCAAATTTATGGCACATTTCATTTATGAATTTCAAAGAGCTAGGAAATGAATTGATATTACGTTTTGAGTAAGCGTTGATATTTCATTTATTGTATATTTATGTTGAGATCTTTTCTTATTGTCATTGGGATCCATTAGGTTGGGTAGTCTTCCCATTATTAGTGACAATTAACTTTATCATTAATTTACATGGTTATTTGATAGACTTTATTTGAGTTATTATTTGATCAAATAGCTACTTTAAAGAGTTGTCTAAATAATGAAAGTTCTCTCATGCTTTTAAAAAATCTGATTTTTGGCTATAACCATTGTTTGTTTCTTTTAGAGACTTTGCATGACAGGGGTAATTTTTTTTTATCATTAATTCTTTGAAATAAATCTCATCTCTAATATTTTACTTTGTAATGCTTGCAGGTTAAGTTGACATTGGAATTGGACATTGGACTTAAGCGAAAGAAAGCAGATTGGAGTTAAAAAATTGAGCATTGAACTTGAAATTGACAAAGCATTTTTAAATGCTTATTGTATTTAATCTAGGGCTTCTATTTTCTTGCTTTTATTTTTTTCTATTTTAGGACAACTCACTTCAGTTTTGGGTTTAAAATTAACCATTGATTTGATCTCTTCAAGTTGGTTAAAATTGAACTTAGAAACTTATTAGACTTTGGATTTGGACTAAAATTGAACAAGCAACTTCAAACACTTGTTTTGGTGTTATAAAAATAACCCATTTACTGCTTTTGAGGTCTAAAATGAACATGTGCTTATCTTATTTTGTAATCCTTTTTACAAACTAATACCATTGAAATGTGTATGCACTTCTCTTGCACTTCACAGTGATCTTGAGAATCAAAAGCACTTTAGTGATATTAGGTTGTCTAAAAGATTGCCTCCACATTTCAAATTTGGGCTCTTAAAATTGAACAAATTTTGGTAGTGTAGGAAAAGGCCTCACGTGTGTTCTCTCCTTGTTCACATAAACAAGGATTGATCGAACTATATATGTACTTGCTCACTTTTGTGTGCCTTTAGAGGGCCTATTTTAGTGGGAAAAAGTGCTCACCCCAAGGGAACGACCCAAGTGGTAATGAGCATAAGCTAGGCTCTTTCGAACCGCTATACAAATTTGTGGTTGCAAGGAAAGTTTGCAATCAACAAAGTGGTGCATGATAGCTCTCCTACAATATCTTTATGATGTGTAAAGCCCTTGTTCTAAGGGTTGTGATACCTCTTGAGGGAGTTTATCATTGTGTCCTTTGAACTAGATGTCCTTATTATGAACTCTTGTTTAGTAGCCAAAAATCCCAATATTTGTCGGTGTCAGGAGCTCAGACCTCTGGAGCCATCCCACATATTTGTAATTCTTTGTAGAGATGAAAAAATTTTCATGGGAGATTCGTGAGAACTGAAGCTTGGCTGACCCATAGAAGTGAGTGCCATGGAGGGAACCAGTTTGGTCAAGCTTCTAATCATCCGCTTTGAATAAACGCAGCTGGATTTATCCAAGTGGGAATTCAACAAATATTTTCTTTTCTATCCTAGGATTGTGAAATCTTTGAGTCTGTTAAACACATTGCTTGGATCCAAAATCTTGAAAGAAAACATTCAACAAGGACATCAAATTTCAAACCTTTAGAAGGAGCAAATAACTTTGAAAAATCCAAGTGCTATTGCTTGTCCCTAGGGATTTCATCCTTAGAGGCTTCTAAGTATTTGGATTTATATCTCAATTTTCTCTCTAAAGTCAACATTAGGGAACTATTTCCTTGATTCTCTTGATTTCCACATAATGGACTTTGTGGGATGAAAATAAATTGAAACGTAGACATTTAGTTGAAAAGCTAAGCAAGAAAGTGTTTGTGGTAAAAAGAACTCATTAAGCAAAGATAAAAGAAAAATTGAATCCCACACATGTTTTCTCAAATGATTTCCCACAAGATCAAAATCCCAAAACCAAATTCCATCAATCGTCACAAACGTCTCAGTCCAAGCAATCTCAAGAAATGTTAGTCTATGCTTTATCAAGTTAGAGAAAGATTGCTCTATAAATTTTACAAACATGCATCAAAGGACAACCCAAACTTGTACTCATTCTATTATTGTCAAAATCCAACTCTCTTCCAACGTTTTGAGTATCTCACCTTGTAGGGTTGACAAGTTCTTAGAAGTATAGCATGTTCTTCAATACCTAGGTCTTGTAAACAAAAGTCTCTCTAAATTCACTTAGGATCAAAATCAACACTTTCATCCATCCTCAAACATCAATCAAAAACCATCTCAAAAACAACTCTTAGAAATCTTGTAAAAATCCTTCATACTAGACTTTCGGCAAATCCTTTAAATCAAATCAAAATCATCTTGTTTGACTAAGTGTGTGTGGATGCATCCTTCTTCACACACTTAGTTAAATTATCACCTTGTGAACAAGTTTATTCCAAGATAACATCTAACATCTTGGAGTTTATAAGTTCATTATCAAATCCAAATCAAACCCAAGATCAAAAAATCCAAAAGTCCTAAAGTCTAATATCCCTCCAAGGTTTCTTAAGACTTCAATCAATCACATCATCCATCTTTCATTATCTCATCACCATCCTTTGATCCTTAACATCTTAGATTTTCTTTTTTGTACCTAAATTTTAGACCAACCTAAGGATTTAGAGGTTTGCCTCCCATATTCCTGAAAATTGATCCTTATTTTATGGTCCAAACTAGATCTCAACACAAGAAGAACATGGAAACAAACAAAGACAAATCCACTTCAAGTGACTTGAGTCAAACTGCACCTGAAATCAACCCCATCGGATCTAGCAATCTCCCACTCAACCTTCCTCAATTACCACAAGATCTTCAAGAGGAAGGTTTCCAAGTGGAGGATATCACCAACAATGTTCTAGGGATGACTCAAGATGAAATCATGGAAATGGTCCTGTTACCTATTTTTAGCTACAGCTCAAAATGGGTGGAGCTGAATTGCATTCATTACAGAAAGGTGAAATTTTTTTGCTAAAAACATTCATTGAATTTCAAATTTTGATTATGCAAATGTTTGTAATAGAAGAACTCATAAATTTGCATAAAATAATGTTGTTTTATTCATATTGGAAAAACTGAAGTCCCGCACAAGCCGCGAGAGTAACTAATTTTATTTTCATAGTCAAATGATGGATACAAGAAAAGAATGTAAACTATACAACTGAAAATAACATGGGCATAAGATAGAAGGTGATTCGTCATTCCTTGGAATGACGAAACGTCTTCACGTTAAAGTCTTCAGTTGTTGTGCTTTCGAATTGATCTAGCTCCACGCTCCAAAAGCATCTGCAAATATGTTGAAATGTGATATTAGAGATGGTCTCTAAAGCAATGACAGATCATATCCTATCATAGGCCTACATTACCAATAGAAATATAACACACACTCAATTAGGCATTCATCAGATGATTTGAACAAATCAAATTGATATGATCAAAAGGAACATAACTCAATATAAGCTTTTAGCTTCATTTATTTTGCTAATGTGTTTGTTTAAGTGTACAGGTACAGGTATAATCATCATTCCAATAAACAGATATGCTTATGAGTGGTGTGAAATGTGGCTCCCACAAGGGTTGAGCCCATCTTATAAACAGTGACATGGGACAACAGTATGGAATAAAAGTAATTATCATTCTCCATGAATAGATAGTTGGTCAAGTAACATTATTTTAACTTGATAAAAACAAATTGAGTAAGTCATCTCTTGTTCATCATTTGAAAATATATCAAGAACAGTTACCAGTCATTCATTGCAAAAAGCTATCATCAATAATGGAATAGTAATCATGATCAAGTGCAAACTCAATGTAAACGAATGATGCAGATTAAGGTGTTTCTAAAATCAATCTTCCATCAATAGTAAATCATGGTCATAAATGATGGTTATAGGAATAAGAATGCAAATGTTCAAGGATGACCATCATGATAGCATGAATGCATAACTGGAAGGCAGTAGATCAAAAAAGTGTTGATAACACAGTAAGTTGTAGGTCTATAAGACAAATTTACAAGAGCAGCCTTTGATTTATTTGTCAAAGGAATAGAAGAGCATCATCATCATAAGAATAGTCACATATGCAAGGAAAATATTATCACAGACCATCTTCATGAATGGATAATTGATCAAACAACCAGATGAGTCATGCATAAGCGAGATATCAAACAAGAGAGGTGCAATCATGATATCATATCTCGTGCCAATGAAATATCAAAAGTTGCAGTCACATAATGATAGGACAGTCATGCTAAGTGACAACGATTTAATCATAGATGAGTACAGTCAAGAGAACATTTGTTGAAGTCCATATTCAAAGCTCAGCACAGTTTCCTGGAAGTAAAGAATACAACTATTTAGTGACATAAATAACAAAAGGCATATGTATGCATGATTAAAGCTACTAGTGAAGCTACAGATTCAGGACAATAGAACAGTTTAAAGGTGTAAGTCATGAGAGCTCATTAATTATTAAATGCAATGAATCACAAATACCTGGAATGTAAAGGAAAAGTATGTAAGCCATGTTATTTTCAAAGGGTCGAGCTAACAAAGAAGGGATTTCTTTCATTTCTTGTATAGAAAAGCTCAAAACATAATCAATAGTGGCCTCACAAAAGTATGAAAATACCTAGATGAAGGAATATTCACATAAGCTCAAATACCCACCTGGGGGTTTTCCTCATAAATATAGATATATGGAGTTACCATATTTTCAGTTGTGGGTCGAAATCAATAACAGATTTTCGTTGTTTACAACAAAAGATATTAAATTTTCAGTCATGGTCACAGCCTGGAGCTTTCTTTCTTCAAAATATAGAGGTACCCATTTAATACTTTCACTTCAAAAATCATAAATACATACATGAGCATTGAAAGTCACCAAGGTGGAAGCATGGAGATGGCAGAAACAAATCTCATGTCCTATGAAGAAAAGGAGAATCAAAATGTCTACAAACTATATTTTTTTTAGAAATACACAGCCAGTCACATGAGAAATGAAGTTGTGACCATGATTTCTCAAGAAAGCATCAAGGGTGTTCAGCTGAACAAAAGAAGGGTTTTCTAATCTTTATTTTCAGAGAAATGAGAAAAAAAAACGTTGAACAAAGGACTGATTCATGAAAATAATCATAGATTTGAAAGTTTCTTTCATTTTTTCTGTATATAAACAAGCAAAAATCAATTCTCTTTGACAACAATACAGGGGTTCAAAACTCATCCAAGCTCCATGGTGGCAGCGTTACAACAATGAAGGAGTCAAAGCTCAAGCAAAATGGAAATAAAATATAGACTAAAATAAAGCTTACCCTTGCTTGTTGAAGAAAAATACAGTTAAGGCAGCGGATTTCTCCATAGTTTTCCTCCAAAAGCTCAAGCCAAAGGGAGTAACAAGTAAATAGAAAACATAAATGCATCAGGTCTTATATACAGCCATGGCCTTGAGGCCCCAAAAACCCATTAAAATGCTTAAGAAGATGCAGATTTGTGACAGAGTAATTTTTATCTTACCTTTCCTATTCAAAAATCTCTCAAAGAATCATCAAAATCGACAAGAAAGAGTGTAGATCAAGTTTGAAACCCTAGTGCTTTCACCATGGCAGCGCGACAGGGAAGTCTTCAGGAAAAGCAAAAGTAAAAATGCAAAATGATTAAGAGTTAGGGCTCTATGGTATTTGCTTTCCCTAAGTCGACAAGCTTTTGATTTTTGTTCATGATTTTTGGAAAAATCATTATGTTTTATTGATGCCTATGGTTTTTGACTTTTAAGTCAAGTGCCTAGCAATGATATGGTCGGCCCTATCATGATATTTATGAATGTTACAAGTGTTGTGTGGTCGGCTAATTAATTTATAATGGTGAGTGCATATTTTAATATATGCCAAGTATACTATATAAAGTCATGAGAAGGGAGTGAGACTTCCAATTTTGTCATTATTCCTTTTTTATTTGCATGAACCATAATGTAAGCTAATTAATTAAATGATAGACTATAATTCATTTAATTAATTTAGCCATCTTTAAAATGCAAATAAGAAGACATCATGTGAAGTCGAGTTCATTATAAATCCATGCAAAATACAAGTAAAGCTAACTAGAGAATGAAATTGATCATGCGAGTTATGAATATTTTTGGCACTTTTCTTCAATTTCACATCAGGTTATTAACTGAAGATTAAGCATGCACAATATAGAGATGGAGTTCCAATTCTCATGGGCGGATTGACATAAACGAGGTGACTTTTTGCATGCTTGACTCACTGTTTGCAGATTTCCAGTTCAGTTTGAGCTGCTTTTCAATTATATATATTGTGACTGGGAGTTTGAGACCGAGTTCACTCATTTTTGCATGAGTTTGAGCTCTTCTTTTGAAGATATTTTGATTTGCTCAGGATTTTCCTTGGAGTTATCATTTTCTTACTGAAATTGACTTTCATTTTCATTTTTGTGCACTTTGAAGTGCACTCTCATTGTATATATTGGAAAAAGTTTATCTTTTTCCTCTAGTTCTTGTTTTTCAGCCTTTGCATTCTGCAAAGGGAAATATCTTGTAACTCAGCATTTTAGATTTAATATAGTTTTACAGCTTTACAAGTTATCATTTTTGTAGAGTTTCCTTCTTTTCATTATCGCTATTCAGTATTAGCCTTCTCAAATTCAGGATTTTTGTATTTATTGAATGTTTAAGATGCGAATTTAATGTGTTTGATTTCAAAGCCTTTAAATCCCTATCACATTCATGAATACATGTACATGAAAAAGCAATTTTAGTTACAGATCATAAGTTGTGTTGTTAATTTATCCTCTCCTTTAGGTTGTGAAAATATCATTTTCCTTCATTAAGAATGGATTATCAGGCCTTCTGATGAAACACTTATGTAATTAGATTTCCCAATTTGAGTTGTGAAAATAGATTCTATAATAATCAATTGTGAATCAATCTGCTCATAAATATCATTTAGGTGCATCACCGAAGTTTTAATATTAGTTCATGAATTTTAGTTCAATCCTTCTTCCCCTTTTCTCAAAACAAATCATTCAAGTACCTAATTGATTATCATATAGGAACCAGCCTAGAATCTACTATCTTTGACATAGGAATACCCACAGCCTGAAGATAGTTCCCATGTTTCAACAGATTGTTGAATTTAGTCATTCAAGCGTTCGGGTGCAATCTGATTGACAACAATTTTTGGCACGCCCGGTGGGACTCTGAAGCACACTTCAGAGTAATAATTCAAAGATACAAGTTGTTGTTCTGCTATATACAACAACATTCTTACCTTTCAGAGGTACAAATTTATACCTGGCGACTCTGAGCACATCTATTGGTTTCAACAAGTTCAGTGTTGGTATGTTTCAAACACAAGCTTTATTTCTGATTTACAGCTAATTATATGAGTAAAGATGTCGGGTTTTCATAGTCAGCATGTATACCTACTTTCATTTCATGAAAATCCTATTAACCAATCACCCTATCAGCCATATTAGGCCAATCATGCTACTAGTTTTATCCCAAATAGCCATGCAACAACAGCCTATCAGCATGCTCAACATACTTACCTCCCACCCACCCCTACTCAACCTTCAGATCAACATTTATATGTCCAAGAGGTTGATTTTATGAAGAATAACATGAAGCACATGAAGGACATATTGTTAGAATTCACAAAACAGATAGAAGAGATCAGGAGGCAGCAAGAGTACGATCAACAACAAGAAGAGATGGCCTATCAGGCCTATCTCTATGAGCAAGAATTACTAATGCAAAGGAGACAGTTTGAAGAAAAGCTCAGAAGGGAGTTAGTTGTACAGGAGGAGCAGATCAAGTCTTTGTTTGCTCAAAATCATGATATCCAAACAACTTCTTGCATTTTAGATCAGTTTCAAGAGGAAGAATTTCCAAGATATGAAATCCCAAATTTTACAACCATTCATCCTTCGCAAGTAGAGGAAATTAATCTAGTACAACCTAGTGTAGTTACAGAGCAGTCCATTGATAAGGACACTTTACTCCTCATGGAGAAGGTCAGAAACGTAAATCCATTGCGTTTAGCTTTGGAAGTTTACCGATTAGAGCAACAAAAGCATGAACAGAAGGAGTAGGAAGTTATTTTTGTTTGTATTGTGTCCCCAACTCAAAATAACAATAGCACATGTGAAGATGATGTTGAATCAAAGTCACCGCTGAACCCCTTAGATTTTGATTCGTTTGAAAAAAATTCAAATGTTGTTTATAAGATGGCTGAAAGTAGAATGTGGGAATTACCAGTTAAAGATCTTCACTTGTAGATAGAGGATGCCCAAGTTTCACTGGAAAAGGAGCCACATAAAGAAGAACAATTGGTTTATTTGTTTGACCAACTACATGGTTTTATTGAGCAAGCTGAAGAGAGCATGCAGGTACTTGATTTACCAGCTGATTTGGAACAACCAGAAGCTATTGCAGAACATGATGTATTGTTGGCTCAAGATGAGATTCAAGCCTTAGTCCATATAAAACAGCAAAAGGTCAGTCCTATGTTGGAGGTTGAAGAAAATGATCTGCATAAAGTTTATGAAGAAAGTGGTTCTCATATTTTTTCTGATTTATTTAATGAACTTCCCCAATTTGTTAATGAAAATGAGGATCTCACATGCATGATAGCATCTATGCTTGGTATGGAGCAACTAAATGATAAAACTCATCATGTTTTAATGCAAAATTATGAGTTAGATGAGAACATGTTTTTAGGCATCATAGAGGTTTTTTGTTCTAACATAGATGATGAGCTAGTATCATATGAAAGAGCAACATGTGATCAGCTCATTCAAGTCTAGGAGGCTATTGAAAAAGTTGTAGAAGATAATTCCTTGCAGCCTATGAACTTATTTGATGAGTTGCCCCACTTTGTTGAGGAGGAGTTGTATTCTATCATGGACAAAGAACAGAAGGAACAACAATTTGAAGACTTGTTTTTAGTAATCCAACAAGGATATTAGCTCCTTAGTCAAGAAGATCCAACCATTGAAAACATTAATGGTTTCTTTTCAGAGACTATTATAGATGATGCAAAGAAACAGGACTTCATGTTCATTAAAGAGTTGAAAGAAAGAGCAGTTGATCCTCCTATAAACAATAATAGACAAATCTTTCAAGAAGATTAGACTATAGCATCTAATCAACAACCTGCATATTACCTCCAATCAACATCTTTTCAAGGAAAAGATGAAGTCTTCAGAGATCAACAAGGGGCTAAAAGTTACAAGTTCAGTGTCCTAACAAGGGGATGTCCTATCAGACACCTGGCACACTTGATAGATAATCAAGGGGAGTTACCATTTGAATTATTGCTTGGGAGCACGAGATTGAGCATCAAAAGGCATTAATGCAAGTTGCTCAAAATATTCAAAACAGTTGCGTGCACCTTTTGTCTAACATAGAAAAGGAGGTGGTTTTCATGATTGAAGAGGTGTTTAATCTATGCACTCAGCATTTACTTTTCCTTCATCATTGTTAGACAATTTGCAAGCAGGAAGCACGTCCTATGTTGGTGAGAAAGGGAAGTTTGTTCTCACAACCAGTGAATGGTTGTGTCTGATCACTACTACTACTGCGTAGTGTAGGATAGAGTAGTTTCAGTTTCATTTTTTCCTTTCAATAAGTTCCCTGTGGCACGTTTTCATTCCAGTATTGTTTTACTTTCAATAAGGTGTAGTTACTGCACTTTGGTTTTCAAGCTCTGTCTTAAACAGACTTGCAGTAGTTTCTTTTAGTTTGTGGTTTGAGGCTGAGTTACAAAGATTTCAGAAACTTGAAAAGCAGAGATTGACTCCATGCCCAATGCATAAGCTATATACTGGTCTATTGTGTTTAGCAAGCAAACACTCCGTAGAGGTCACCAAATTGTTACCTATTTTTAACTACAGCTCAAAATAGGTGGAGCTGAATTGCATTCATTACAGAAAGGTGCAAAATTTATGCTAAAAGCATTCATTGAATTTCAAATTTTGATTATGCAAATGTTTGTAATAGAAGAACTCATAAATTTGCATAAAAGAATGTTGTTTTATTCATATTGGAAAAACTGAAGTCCCGCACAAGCCGCAGGAGTAACTAATTTTATTTTCATAGTCAAATGATGGATACAAGAAAAGAATGTAAACTATAAAATTGAAAATAACATGGGCATAAGATAGAAGGTGATTCGTCATTCCCTGGAATGAGGAATCGTCTTCACGTTAAAGTCTTCAGTTGTTGTGCTTTCGAATTGATCTAGCTCCAGGCTCCAAAAGCATCTGCAAATATGTTGAAATGTGATATTAGAGATGGTCTCTAAAGCAATGACAGATCATATCCTATCATAGGCCTACATTACCAACAAAAATATAACACACACTCAATTAGGCATTCATCAGATGATTTGAACAAATCAAATTGATATGATCAAAAGGAACATAACTCAATGTAAGCTTTCAGCTTCATTTATTTTGCTAATGTGTTTGTTTAAGTGTGCAGGTACAGGTATAATCATCATTCCAATAAAATGATATGCTTATGAGTGGTGTGAAATGTGGCTCCCACAAGGGTTGAGCCCATCTTATAAACAGTGACATGGGACAACAGTATGGAATAAAAGTAATTATCATTCTCCATGAATAGATAGTTGGTCAAGTAACTTTATTTTAACTTGATAAAAACAAATTGAGTAAGTCATCTCTTGTTCATCATTTGAAAATATATCAAGAATAGTTACCAATCATTCATTGTAAAAAGCTATCATCAATAATGGAATAGTAATCATGATCAAGTGCAAACTCAATGTAAACGAATGATGCAGATTAAGGTGTTTCTAAAATCAATCTTCCATCAATAGTAAATCATGGTCATAAATGATGGTTACAAGAATAAGAATGCAAATGTTCAAGGATGACCATCATGATAGCATGAATGCATAACTGGAAGGCGGTAGATCAAAAAAGTGCTGATAACACAGTAAGTTGTAGGTCTATAAGACAAATTTACAAATGCAGCCTTTGATTTATTTGTCAAAGGAACAGAAGAGCATCATCATCATAAGAACAGTCACATATGCAAGGAAAATATTATCACAGACCATCTTCATGAATGGATAATTGATCAAACAACCAGATGAGTCATGCATAAGCGAGATATCAAACAAGAGAGGTGCAATCATGATATCATATCTCGTGCCAATGAAATATCAAAAGTTGCAGTCACATAATGATAGGACATTCATGCTAAGTGACAACGATTTCATCATAGATGAGTATAGTCAAGAGAACATTTGTTGAAGTTCATATTCAAATCTCAGCACAGTTTCCTGGAAGTAAAGAATACAACTATTTAGTGACAGAAATAACAAAAGGCATATGTATGCATGATTAAAGCTACAAGTGAAGCTGCAGATTCAGGATAATAGAACAATTTAAAGGTGTAAGTCATGAGAGCTCATTAATTATTAAATGCAATGAATCACAAATACCCGAAATGTAAAGGAAAAGTATGTAAGCCATGTTATTTTCAAAGGGTCAAGCTAACAAAGAAGGGATTTCTTTCATTTCTTGTATAGAAAAGCTCAAAACAGAATCAATAGTGGCCTCACAGAAGTATGAAAATACCCAGATGAAGGAATATTCACATAAGCTCAAATACCCACCTGGGGGTTTTCCTCATAAATATAGATATATGGAGTTACCATATTTTCAGTTGTGGGTCGAAATCAATAACAGATTTTTGTTGTTTACAGCAAAAGATATTAAATTTTCAATCATGGTCACAGCCTGGAGCTTTCTTTCTTCAAAATATAGAGGTACCCATTTAATACTTTCACTTCAAAAATCATAAATACATACATGAGCATTGAAAGTCACCAAGGTGGAAGCATGGAGATGGCAGAGACAAATCTCATGTCCTATGAAGAAAAGGAGAATCAAAATGTCTACAAACTATTTTTTTTTTAGAAATACACAGCCAGTCACATGAGAAATGAAGTTGTGACCATGATTTCTCAAGAAAGCATCAAGGGTGTTCAACTGAACAAAAGAAGGGTTTTCTAATCTTTATTTTCAGAGAAATGAGAAAAAAAAACATTGAACAAAGGACTGATTCATGAAAATAATCATAGATTTGAAAGTTTCTTTCATTTTTTTCTGTATATAAACAACCAGAAATCAATTCTCTTTGACAGCAATACAGGGGCTCAAAAATCATCCAAGCTCCATGGTGGCAGCATTACAGCAATGAAGGAGTCATAGCTCAAGCAAAATGGAAATAAAATATAGAGTAAAATAAAGCTTATCGATGCTTGTTGAAGAAAAATACAGTTAAGGCGACAGATTTCTCCATAGTTTTCCTCCAAAAGCTCAAGCCAAAGGGAGTAACAAGTAAACAACAAACATAAATGCATCAGGTCTTATATATAGCCACAGCCTTGAGGCCCCAAAAACCCATTAAAATGCTTGAGAAGATGCAGATTTGTGACAGAGTAATTTTTTATCTTACCTTTCCTATTCAAAAATCTCTCAAAGAATCATCAAAATCGACAAGAAAGAGTGCAGATCAAGTTTGAAACCCTAGTGCTTTCACCATGGCGACGCAACAGGGAAGTCTTCAAGAAAAGAAAAAGTAAAAATGCAAAATGATTAAGAGTTAGGGCTCTATGGTATTTGCTTTCCCTAAGTCGACAAGCTTTTTATTTTTGTTCATTATTTTTGGAAAAATCATTATGTTTTATTGATGCCTATGGTTTTTGACTTTTAAGTCAAGTGCCTAGCAATGATATGGTCGGCCCTATCATGATATTTATGAATGTTACAAGTGTTGTGTGGTCGGCTAATTAATTTATAATGGTGAGTGCATATTTTAATATATGCCAAGTATACTATATAAAGTCATGAGAAGGGAGTGAGACTTCCAATTTTGTCATTATTCCTTTTTTATTTGCATGAACCATAATGTAAGCTAATTAATTAAATGATAGACTATAATTCATTTAATTAATTTAGCCATCTTTAAAATGCAAATAAGAAGACATCATGTGAAGTCGAGTTCATTATAAATCCATGCAAAATACAAGTAAAGCTAACTAGAGAATGAAATTGATCATGCGAGTTATGAATATTTTTGGCACTTTTCTTCAATTTCACATCAGGTTATTAACTGAAGATTAAGCATGCACAATATAGAGATGGAGTTCCAATTCTCATGGGCGGATTGACATAAACGAGGTGACTTTTTGCATGCTTGACTCACTGTTTGCAGATTTCCAGTTCAGTTTGAGCTGCTTTTCAATTATATATATTGTGACTGGGAGTTTGAGACCGAGTTCACTCATTTTTGCATGAGTTTGAGCTCTTCTTTTGGAGATATTTTGATTTGCTCAGGATTTTCCTTGGAGTTATCATTTTCTTACTGAAATTGACTTTCATTTTCATTTTTGTGCACTTTGAAGTGCACTCTCATTGGAAAAAGTTTATCTTTTTTCTCTAGTTCTTGTTTTTCAGCCTTTGCATTCTACAAAGGGAAATATCTTGTAACTCAGCATTTTAGATTTAATACAATTTTACAGCTTTATAGGTTATCATTTTTGCAAATTTTCCTTCTTTTCATTATCGCTATTCAGTATTAGCCTTCTCAGATTCAGGAGTTTTGTATTTATTGAATGTTTAAGATGTGAATTTAATGTGTTTGATTTCAAAGCCTTTAAATTCCTATCGCATTCATGAATAAATGTACATGAAAAAGCAATTTTAGTTACAAATCATAAGTTGTGCTGTTAATTTATCCTCTCCTTTAGGTTGTGAAAATATTATTTTCCTTCATTAAGAATGGATTATCAGGCCTTCTAATGAAACACTTATGTAATTAGATTTCCCAATTTGAGTTGTGAAAATAGTTTCTGTAATAATCAGTTGTGAATCAATCTGCTCATAAATATCGTTTAGGTGCATCACCGAAGTTTTAATATTAGTTCATGCATTTTAGTTCAATCCTTCTTCCCCTTTTCTCAAAAAAAATCATTCAAGTGCCTAATTGATTATCATATAGGAACCAGCCTAGAATCTGGAGGTCTATCTTCGCCATAGGAATACCCATAGCCTGAAGATAGTTCCCATGTTTCAACAGATTACTGAATTTAATCATTCAAGCATCCGAGTGCAATTTGATTGATAGCAAGTCCAAAATCCTAAAATCACAAAATTTTCAGCACAATGATGAGACTTAATCCTTCACAATACATGCTAGAATTCAAAAAAGAAGGGGCTAAACTCCATTCTAATTATGATGTAAGCAATATTGTGGAGAAACCTCTTGGGATTATGCCACTGGTCTCATTCACACCTTCCTTCCAAAACATCATTCAACCCATCCCACAACCAATCTCATCCATGTTCCAAGTCAACCCATGGTTAGCAAGGGAAGTTCATTGCTTCACGCTCTTCAAACACATCCCCTTGTAAATAACTAAGACTTAGATGCAAACACCACCTTGGGTCAATCCATTCCTCAAGATCTGAAACACCCATATGTTCTACTCATCTTTCATGACACCAACAATCCATCCACTTTTGTCACATCATCGGCATATTCTCTTGACCCACAAGTCTCTCTCCCCATGACTTCACAATGACAAGGGGGACTATTCAGACAAGGATGAATCTTTGATCTCTCATCATCACTTGCTCAAGGAAACACACCACCCATCTTCCCACCATTTCCCCCTCTACCATGTTAACATCCACACCAATCCTTGGTTTAGGGAAACCCCCTTTACCAATCCTCAATCAACCAACAATCCTCTGATGGTGAATCAAATCAACATACCAAATCCTCCAAAAATGCCACGGATATCACAACAATAGGTGGCACCAATCCAAATGACACAATCAATCACTGTACCATCTATAAATATGGTCTCCCAAGGACCTAGAATAACAACTGCACCATCTATCACACAACCCCCTATCATCACCCAAATGGAACCTCAATAGCCACCTCAACAAACTCTCATCACAACATCTCACACCATTCTAAATCCTCCACCTCCACCACCAAAACCAAACATGGAAAAGCAATACAATATCACATTGCAAGCTACCCAACAAGACTATCAGAAAGCATTCTATCAATTTCAAGCTCAACAAGCTATGCAAGCTGCACAACAAGCTGCTCAACAAACACAGGCAAAAAAATCCACACAACAAGTTGCTCAAGTGCAAGCTAAATATTTTTTGCAACAACAACAAGCCACCCAAGCTACCCAAGCCACACAAGCCGCACAAGCTACACAGGCCGCTCAGCAAGCTCAAGCTCAGGCGTAAGCTCAATATCAAGTGCAACAAGCTCAAGCACAAGCACAATACCAAGCACAACAACAAGCAACTCAAAAACAGACATATCAACAAGCTTTGCAACAATATCAAGCGCAACAAGAAGCAGCTCAACTATTAGCCCAACAACAAGCATTGTTGGCACAATAGCAATACCAACAACAAGTGTTGTTGGCACAGCAGCAACTGTAGGCATATCAACAAGCATTGGTTGCACAACAAAATTTGCAACCACCTCCCATGAACACACCAAACACCAACCCATCACTCAAACAATCAAACCACCTCAAAACACATTCATCCCTCCACTCGATCCACAAAACGATGTGTCTACACAAATTAAATTACTCTCACAACAAGTGTTAGACCTCCAATCAGGGAAGACAACAAAAACACCGAAGAACTTGTGCCCTTATCCATTCAACAAAAGCATTGTGATGGTGTCATTCCCACAAGGATTTGAAATCCCTAAATTTGACAAATATCGAGGGACGAGTAATCCTGAAGATCACATCAGGGAATTCCAGGTACATTGTATGGAAGTTGCATACAATGATTCTTATCTAATCTGAATTTTCCCTCAAAGTTTGGCTAGTATAGCAATGGAATGGTTCTCTCGTCTCCCTCATGGAATCAAAAAGTTCCAAGAAATTGTGGAAACATTCATACAAAACTACACATTCAACATAGGCATGGACATATGTCTAGAAGAACTATCCACCTTAAAACAAGCCATGGGGGAGACATTTGCATCCTTCTTACAATGATGACAATCCAAGGCCAACAAGAGCAAGTGGACTATGCCAGAAGAACAACAAATATGTACTATCATCACCAACCTCGAAGGGACTTTATCCTTCCATATGAAAATGCAATGCATCACCACATATGACCAGTTGATCCCCAAGGCACTCAACATCGAAAGATCCCTTATCACACAAGGGGGAACACCTACTTATCAAGACAACCATCCATCAACCAGTTACAATGAAAAACCTCACACATGGGTAAAGAACAAGAATGTTACTAACGATGGTGTCGTTGACGTCAAAGTTATTATCAGTGCCCCAAGGAAAAACACACAATCATATCAACAACCGCAAGCCAATAACTGAAACAACACACAAGCCAACATGGCATCACAACAACCCTACAATCAAGTGGTCAATAATCTGAATAATTAAGGGGGACCACCCCCATGGAACAAGCATCCCCCCAAATGGAAATACACACCCCTTGGGGAGTCAATTGAATCTGTCATGAAAAATTGGTACAGGAGAATCTCATTAAAATCCTCATTTATGAGAATTATCAAGAACCCCAAGTGAAACCACCAAGGTATAATGAAAACCACCTTTACTATTTTCATAAAATCAAGGGGCACACAACGGCCAGTTGCATGAGACTGAAAAATTTGATCCAAGACCTTATCGATGAAAGGACTATAAATGTTGAACAACCTAGCAAAAATCAGGACCTTAAGATATACATGAATCCAATGCCAAATCAAAATAAAGGGAACAACAATAGATAAGAAAAGTATAACAATGTAAACCATGTTTATGATCATGTTGTTACATCCTTAGATGAATGGGTCACTATTGTCAATGTCAAGGGAGCTAGAGTAGATTGTGGAGTCACCACACACGGTGGAAGAGTTACCATTCCTGGACCATCACAACCACCCAAGGCACCAGCCTCTAATCCAAAATTTGTTCCCAATGGTTATAATGTCTTGGACCAGCTAAAAAGAACCCCTGCCCAGATCTTTGTCACAGAGTTGTTGAAAATATCACTTGCACATAGGAAGATCCTAGAAGAAGCATTAGCCACATCCTCCATCCCCATAGATCTTGATGCAAACTAGTTCCAAGCTATGGTTGGACACATCACCACACCGCATCTCCTGACATTCTCTGAATAGGATCTCCCAACTCAACCATCTCATAACCAAGCACTCCATCTTGAGGTTTTGGTCCATAAAAATAAAGTCAAAAGAGTCTTGGTAGATCGGGGTGTAGGTCTAAATATTTGTACCCTCAAGCTAATAAAGAATATGGAATTCTCTAAGGATGTCATTGAAAAAGGTAAAGGTATTACAATTAGGGCATATGATGATCAAGAAAGAGTGTCTCATGGCACTATTCAACTCCCTATTTAAGTAGGGCCAACCATCATGGAAACTACATGTCAAGTCCTTGATCTGGAACTACCTTACAATATCCTCCTAGAGCACCCATGGATCCATGGAATGAAAGTTGTTGCATCTACCTTCCATCAATGTGTCAAGTTTCCCTATCAAAATCAAGAGGTCACAATCCATGGTGATCCCGATCCATTTTATTATTGCAAGAATCTGGAAGCCAAGTACTACAAGATCCCTCAAGTCCCAAAGAATGAAGGCCCTACGACTCCATATGTAGACCCATCTACATTAGCCTCCACTTTTGAGACAAAGACACTCACCATTCCTGACATCTCTGATATCAAAGTCATTATCCAAGACAATGGGTGTGGAGATTACAAAATGAAAAAGAGTGCCTTTGTAATAGGAGAGTTACCTTAATCTCCTAGATCTAATGGGAAACCACATCCAAATAACACTTCATCTCAAACCTTCAAAGCATACCCCTCCATATTCAAATGTTGGGAGACCTAAGCCGGGAAGTGGTAGACGAAAAGGACATATCAAGTCTACTATACCAAGATGAAAGGCTCGTGCCTGATCTTCCCATGGATGATGACAACAAAGGACTACAGATGATGCTTGGCATAGGATACAACAAAAACAAGAAACTCAGACAAAATGACAATGGTCTCCTAGAACCTATCATTCCTAAGAAGCATACAAGAAATCTTAGCCTTGGATGTACCCCTCCAAAAATAACCATACTTGGAAAAGGTGCCCCGTTTAGAAAAGTCAAAGCTCCTCCTCAAATACCGGTATCCACAAGTTTGCCTTTAGACGACTATACCTTTGATGTAACCAATCTGTGTGACAAGGACCTCATAACTAACCTACCCATGCTATTTGAGGATTCTTCTCTTTTTATGATTAGTACCCTATCTTTTGAGCCAAGTAACCAAACCAATGAGCTAAAACTTATCTTACCCCAACTCATCAATTATGACCAATGAGGACCACCGATTTTAGACACGTTCAAAAATGATGAGGCTCTCTCAGAATTCATCGGATTGCGGGATACTCTACCATGTGGAGATCACAAAGTTGGGTTTGACATTGAGCTGGACACACATGCATATTATGGGGAAATGATTGAATCCCTCATTCACAAAAGTGAAAATTTAAGAATACTATCTAGGTCTTTGAGTGAAAACCACACTGTGGCACTCTCTAACCTGCAAATAGTAAAAAAAAAGGATGCATCCAATGGTGAAAACCTCTCTAAGGTTCCAAAGGATGAAGGATTCAATCTTCCCCTTAGTGCTATTCATTAGGATAGGTCAGCATTCTTAGCAGAGAAGTGCAATCTAGTCAATCTAGGGACTGAGGAAGCACCACATATCACCTTCTATGCAGAATCACTTTTGACAAAAGAACAAGAACTCCTAGCTGCTTTTCTAAGGGAAAGAAAGGTAAAATTTGCATGGACCTACGCTGACATGCCTAGCCTTGATCAAGAAGTGGTGGTTCACCATCTAGCCATCTATCCAGAGGCAAAACCAGTAAGACAAAAGCTGAGAAAAATGCATCCACAAATAGCATTACTGGTTAAACTTGAATTACAAAAGCTCCTTGATGCTAGTTTCATATGGCCAATTGATTATCTAGAATGGGTTTCAAATCTTGTACTAGTCTCTAAGCCCACTGGGGGCATCTGCATCTGCGTGAACTTTAGAGACCTTAACAAAGCATTCCCTAAGGATGATTTTCCTCTCCCAAACATAGACATGATTGTGGATATGACGGTGGGGCATGAAATGCTATCACTAATGGACAGATTCTCAGGGTACAATCAGATCATGATAGCTAAGGATGACCAACACAAGACAACTTTCACTTGTCCATGGGGAACTTACTACTAGAACATGATGCCATTTGAGTTGAAAAATGTAGGAGCTACCTACCAAAGAGCTATGACGCTAATCTTCCATGACATGATTCACAAAACTTTGGAAGACTATGTGGATGACATATTGGCCAAATCAAAGAAGCGTCAGGATCACATACCAGCTCTAAGCTCCATCTTTGGCAGGCTAGAAGAATACAAGATCATACTCAATCCAAAGAAGTGTGTCTTCGGTGTACAGTCAAGAAAGCTCCTCAGATACATTGTATCTATGAGGGGAATTGAGGCAAATCTTGCTAAATTCAAAGCAATTGTCAAAATGGAAGCACCAAGAACATTAAAGCAGTTAAGGGGTTTGCAAGGAAGACTCTAATCCATTCGTCGATTTATAGCACAGTTAGCAGATAAGGCTATCCCATATTCTCATCTACTCCACAAGGGGGTAGCATACAAATGGGATGAGAAATGTGATCACGCATTTAATAAAATCAAGGAGTACTTTCTCACACCACTAGTTCTTATGCCACCAATTATAGGCAAGCCATTGATCCTGTATATATCAGCAACAACAACAACCCTTGGTTCTCTCTTAGCACAACATGATGAAAATGGAAAAGAGAGAGCTATTTACTACATCAGTAGAACCATGGTAGGACATGAGATAAATTATACATCCATTGAGAAGGCTTGCTTAGTAGTCTTGTTCGCCACACAAAAATTTAGACATTATATGTTGGCACATCGGATAAAACTCATTACGAAGATAGATCCTCTCAAGTATCTACTTTCTAAAGCAATGCTCACAGGGTGAACAACTAAATGGGTCATGATCCTAACAGAACATGACATTGAGTATGTAGAACGGAAGGCCATTAAAGGACAAGTAATTACAAATTAGCTGGCAGAAGCACTAATGTATTCAGAGAACCCAATTGTATTAGAGTTCCCCGATGAGTCAATCTTTAACCTAAGTGTGACAGATCACTAGAAAGTATATTTTGATGGATCCTACACACAACATGGGTCAAGAGAAGGAGTCTTTATCATTACACCACAAGGAGATTGCATACCCAAGTCATATAAGTTGTATTTTCCTTGCACAAATAACATTGCAGAATATGAGGCCCTTGTTATAAGACTCAGAATTTTAGTACAATGGTAGATCATGACACTCAAGGTCTATGGAGACTCACAGTTTATCATCAACCAGGTCAATGATGAATATCAAACGAAGGACAAAAATTTGATGCCATACAAGAAACTGGTGGAAAGCCTCAAAGAATTCTTCATTGACATCACATTTGAGAAAATCCCCAAGGCAAACAATAGAGCAATATATGTTATGGAAACAATCAGATCGCAACTAGATATCCCACACAACATCCCTAAGCAAGAAATCCTTGTAGAGCAGCTTCTTGTACCAGCTTTCGAGGTACTGGAGTCTAAATTCGTGTGTGAAATCGTTGGTCCCGATGACCCCTAATATCATTACATGTACACCTACTTGAGAATAGGAGTCCTCCCTGCCGATATCACCCTGAACCTTAAAAGAATATTTGTCAAGAATTCATCCCACTTTGTCATCTTAGGAGACACCCTATACTATAGGAGTATTGAGGGAACCCTGTTACGATGCCTTAACGTTGAGGAAGATTTGACTACTTTAACCGAGGTACACAATGGCATTTGTGGGTCACATTCAAGTGGTATGACCTTGGCCAAAAAATTGTTGAGGACTAGGTAATATTGGCCTACAATGGAGAAGGAAGCTCATGACTATGTCCAAAAATGTTTGCAATGTCAACAGCATGGGGATCTCATCCATGCACCAGCTCAAGAGCTCCACCCAATCATTACACCTTGGACCTTCTCACAATGGGGGCTTGATCTCATTGGTAAAATCACTCCCACCTCATCTAGTGGACATAAGTTCATTATCACCTCCACGAAGTACTTCATGAAGTGGGTAGATGCCATCCCAATGACCTATATCATAGGAAAGCAGATATCATCCTGAACTACCTAATTTTCCGTTGCGTTGTCCCTCAAGCCATTATCTCAAATAATGGGAAACCTTTCAAAAACCAAGATGTTCGAGACCTATGCCAAAATTTCAATATCCAACATCACTTTTCTACTCCATACTACCCCCAAGGATACAACCAAGTTGAGGCTACCAATAAAACCATCTTGAAAATCCTAAAGAAAATAGTCAATGACATTGGTTGTGACTGGCACTTACAATTAAACCCCGCCCTCTGGGCTTACCAAACAAGTATCCGCACACCTACTGGTGCAACCCCATTCTCCTTGGTGTATGGATCAGAAGTCATACTCCCAATTGATATCAAGCTCCCATCCTTACAAATATCATTGCAGAATCTCATCACTGATGAAGAATATCGGTGTCATGATTGAATGAGCTAGAACTATTGGATGAGCAATGCATGGATGCCTTAACCCATTTAAAGTCTACCAAAATCATCTCAAGAGGACCTACAACAAGAAGATCAGGAGCCAGACCTTTCAAGTTGGAGAGCTCATGTTGAAGGAGAATTAGAAAATTTTACCAAATCCAAACAGCAAGGGAAAGTTTGAACCCAATTGGTTGGGACCCTTCATCATCATAGCAAGCTATAAATCATGAGCATATCAGCTATCTACACCCGAAGGGGAGCCTCTGTAGGAGCCCATGAACAACTCTCATCTCAAAAAGTTTTATGCCTAAACTTGCAAGGTATAAATCCAAAAAAAATCAAAAAAATGATTGAAAACAGTAAAGAAAAAAATCGTCCTTTAGTGAAAACCACTTCGGTGGCACTTTGAGCAAGTACCTTGGTGAAAACTTGGCAAGCAGGCGCCTTGTGCAAATAATCACTTTCCATCCACCATGATCTCTTTGGCTTGTTTTGCATCATTCATCCATCACACTTCCATATCTTCATCTATCACCCATTCGTGTTCGCATCATAGCTTGATCCTGTGTTCATATCATGATCCCTCCTAGTACTACTCAGTCCATTCCTAAGGTCAGTTTGTCCTACCTATATTGGAGTAGTCTATCACATCATGTTGGGGGCATGTTCTTATACCTACATTGGATCGGATTCATGTATATTCTTGAAGTCTTCCTTAAAATAAAAAAAATCCAAAAACATTCAAAAAATCCAAAAATCCAAAAATCCAAAAACATTCAGAAAATCCAAAACATTCAAAACATGTCAAAAATCCAAAAAATAGGTCAAAAGGTTAGAAAAAGTCAAAAGTAGAGTTGTCTTGTCGAACTATGGGTCTCTAAGCTCTGAACGTAGGCAAGGCCATCATCGATGTGCCCTCGAGACACATTAGGTCAGTCCTTTAGGAGTCCATCACAATAAACTAGCAATCCATTTGTTCATATCTCTTCAATAAAAGAGTTTGTGTCAGTCAAACTATGTGGTCTCTATGTGTATAACATAGGCAAGGATAATCTTTGATCAACCCCCAAGGCCCCTAGGATAGGTCTTTAGGTTAGGTCCTTGGTCAAAATCTCAGAAGACACCAAAAACATTGGAAATTTTGAAAATCAAAACATTTGTAAAACATCTTGAAAATACCAAAAACGACCTCAAAACATTTCAAAACTTCAAAAAATCCAAATATTTAAAAAAATCCATCCATCCCATTTCACGATCACCCGAAATAAACATCCACTCATAATAAACGATCATCATCTTCAAACTTTGGTAAAACAACCAAAAACCAATCTAGCAGTTAAAAGTGAAAACTCAAAACATCAAGGTTTCAAATCTAGGTCAGTAGGTAAATAAGTTGGTTAACTCTTGGTACTAATAGCCCATCATCCAATTTGTCCCAAATCATCTGATAACATCAGGTCCTAGGATGCATCCTTCCTATAATGGACATCAACATTAGGCATCACCATAGTTTAGTCTTGGCTAGAGGTATGAAGAACATTGGCTTGTTTGTGTACTTGATCTTTTCTTTTGATTTTTTTTATTGCGCTCATTCCAATGACCTCTTGATGATGACTAATCAAAATGATTTAGAGAGAAATGAATGGGGCATTGATCACTATCTTTTGTCTGTTGTGCTTGTTAGATATTCGTGTAATATAACTTTGGTCATGCGTGTTTTGTTTGGTTTGTAGGGAGGGTGTTTTAAGTATCTTGTTGACTACATAGGAAGGCTTTCCTTTCTATGTTTTGGTCTGAGATGTTTGAAATATCTAAACTACATTCTAAATAGGGTTTTGTATGCTAGGTGTGAACAAGGGTACTCCTATATGATTTCCAAGTCAAATTCCATCACAATAAGTACAATTCCATCCTAGTTCTTTATACCTTGATGCATCGTGCCTATATGTGTTATCAAACATAAGGTAAGTAAGCTCTTTTAAAATCCCAATCTCTGATAAGCAATACATCATCATCTCTCATCATTATTTCTAATAAAGTCTCGGCAGATCATGGACTTGTTGGATCCTCTTTTTATCATCTCATTCCTTCTTTCTTCTCTCTGCACTAACATTGTATCATGATGGTCGACCAAAACATCACCAATGCATCCATCCTGCATCTAAAAACCGTCAGCATGTTGCATATCATTCATATCATTTCACATGCATTGCATTTCCATCATTGCACCATAATATAGATTGGTTATTCTAAGCATCTCATAAACCATACATTTGCATCATCATAACATCCATACATGCATCATCATATTACACATAGAAAAGATGTTGAAAAAAGAAAAAGCATATCATAACATCACCATCTCACATGTGTTTCATCATCATTTCAGTTGTTTAGGATAATATAGATTGGTTATTCTAAGCATCTTAAAACCATCTCATTTTCACCATCATCATAGCCATCCATACATCCATCTTGAACCTCTTTGTCGCAAGATCAACCTTACAAATTGAAATTTTTGCCTGATCTCTCGAGGGGGCAGTGTACCAACGTACTTCTTTCCGCTAAGGAAAAGTGGCGCATCCGAAGAAATAAAAAAATAATTGAACTTTGATCTCAGCAAAGTTATTCTTTGAACCAACGCAACTAGTACGCCACTTCAAAGAGGGGAAAAATGTAGACACTCAAAATATCGTGATCGACATAATGCATTTGATTCTGATTAACTAACTTTGATTCTTCCTTGATCATTTCTTTACTAACCAATTAATTGAATAATATGTATTTAATTAATTCATCAAAATTTCTCACCGATATGGGCATGGTTCGGTGGTCAAGTCGCTTGGTTGTAGTGACAGCCACTAGGGTTCAAACCCTCACTGGGCCAAAGTGCTCGTAGGCCTTGTTCCTTCGTTGGGCCATTGCACTCGCGAGTTTGGTTGTTTCTTATGGTTTCTTGTACCCAGTTCATAGCTCTGGTCAAAAGTGTTTACCCCTAATAATATGGGTGCATTGCACCTTTTAAATTTTTTTTAAAAAAATCATCAAAATTCCTTCTTTAATTAAATAAATCAAATTTATTTAATTAAATCCTAATGTGCTCTCTTTGATTAAATAAATCAACTTTATTTAATTAAATCCTAGTATGCTCTCTTTGATTAAATAAATCAACTTTATTTAATTAAATCCTAATGTTCTCTCTTTGATTAAATAAATCAACTTTATTTAATTAAATCCCAATGTTCTCTCTTTGATTAAATAAATCAACTTTATTTAATCAAATCCTAATGTTCTTCATTTAATTGAATAAATCAAATTTATTTAATTAAATTACTAATCTTGCAATATCCTCTCATTTGATTTAAATAAATTCAATCATTTAAATTAAATGTCACAATCAACTAAGTTCATCTAAGTTAATTAATCCCAGATTAATTAGCTCCTAACACTAATCCCCCATTCCTCTAGTTTTTCACTCCACCCTTGGGTAAGTCAACCTTGGTCAAGTTGCACATATAAATCAATTTATTTGATTTAAAATTACCCTATTTTCATTCAAATATGGCATATTCATGGAATATTCCACTTATTTGAATTCTCCCTCCCAAAGGACTTTTGTCCTCCAACTTGGCATTAAAATCTCTTACATGTCCTCCCCTTGAGCCACCTTGGCATTAAAAGCACTTACACCTCTTACACAAGTCACCTCTTCAAATTCAAAATTCACCTACATGCATTTAACATGCACATTGTTCAAAATGTGCTCCATCTCCCTTCATTAGCATGTTGACAAGTGGCACAATGCCATTGGTCCCTTCTTTAATCCCACATTCATCCTATTCTCCATTCTTCCATCCTTCTTCCTTATAAATAAAGGCCTTCTCTATTGTATTTGGGGACACAATCTTAGGCATTTTGAATCTACAAGTTTATGCATTTCTATGATAGTTATTTGAATTCATAGCATCCACATTTTCATCCAATTTAGCATAGAATTTCACCATCCACAATCCATGTTATTGGAATTTTTGCATCAAAGATCACACATTCATCATCAAGCTTGTCAAGGGATTGGGAAAGGGCTACTTTCCACATCAAAGTAGCACCAATCCACTATGGGATAGGTTTGAACATGCTTTCAATTAGTCTCTTTGGTATATTATTGTTTTGTTTGCATTATTTAGCATGATTCAATATCTCATAGGAGTACTTAATTTTTTTAGTTTAAACTAACCCATGTTAATGTGTGTTGAGGTTTTTAAGCTATTTTGCAGATTTGGTGCTTACACTTTGATATATTGATCAATATATATGTGTGTATCTAAGACTCATGGATGGTGATTAATCGATTAATATACAGATAGAACTCTTGCTCTACTTTGATTCGAATAGAATTTTACTATTGGTACTATTAGCTCAATGTAGATCAAACATTTTTGTTCCATCACTTGGTGAACCAAGGAGCAATGGCCCACTGCTTGGGTCACTTGGTGATTTTGTAAATCTTCTGCTTTGGTAATGTGTGATTTTATTTCTGCAATATTTTTGTTTTGTTTATGTAATGTCTAATTTAATTTTTGCAATATTTCTATTTTGTAATCTTGTTTAAATATGATTCTTATTATGTGCTAATCTTAATATCTATCGGTAAAAGATTATTAATCAAAGAGTGAAGCGAGTTTATTTTAAATTTAGATAAAGATTTGTTGCTGCCATTCTATATTTTGTAATAGATTTTGTTACACTTCCTAGAATAGTTCTTATCACACTTCCTAGCACAGTTTCTGTAACTTCCTATCACAAAGCATAAATATAATTGAAATAGAATTGTTGAACCATATTTCTAGTTTAAGCCATTTTGCACTTTTAGATGCATGTCATTTCTCCTCAGCTCATGAACTTCAGCCCTTAGGCATATATCCTCAACATCTTTCATAAATCCTACATTCCTGAATTGACAAGGTACAAATCTAAACTACAATCCAAATTCTTAGCCTCAATTTGCAAAGCCAGAGTACTTAGTTTTATCCAAAAATTGTGGCATTGTTGCTGAGGAAATGCATTAAAGGCCTGAAACTTAGTGGGTCGAGTTAGGACCAATGTGCTAAGGAAAAATTATGTGTGATTTTCGACCTCGCCTAGGTAATTAACCTTGGTTTGCTCTGTTGTAGATCATATAGATGCATGAATCACATTAGAGGTAGTAAAGGGAGGTTTGTTAAGAAAGATATAGGAAATAGTTCAAAATAAGAAGAACCATAAAAATAATTAAAGCCATTAATTATGAATACACCATCCAAGAAAGAGTTAGTTGAACTTGATATTGAAAAATGTTTCATTGAGTCCACTTTTGAGTCTCCTTCTAGCACCCAACAAGAGTCACTTGAATATTCATTTAAGAAGGTTGCTAAATTATTTCGAGAATCTTACAAACTACAACATGGTAGAACTCCAATACACAAAGACAACAAGTCGTTTTCATACTTTTACACCTCTTGGGCATTTGAGACCATGGCCGAAAACAACAATGGTTAAAGAGCATTGGCCAGTAACAATCCTATTACCTTTGAGTTTCCCATTGCTCATCCAGAGGAGGATTCCCCATGAAAAACATACCTCACTCTTCCTTGCCCATTTTTTGAGGTCTTTCTATCAAAGACCCCAGCATGTTTCTCTTTGAATTTGATGTAAATTATATCATAGTTATGATTATCACAATTATGCACAAAAACTTAAACTGTTTCCAACTACTTTGAAAGATCAGCATTGCGATGGTTCATGGGATTAAGATGTGAAACTATTCACAGTTGGGATAACATGAAGATAAAGTTCTTGGAGAAATACCAAGAACATTGCAAGACCAAGGAAATTAGAGATGAGATCTTTCACATTATGCAATGCGAAGAGGAGACCTTGGAAGACTACCTTGAGTGTTTCTTATTTAGTCTTCAAAGGACTAGGAAAACAGGGTTGAACAATGATACTATTAAAATGCTCTTTCTTAGGGGGATTATGGATGAATATTTGGATATTTGAATCTTATGGGGGTGGAGATATTTCCAAATTGAGATTTGATGATATTTGTGATGTTTGCAGGAACTACTCAAGGTCCACCTGATCGATAAGAGGGTACACTGGGAAGCACATCTCTTCAGGAGGAACATCGGTTGTCACCAAAAGAGAACTAGGTACATTATCAAAAGATCTCAAAAATGATCTTATGAGTCACATGGGTAAGCAAATCAACACCTTGTACACCCATAGGAAACAAGAGGTCAAAAAAGCATTTGTTGTGTTTTGTCTTAACTATCGTAAAAAAATATAGTAGTGAGAAATTTCCTTATGGAAAAACAAAAATTTATTCCTTAGAAGATGCTAGTAAGGCTACTACATGATGACCTCTTCCAACCAACATGATGGATGTGGACTTTAGTGAAGAACCTATTTACTATATGGCCCCATGGAGGCCTTGGCCTCCACGAACTATGCCCCTAATGATGAATGAACCTCTTAATGTAGGGCCTAGTGGACAACCAAGATGGTAGGGAGGGTGGAAACAACTTCCACCTTATTCACAATGGAAAAACCAATACCTGTATGCCCATCAACCTTGGCAATAAGCGTGGAGGATGCCACCATCACAATTTCTGCAATATCTTCCATATCCTACACCACCCATGATTACTCCATACCAACAGCTAGCACAATTCTTGCCACCAATATGATGCAGAGCAATGGGTAGGTTTAAATATTTTTCCAAAGCACTAGGTTCAATCTTACTTGTTCACTCATTTGATTCAAAATTCCATTCACAAGAAACATGTTACTTCAAGGGATAAAAGACACCAAAAGTAGAATCAAGACCCAAAACTCTTTCTGAACCCATAACACACCTTAAACATCATGAACATGATAGGTTTAGGCCAATTCAAAACCCCAAGAACAATGATTCTTCACTTTTTCCATCGCTCTCCTTCAAGAAGCCTTTTTGCTTGTAATATTCCCAAGTGACAAAAATAGTCACAACTTCCAAATGAAGTGGAAACTCCAAACACCAAGCACAATTTCAAGTACCCTTTTTAGCCTTCTTCAACATACCAAGAAACCACATAAGGTTGTTTTGAAGAGTATCCCTTTAAATTTGATTGTCCCGCTGCTACAAGGCCTAATTAGGCTAGTTCTCAAGAGGGGTTTATTGGTTCTCTAAACTCTTGACCCAAATCCCTTCACAAACACCTTAGACACTAAAATTAGGGCCTGCACATGCTAATTACATCAACTAGGATTGGTTCCAATCATCTTTTCTTCCACAACCCTACTTCCATGCATCATTCTTGTTCAAAAACATGCTTTTACCAGCCTAGGGCATCATCATTCCTGCACAAAACCTTATTCCTGACCCCTGTAACTTGGAGAGCACAAAAAATCATGTCCACATAGACCTATGCACCAATTTTTGTGTATTTTCACTCGTGAAATGTTGAGAAAATTATTTTTTTATATGACATTGGTTAACCCGGTAAGGGTTTCAAACCGTCTACAAAGAAAATGCAATATCTCTCTCAATTCTTAATGAAATTGGATGAAACAAAAAGCCACATAAACTAGATTCAACCTTCTATCATCTATAGTAGGATTCAGACCTTCATTTTTGCGTACAAGAATGTGCCATTGAGAAGAACAGTAAGGAACACAATAATAATGCAGAAAATGAAATGTTTATTGCTCCAAAACCTCCTCCAAACCTTCAACAACCAAAACAACGATAGAACCAGGTCTTTTAAACCTTTCCCAACCAGTTCCAACAGTTACAAACCAACTTCTTTTAATTCCAACTAACTTTAACCCTTCATCTTCCTTTTGTTGCATTTTGTTGCATTCTACATCATGACAACTTTTACAATATTTGCAAAATGACTCAACAAACCACCTAACCACCTATTAATGGACTCAAACACACTTAAGATGGTCTCATAGACCTTATTACATGACCAAAACCCAAAACTCAAACCAAAATAACAAAATGGCCTCATGGAGGCATGAACTCAACTAGGTGCTCCAGCACCACAATACCACCTTCATCCACTAGTCCACCATCCAACCCAACACAACTACCTAAGGTAACACCTATTCCTACACAACTAGCTCCAAATCCAAATAACAAGGTGGCACAACCAGTTTACAATAATGAGGTGGTTGGTTACCCAACCTATCATGTCAACACACTGGACATAAATGGAGTTCAGTTACATTCAGGAAAAGCCCTCCAAGGGCCCACTATTACTTAAATAAATGATGAACATGAAGAACTATCGAAAAAACCAAATGAACCATCTAGGTTGCCTCCATACCCTGATGGGTTCCAATCTCAAACAAAGCAAAAGGAAGTATTTGAGACAGAGTTTGAATTTTCAATGAATTGATAAATTTTAACATTAAGATTCCTCTTTTGTAGGCCATCAAGGATGTTCCTATGTACACAAAGATAGTTCGAGATATGTGCACCCAAAAGTAGACAAAGAAATAGGATCCAAAAATGGTACAATTTATCAGGCATCTTGTTGACCTGATGTTGGGAAATATTTCAATTCTCAAATATTTAGACCCAGGGATTCCTACAATTCAGGTACGAATTGGTCATATGACTATTCCTAATACATTAATCAATCTAGGAGTTTCCATTAACATCATGACCAATGAAATGAAGGAGGGGTTGTACCTTCAAGGACTTAGGCCTATGCCTACAATTCTCCAGATGGAAGATCGCTCCCTAGTCAAACCTAAAGGTATGATAGAAGATGTTATTTATGTTGACTCTTGGGAGTACCCTATTGACTTCATGATCTTGCAGCCCAAAATAAAGTTGGGGGAATACCCCCTAATTCTGGGAAGACCATGGTTGGTGACGATTGATGCTTATATCAACTGCAAGTTAGGTAATATAGTGATTTCTAATTGGGAGTAGAAGAAGCAATTGACCTTGTACCCACTTGTGCAGCCACTATTGAAGACTGAAGAACCCTTATGGGTTGACAGTGATTTGGAGGAGTCTCTTCCTATGTTGACCATTAATCAAGCACTTGATGTGGAGGAATTATCAAAGGACACTATCTTTTCAAATTTATTTCAAAATCAATGCGTCTAATGACATTTTAGAAAGATTTTTTTTTCATTCTTGAATAGATAATTTTTCATTTGGGAATTTTCCGCTTTTAAGTAATTCACAATCACTGCAACATTTTATTACATTACATCAATTACCTCTGCATAACTATGTATATATTTCATTCATGCTTACTCACACTTCTTTTCCATCCACCTCACAAGAACATGCTATAGATTTTCCTAAAAAATATCAAGCTATGGAAGTTTTACCATGACGCACTTTAAATATTAATCCAAATCTAAGTGATGCACAAATTAAAGATTTAATTTCCATGTTAAGAAATCACAAAAATGCATTTGCATGGGATTATCAAGATATGCATGGAATTCATCCAAATATGTGCACACACCACATTTACATAAAGGAAGGTAGTCGTCCTGTTAGGCAACCCCAAAGAAGGTTAAACCCAATTTTACGTGAAATTGTGGAAGATGAATTATAAAAGTTATTAAATATGGGATTTATATCCAATTTATGATAGTCAATGGGTTTCCCCTTTGGTGGTAGTTCCTAAGAAAAATGGTAAATGGAGAATATTTGTTGATTATAGAGCCCTTAAGAAGGCTACTAAAAAGGATCATTTTTCATTACCTTTTATTGATCATTTTTTGGATACACTTACATGTAATAAATTCTTCTCCTTCCTAGATGGATTCAACAAATACAACCAGATCTGCATCGCATTGGAGGATCAAGACAAGACCACTTTCACTTGTCCATGGGGGAAATTTTCTTATAATTTTTTACCTTTTGGTCTATGTAATTCCCCTACTACTTTTCAAAGGGAAGTGTTAAGTATTTTTTCTAATTTGATTCATGATTGTGTTGAAGTTTAAATGGATGATTTTACTATGTATGGTGATACCTATAAGGAAGCCAAAAATAATCTTGAAAAAGTTTTGCAGTGATGCAAAGACACTAATTTATTTTTGAGTCATGAAAAGTGACACATTTTGATGACAGAAGGTATACTACTCAGACACTATATTTTTGCTAAAGGTATTCAAGTTGACCCAAAGAAGGTGCAAATAATTCAAGATTTCTTATTCCTATTTTCCAGAGGGATGTTCATAGCTTTCTAGGAAATGCAGGATATTATAGGCATTTTATTCATAACTTTAGTAAGATTGTTGCACCTCTTTTGTTTTATTGAGTAAAGATAACAATTTTCTTGGACGGAGGAATGTCAACATGCTTTTGAAACTATAAATGAGAAGTTTGTGACCACACCAATATTGCAAGGACATAATTGGGAACTTCCTTTCCATATCCATATCGATGCTTCCAATTTTTCGATGGGAGTTGTCCTTGGTCAAAAAGAGGACACATTATTTTATTCCATTTATTATATTAGTAAGAACTTTACAAGTGTTGAGTTGAACTATATAGCTATTGAGAAGGAATTTCTTGTAGTTGTTTATGCCATTAATAAATTTTGGCATTATATAATTGGTTATAAAGTCTTTGTTCATACAAATCACCATGCAATAAGGTTTTTAATGAATAAACCCATAGTTACATGCAAGGTAATTAGATGGTTACTTTTATTACAAGAATTTGATATAACCATACTTGATAAACCTGGTCAAAAAAATGTCGTTGCAGACATTTTATCTAGGTTGCAATGCGAGAGTGAACCTGTACCTATTGATGATGCTTTCCCCAATGAGCATCTTTTTTCCATTTTAGTTAAGATTCCATGGTTTGTAGACATTGTGAACTACTTGGTCACTTGTAAGTTTCCCCTACACTTCTCTCCTCGAGATCGTTGGAAACTTGTGGGGCTAAGTGGTCAACATACATGGATAAAAGAACTCTTGTTTTACACTTGCATTAACAACATCATGTGCCAATGTGTAGCCAAAGATGATGTCTTTGATATACTCTGAGCATGTCATTCAGATTCATGCAACAGTCATTTTGTAGCTCAGAGGATAGCCAATAAGATCCTCACAAATGGATATTATTGGCCTAAGCTTCACAAATATTGTAAAAATTTCATACAACATTGTGATAAGTGCCAATATATGGGGTGACCCACATGTTCAAATGAAATGCCTCTACATCCTCTATTTTCTCTTGAACCCTTTGAAAAATGAGGTTTAGATTTTATGGGGCCAATTAACCCCCCATCAAATAATACGGAGTATATATTATTTTGCATTGATTATGTTACTAAGTGGGTAGAGGTTGTGGCTTTGAAACATGCAGGAGATACCAAGGTTGCTGAATTTTTGTATTCTGAAATTTTTACCAAGTTTGCATGCCTCACAAGTTTATGACTGATTAAGGACCTTAGTTTACATCTGAGTTGATCTCTGCTTTAGTCTCTAAATATGAAATTCATCACTGCAAGTCCTCACCATATCACCCACACACGAATGGACAAGTGGAGGTGACCAATCAAGAGCTCGAGAATATTCTAACAAAGACTATGGCCCTTCACAAGAAAGATTGAGTAACAATACTTCCAAAAGCCATATGGGCATATCATACTACGTGGGCATATCGTACTACGTGGGAATATCGTACTACATGGAAGACCACCACCATCCTTACATCGTATGATTTGGTTTATGGTAAGAAGTTCTTCCCATCAAGTTTGAGATTAAGACTCTTTGAATCACTTTGCAATCAGGGGTGAACCTAATAGATGCTCAAAAAGATCAAATTGCTCAACTCCATTCTCTGGATGAACTTCGACAACAAGCTCTTTTCTATGCAGAGGTAGTCCAAAAGTAGCATGCTCTTTGGCATGACTATTTTATCAAATAGTGGTCCTTTCAGCTAGGTGATTGCGCACTATTGTATGACTCCAGGTTCCATGATTTCAAATGAAATTTCCACACTATATGGTTAGGGCCCTATGAGATTGATGTTGTTAATGACAATGGTGTAATCAAACTTCGCACCGTTGATCCTAATCATATGGCTCTAGTTGTTAATGGGAACCGCTCAAAATTGTACAAGCAGCCTATTTCTAAGAAAAAAATTGTATCAAGTTTGACAAAGGGACTCCATATTCTTGATCAAGTTCATGTCGTCTCTTCAAGTACCCCTTACTTACTTTTCAAGTTAAAAACAAAAAAAAAGAAAAAGCAATAAAGATCCAACAATGAAAACCTTTAGGTGTTGTTAGCCAGTTATTACTTGAAAATCGGGTTACTGGCGAGTGATAATTGCATAATAATATTGGGGATGAAAACTAGGTTTTTCGACATCTCCAGGCGGTATCAGATTGAAAACTGACTTGTCGGCAGTCTAGTGTCATTAAAAAAATTAAAAAGAGAAAAAAAGAAAAATAACAATAATATGTTCTTGCTATCACCAGTGTGCTAGGAACTTATGTCCTTCCGATATTTTTCCTATCGCTACCCATTCTATGGTGTGACAAGAATCAATTTTCCATGGTGATAATTTTGTGATACCTTTTCTCCAGTTCTCTCTAATGCTCCTTTTCTCAAATTATCCTTGGTCTAGACAGTTGTCTTGTCTCCTAGTCTTCATTTTTTTGTGAATACTCTTTGCATGCTTTTTGTGACAAGAATCTTCATTTCACTCTTAGGACATGTACTTGGCTCTTTTTATCTCTTCACTAGCACTTCACTTTTCCATGGTGGCTTATATACCTGTTTGGTGATGTCCTTTCTAGCCCAGTGGCTATTGTACATGATTTGTTGCCACTAGGTATATTGCACGGATTCCTTTAGTCACATGTTGTGTTTGTCCTATCAGTGTGATCCATCAACTTCTTCAGTGTCTATGTTGGCATTGGTTTCTAGTACTTTACTAATCGAGTAGATCTTTCATGTGCCTTTTGCTGCTTTTCTGCCAAGTGGGTTCATGGTACTCTCTCCTGGCTGATCTCTTTCCACGTCATCATTTCTCCATCCCATCCTCCTTGTCATTCATTCCTCACCACATTCTGTCATCATTTCCACATCACATTTTACCTGTCGTTCATTTCTCTTCATGTCCCATCAACCTTGCTGGCATTTATTCCATATGTTCCATTAGATCTACGGGGATTGTGCATTTATGCTTATTCACTTGCCACCACTCCAACATTGAATTTTTCACTGCTAACTTCGCATTTTGGTCTCCGCATGTTTCTCGGTAATTGGTAATTGGTAATTGGTAGGGTTTAAATTCTTTTTCAATTTATTGTTTGTATTTATTTATCATAGCAAATGGTCACTTGCCTCGTGGACGAGTCAAAATCTTAGCTAGGGGGATGTATTTGGTGTGTTTTCCATAGTCATTCGTGCCATAATTATTTAGAAAGTGAGTATTTTCCGCATGATTTAGCTATTATTTCTGGTATGATTAACCATACTCTGCAGTCACTTCCTATCATTTCACCTTAATCTGTCATTACTTTTCCATAATTTCACCCTTCATCATAATCTTACCATTTTTCCATTATGAAACCATTTTTGTGTTAGTGGTTTGGGTTTTCTGGTTTTTCTTTCTACTGTGCAAAACTTCCTGGTACATTCATGGCATAGGATCGTTGTCACCGCCATGAACCCACCTCCATGGAACCCTTAAGAACTATAGAGGAAGCCTATAAGATCTTTAAGCAAGCACAATGGGATGTGTATTTCAGAAAATTACATGGGTTCAATAAAGATGTGGCTATGGAATTTGCACTCAATTTTCGTTGTAATCAAGCATCTCTTCAGGGCTTAAAATTTCCTGTGACGGTGTCCACATTTGTAGACATGAAGGGGTTGCCATTATCAAGTGAAAATTATTTCCTATTACTTCCATGAAGGTCACAAATTTACAACCAATGCGGAAAAAATTCTTGCTAAGAGGGGAATCGGTTGAAATGGTTCATGGACAGGGGACTAAATTTTCTTCACTCCCTCAACCATGGAGAGACGTCACCAAATTCATCATATAGTACATTACCTATGAAGGAAGGAATGTTTACATTTCTTCCCAACATTTCTACCTTCTGCTACATTTGAGAAAAGGACTTCTTGTAAACATTCCATATTTTCTTCAATGTTCTTTGCAAAGAATGAGCAAAGTTGTACAAGAAGGGAAGAAATATTCCTTAGTGCATCATAGATTGATTAAGATTTTGATTATTTGAGAACTAAAATCACTCTCCTCCCAGTGATTGGGAAAATTTTGTTAACATAGGAGAAGACTCAACCCAAGAAGCCTTGAAGAAGGGTTCTGAAATAGAAGGGAGTCCTAAAACCCCAAGTTCTACTCAAATTGAGCAAGTAACTCCTGAGAGATCTATTGTTTTTAGTTATAGCCATAAACATAAAATCAGTAAAGATTCCCCTGAAAGTCCTAGCACAAGCCATACATGCAAGTCTAGTAGGAAATCCTCAACTAGATAAAGTTCAAACCCTCAAACTGTTGAAAAAGATTCCCCAAAATGCAAGAAATGAAAAAGGTTTATTGATAAACTAAAAGGGGTAGCTCAAGTAGGTACTGATGTCATGGATTTAGACCACAAAGAATCTGACTCTAATCCAAAAATCCTAATTGAGGCCCTTAAGAAATAAGGAAAAGCTAGCCGAGAGCACAGAAGGCTTGAAAGAAGAAAGAAGAAAGAACAATAAGAAAATACTAGCTCTAATTTGGGGATCTATAAATTTGAAAACCCTGACACTGCTCCTCCATCTAGTGATGATCATGACCCTAATACTAATCCTCTAACTAATACCATTATCCTTGATGAACCAGGGAAAGTTACTTTTCCTGAAGGGATAGGAAGTCTTGTTAGGAAAACCTTTGTTCCTCAATGCCAGATGAAAAGAAGGGTACTAAAATGAGAATGGGAGAAATTCCAGACACACATACAAAGTTTGGAAACCTAGAGACTATGGAGGTCTCTAAAAACCTTGATGACCAAAGGGATTATGATGTCCAGGGAAGCAAACAAGGCGTATGAGAGTTTGCAACTCCTATTATCACTAGAATAGAAAAAGAAAAATTGAATTAATTAATTGTGGGTTTAGAAGAAGGCCAAAATGATGACAGTGAGTTTCCTAGCCAAGAAGAATAGGAAGCTGAAGAAGAGTTTGAAGAGAGTGAAATCCTCTTAAAATAAATCAAGTATTTACAAGATTTAATTAAGAAATTGAAAGAGGAGAATAAAGGATTACAAAACCAGCTTCAGCAGGCAAACGTTGCCTCTCAATTGCAAGAAACAAAAATTCAATGGCTAAAGGCATAGTTGGATCAAGCAGCAATATTCAAGGAACAACATGTGCCTATCAGGGATCATGAGTAGTAGATGGAGGCCTTAAAATAGCTCTAGGCTAGAGAGATTGCCAGCACCATACAAAGATTGACATCTCATCCTGGTTTGTAGTTTTCCTTCTTGCATGAAGAGATGCAAGACTTTTAGCTAGGGGGGAAATGATGGGAGAAAATGAGTCCCTGTTATTCCATTCTTTGTTTGCCTTTTTCCCCTCATTTACATTGTCTTACTAATACTTCTTTTCATTATTTGTTGTAGGAAAATAAATATATTTAATAAATTGTTAAAGGAATTAAAACTATCCAAAATGTTGATTATTCGAAGAAATGTTAATCATTTCATGATTAAATGATAGGGGATAATTAAAGGCATGGTTGAAGCTATTGAGTATGTGGAAGGTGAAGGACTGATGAAGAATGGAGCTATTAGAATGATTTTTTTTTTGAATCATCTTGCTTGGAATTACTTTTTGAGTTAATATTTTAGTATGTTAGAACAATTTTTGTTTGTTGGCCATAGGCCAATAATCTATTTTTGATTAATAAATTTGGTTTGTTGTTTGTAAGACATAACAAACCCAAACTCTATCGATCTTTGTTATATCGGTCAATATATATATGTGTGTATTTAAGACTCATGGATAGTGATTAATTGATTAATATACAGATAGAAATCTTTCTCTAATTCGATTCGAATAATGTTTTATTGTGTGTAGGGTTAGCTCATGTAGATCAAACATTTTTGTACCATCATCCAGTGAACCAGGGAGCAAGGGCCCACTGCTTGGGTCACTCAATGATTTTGTAGTTATTCTACTTTAGTAATGTGTGATTTTATTTCTACAATATTTCCATTCTATTTATGTAACATGTGATTTAATTTCTACAATATTTCTATCTTTTAATCTTGTTTAAATCCGATTCTTATTCTTTGCTAATCTTAATATTTGTCAGTAAAAGATTATTAATCAGAGTTTGAAGCAAGTTTATTTTAAACTCAAATAAAGATTTGTAATTTTCATTCTATATTCTATAATATATTTTGGTATACTTCTTGGCATGGTTCATGTCACACTTCCTGGCATTGTTTCTGTAACTTCTTGTCACAAAGAAAAAATAGAATTGAAATAGAATTTTTGAACCAAATTTATAGCTTAAGACATTTTACACATTTAGTTGCATGTCATTTCTCCTCAACTCATGAACTTCATCCCTTAGGCATATAGCCCCAACATCTTTCATAAGTCTACATTCCCAAATTGACAAGGTACAAATCTGAACTACAAGCCAAATTCCTAGCATTAATGCCCAAAGCTAGAGTACTCAGTTTTTTCCAAACAATGATAAGGTCAAGCAACCTAAGATGCAGAATCTAAAGATCACATTTGAGAACCTGAGGATGTCTGAAGATGAAAACATTGCAAGTTGCATGCAAAAGGTGGATGAAGTTGTCAATTCCATCAGAGATCTTGGTGGAAACCTTGAAGATGAAGAAGTGGTAATAAAGGTATTGAGAACTCTTCCTAAATCCTATAGTCACAAAGTTTATGCTATTGAGGAAGTTCAAGATTTAAGAAAATTTTCTAGAGATCGGTTGTATGGTGCTTTGTCTGCTTTTGAAATGAGATAATTTGGTCCATGTAATACAAAAGTTGAGATTGCTTTCAAGGCTGGTAAAGCTGAAAATACTAGGGAATTAGATCAAGAGGATCTTGATGATTTAGAAGCAAATTTTTTGAGGATAATGAAAAAAGGTTTTGGTAAATACAGAGGTAAGTTATCTTTCAAATTTTTTAGTTGTGGTAAGATAGGTCATTATGCTTCAAGATTTCCAAACAAAGTTTTGAATGACGAGAACAAGGAAAACAAAGGTAAAGCAATTAAGAAAAGTTATTATGTTAGAGAAGATGCCAATATCTCTAATGATGAATCTGATTATGGGGATGATGAAGATAGTGAATGGTTGTTCATGTCTATGAAAGTTGAATCTAATTCTACTAAATCTAAGAGATATGTGAAGGAAAGTGCTCTAAAAATAGGTCACAATGCTATGGTGACTACTCTTCATGCTAAAAAAGAGAAGAATTGTTGGATTACTGATAGTGGATGCTCAAATCATATAATCAGTGATAAAATTAAGTTTATTAAACTTGAGAAATATTAAGGAGGTCTAGTTAAGTTTGAATATGATACATCTACTAAGATATGTGGAAAAGGCTATATCAATTTTGATGGCAAGCATAATACAGATGATGTTCTTTATGTTAAGGGTTTAAGGAATAACCTCTTAAGTGTTGGAAAAATGTGTAGCAAAGGATATAATCTTATGTTTCAAGATGATGGATGTGAGATCATAAAAGCATCTAGAACTATGGTTTCTATTGGAAGAAGGAAATATGGAAATGTTTAGCAACTTAAAGGTTTAGATGGTCATTGCTTTATGACTCAGATTAATGAAATTTGTTTATGTCATAGAAGGTTGTGTCATATCAATTTTGATGGCCTAGTGAGGATCAATTCAATTCAAGCTGTGAGAGATCTACCAAGGATTACAAATCCCATCAATGTTATCTACAAGGAATGTCAAATTGGGAAGCAAGAAAGAATAAGTTTCAAAGTCAAAGATCAATCTACTACCAGACTGTTGGAGCTGGTGCATACAGAGATTTTTTGTCCTACTAGAGTAAGAATTCTTCAAGGTGACAGGTATTTCATGCTATTAATTGATGATTATTTTAGAATGACATGGGTTACTTTTCTCAAAGAAAAATAAGAAGCTCTAGATAAGTTTAAATCATTCAAAGTTATGGTTGAGAATGAAATAGATATGAAAACCAAGTGTTTGAGGTATGACAGAGGTGGAGAGTTCACCTATAATGATTTTAACAATTTTTGTGAGAATCATGGGATAAAGAGGCATTTATCTACCCCTAGGACTCCTCAGCAGAATGGAGTGGTTGAAAGAAAGAATAGGACTTTTCAGGAAGCTACAAGAACAATGATGAAAGAGGTATGATAGAGGTGGAGAGTTCACCTATAATGATTTTAATAGTTTTTGTGAGAATCATGGGATAAAGAGGCATTTATCTACCCCTAGGACTCCTTAGCAGAATGAAGTGGTTGAAAGAAATAATAGGACTTTTCAAGAAGCTACAAGAACAATGATGAAAGAGGTAAACCTATTGGAAGTCTAATAGAGAGAAGCAATTCATACTGATATCTACATCCTTAACAGAGTTCAAGCAAGAGTAAATAGTGCAAAGAATCACTATGAGTTGTGGTATGGAAGGATCCCTACTATCAAATACTTCAGAGTGTTTGACAACAAGTGTTGTACCATAAGAGATAAAGAAAACTTAGGAAAGTGTGATACAAAATCTGATGAAGGTGTCTTCCTTGGATATTCTACAAGAATCAAAGCTTATCAGTGCTACAACAAGAGGTCAAAGAAGATTATTGAAAGTACAAATGTCAAAGTGGATGAATACTTACAAAAGAATTATGTGGTGATAGATGGGTATGAATTAGATGAGTTCTCTTGTAGAGAAAATGATAGAGATGAAGGTAAGGAAAAGGAAGTTCATATTGAAGAGGAAGAAGCTCTAGAAAGGATCCCTAAGACTCCTAAGTATGTGCAAAATAATCATTCAGAAGATCAAATCATTGGTGACAAAATAAAAGGTGTGTTGACAAGAAGAAAATTTGTTATGGCTAAAGAACACATAAATCTATGCTTACTTTCTAAAGTTGAACCTAAAAGAGTGATTGAAGCATGCAAGGATGAATATTGGATCAAGGCTATGGAAGAAGAATTAATGCAGATTAAGAAGAATCAAACTTGGGAACTTGTCCCAAAACCAACAAACAAGAATGTGATTGGAACTATGTGGGTATTTTGGAACAAACTAAATGAGGATGGAGAAATGGTAAGAAACAAGGAAAGGCTTGTGTGCAAGGGCCACTCATAAGTAGAAGGAATATATTTTGAGGAGACATTTTCTCTGGTGGCAAGAATAGAAGCTATCAAGATGTTTTTGGTTTTTGCAGGACATAAGGATTTCAAAGTTTATCAAATGGATGTGAAGTCTACTTTATTGAATGGTGAATTAGAAGAAGTATACATTCAACAATTAGGAGGATTTCAATTATCAGACAAATTGGATATGGTATACAGATTGAAAAAGGAATTGTATGGATTGAAGCAAGCTCCTAGAGCTTGGTATGTAAGGTTGGATAGGTACTTGATATAGCAAGGATTGAATAAAGATATCGTAGATAGTAATATTTATTTCAAAGTTGAAAAAGATAAAATTTTGATTATGGTTGTGTATGTTGATGATATAATTTTTGGAGGCAATGAAGCTATGTGTAAGAGATTTGCAAAAGAGATGCAGAAAGAGTTTGAGATTTCTAGGTTTGGGGAGATGAATTTCTTCCTTGGGCTGCAAATCAATTAGAGAAAGAAAGGTATATTCATTTCACAATCAAATTATGTCAAGGTAATGTTGAAGAAGTTTGGAATAGAAGATTCTAAAATGATATGTACTCCTATGGTTACCGGTTGCAAGCTGAGTAAGAATGTTGAATCTCCTAAGGATGATCAAAGAAAATATAGATTAATGATTGGAGGATAGCTATATCTAAATGCTACTAGTACGTATATCATGCATGCAATCTATCTTGTGGCTAGATTTCAAGAAGATCCTAGAGAGCCACATGTTACAATAGCAAAGAGGATATTCAGATAGTTAAAGGGTATTCTAGATCATGTCTTGTGGTATCCAAAAGATATTGTTTTTTCTCTAAGTGCTTATACAGATGTTGATTGGGATGGTTGTGTGGATGAAAATAAAAGTAAAAGTGGTGGTGCATTCCTTCTTGGATGCATATTGGTTTCTTGGCTAGGCAAGAAGCAAGATTTAATATCTTTATCTACTATGAAGGAAGAATATATTGCAACAACATCTTGTTGCACATAGGTGTTGTGGATGAGGCAAACTTTGAAGGATATCAGAGTTGTATATGATGAACCAATTTCTATCTTTGGTGACAATACAAGTGTTATTAACATTTCAAAGAATTTGGTGATGCACTCAAGGACAAAACATATCTCGATCTAGTATCACTTTTTGAGAGAGAAGGTTGCAGAGAATGAAGTGAAGCTTCAGTATGTGCCTACAAGGATCAAGTTGTTGATATATTCACTAAGGCTCTTTCTAAGGATACTTTTGAGTATCTTTGGGATAAATTAGGGGTTATTACTCCTTTGAACTATATGCATAAGGATGTGCATCATTCTAGTGGATTTCAAGATTCATTCTTTGTTTTGGGTTGATGTTGGAGGCTACCTCTCAGGGGGAGTAGGTAGTTCTTGGTTGGTTGTTGCAGTCATGGGGAGTTAGCGCTAATGCATATCAATGTTGTGTAATGGTTGCTAGTTGGTATAGTTTGGTATGTGCTCCTAAAGGAGAGTATGGAAAGCAGTAAAGAAAGAAAGTATGTATGTTTAATTTCAAAGGGGGAAAGAGATGCAAATGTGTTTTCCTTTGCAATTGATTTCAAAGGGCGAGAGAAGAAGCAATGTGAAAAAGTATTAATTAAAAAAGGAGGGAGAGGAAGTAATTTGAAAAAATCAGTTGAGAAAGAGAAAGAGTTGATATGCAAGATTATGTTGGTGATCAGAGCTATTTATGTTTGCTATTGATGGTTTTTCACATCATGTGTTTCCATCAATGACAAAGGGAGAGATTGTTGCAAGTATGAGTAATTAGTGTTGTCATTGATGTCAATATGATTATGTTTGTTTTTTCATTGATGTCAATTGGTAATGGTTGACAAGTTGTGATAATTCCTTGATTAGTTTCTTTATGTTGTCATTAGTAAGTGCTACTAGTGTCGACCTCTAGTGTTGCTTTGATAAGCTTCTATGTGTAGATGTTTTTTGGATGATTTCTTGTGTTGTAATTCATTTAATGGTGATGAGGAACTATTGAAGATAATGAGAATGTGTCTTTGGTGCTTGGTTTCTAAGTGCTTTTGAGAAAAATTGAATAAAAGAGGAAACAGTGTGTTGTAAAGGTGTTCTAGTGTACAGTGTGGTGTTCTAGTTTTTCTCCACATTTATTCTATGTTGAAGATCTACTTATGTGGTTTGGATATGTTGATCAAAGTTGTCCATAGGTGTTATATCTAGAATTTATTGGTCTATATAATTGTGCAGATAGAGTTGTGTTCACCAGTGTGTGAATTGTATTGTAGTGCAGTCTAGGAGAAATGTTCTTTCTCTGCATTTCTCTGCAATTTGGTTTATGGTCTTGCAATTTTGGAAGTGTATTGATAAGGTTCATATCTACCTTAATTTGAAGTGTTTCATGGTTTGGTGCTCTGCGAGTTGATTTTTTGAGTTATAGTGTGCAGAGGTTTATTTGGGTGAACAGGATGAGTTTTTTCTTCAAGTGAAAGTTGTTGCGAAGGAATTTATTCTCTTAGCTAATCTCTAGATAATCTTCATCTTAATTATGTCGTCATTATCGTGCACAATTAGCTGGTGAGGTGTGTGATGTGGTGTAAAGTTGTGAAGTGTAAATTTGTGAAGTGCAGTGTGAGCTTAAATGAGTTAGACCACTAGAAGCAGTGAGTAGAAGGTGTCTACAATCTTCAGAGAGGCTGTGAATGTGTTGATGATGTTGTGGTGAACTTTTCTATTGCATTTAGATGGATTTCTCACTGTAACATTCTTCCTTCTTATTTTTTGTAATCTGATATTTAGCCTTTGGAAATGAGCCTTTCTTTCTTTTGGGTAGTGATCCTTTTGTATTCAGTGTTGCAATTACTTTGTATTGTGAGCTAATCTTTGTCGTGGTTTTTCCCTTCTTGGGGTTTCCATGTTAATCTAGTGTTCTATTGTGCTTAATGTTGATGTGTTTTAGTTTTTGTTATTTTCTTTCATGTTAAATCATTCTAATAGTTTATGGGTTAATTAATTTGATGTGGATCTAAATGTTTATGAGGGTTTTAGATGTTTCAATGTACAACTAATTCACCCCCTCTCTCATTTTTCTTGTGTGCATTCAACAAATACCTCTTAATTAGGTTGAAGGGGTATGCCCTACATAGTTTAGCCTATAAATGAGGAAGAGAACTCTCTCCCATATCATCATATCATCTATTATTGAATTCATATCATATTATCTTATTATTAGAGGTGAACCCCTTGAAGTGGTATGTTATATTACTAATTTTTACAAATATTTTCAAGAAATATCATAACATTGAAACTCCCCCATTATAAAAAAGTTTGAGAATACATAGCATGCTTTTAGATCATCCTACTCAATAGGCTTCTATTTAGCCATTATATGTTGGGATGCATGTAACATCTATGCATATTCCTAATAGGATTGATGGTGTTCATCCATATTCAGCTAACTCGAGACATATTTAATTCATGTCACTTTATCTCTTTCTTCTAGTGCCCTTAACTATATGGGTTTGGGCTAAGCACACACATACTCTTATGGTGTATTCTTTTTGCCTTGATTTCTCATGTAGCTCCATGTCAAAACTTGGATAAGAGTTTGTAAACAATGAAATTTAATAAAGTAAAAATCATAAGTGACTTGAAGAAATAAATCAAAATAAAAAAAACCTAATCTATAAATCTCATTGAAAACCTCAAAAGGAAAGATGTCGCTTCGTTGTAGGAATATAAGTGTTAGATCTTAGCATAACACTATGATTGATAGATGATGGATTCATTAAAACATAATGTAATTGCATGAAATGATTGAATGATCAAAATGATGAAGAATAGATTGTATTTATAGATCTAGGAGATGTGGATGAGGATGATGACTTGAGTTAACTAGAAAATCAATAGACTCAACTCAACTACAAATTGGAAAATTTCCATTTCAAACCATGAAGAGATAATATTAGATTGTTTAATTTGATAATTGGATAATTGTGCACACAAAATTTCCAATTGCATTTTGGGTTGATTGAGGAAAGAGGAAGAAGTTTTTTAAATGAAGTAAATTTAACTGATCAATGATATTGAGTTTCCAAATGGAAACTAAGTTAACTAATCAGTGATGGTTGAGACGGCTAAAGAGAAAAGAAGAGTTAAGTGACAATTCAAAAATAGAAATTATGATTTGAAAAATATAAATTAGATCACATTTAATTAAATATTTAAACATTATTCAATTAAATGGATAAAGTGAGAATTATTAAATGATAATTAATTAATAATTTATTTGTGATGTGATAAATGAATAATAAGTAAAAAATAAATAATTAAGTAATATAACTAATGATAATGGATGATGTGTTGATAGTCAAGGTTTGACAATTACAAGAATAACTAAGTGAATATTTTTAATGTTTATAGTTTTCCCCTTTTTGAATCCATATTTCAAGTGGTATTGTTTCAAAGAAAAGAAAAGTATCTTAAGAAGAACAATTAGTAGAGATGATGATGCCATGCCCTAGTCAAGTGAGAAATAAAAAATTAGAAAATATGAGATGATTGATTGCCCCTCGAGAGAATACTTATGGATAAAATACATGGTTGATCTCTCAAAAGAAGAGAAGATGAAAAAATGTCAAATGAAAGATGGAAAATGAAAAAGATATGAAAGATATATGATGATGGAAGAAAAATATTAAAATATGGATACAAAAAACATGATTATGCATTATGTTGACTTTTAGATTAACAACCTTTATTTGATATGGTAATGAGTGTTATGCACCAGGGTATGGAAGACTAAGGTGATAATGCATCCAATACATGGACTAACTCTCAAACAAATAATATACAATAATATGCCCCAACACTCATAAGGCGTCTGATACTTTTATCGGTGGATTTGTGATGAGACAACCATCAAACATGACACACAGAAACAATGGAACTTTCCCTAATATATATCATATCCATGATATGAAATGTTCATGGTGCTCCTAAGTAGACGTGGTGTGGGTCACAAGATAAATAAAAATAAATATTACAAGATCAAAAATATAAACCAAAGAAAAAGACAAGCAATGATCGATAGACACACAATAATACTATCTTATGCCAAGGTGTGTAAAGGACTAAAGGATGGATGTGGATCATGTCTAGTTTCAGGAAGGATGCATCCCATATAAGAAAAAAAATTGGTTTAGGAAAGGAAACATCCCTTATAAGACAAGCGATAGGTGATAGGGAAATTTTCACGATGAAAAAGGATTATTTTTTAATATATATTATTGAGGTTGATGTAGATTTCTAAGGTTTTATGTTGAAAGCACACATTTCAAGGGTGATGTTTGAAGGTTAGAAGCATATGTCTATGTTTGTATGTTTGCTTATCTTTTGTTGATGGATATATGGAAAATGAATGCAACTTATTTATTGTGGAAGGTATCCTAGTTACTAAGAGAGCAAGAAGATATAGACCAAGATTTATTCATAAAATAGGACGTAGTAACCTGCCCCTAGTGTATAGCTATAGTGTCAAAAATTGCACACCTCTACAATTTCACACTACACGACACCTCCCATTTAGCATGAAAAAGAAAATTATTTTAATTATCACATGATGATATCATAATATTTATTTTGTAGAAAAATCAGCATGTTCCTAGTTCTTTGGGTCTAATTTTCTCAAATGTAAGCACTACGTGTGGACATCTACATGATGCACTGACATCTTGCAAAATTTTGTGATTCAAATGGTCACTAGAGTGTTAATTTCTCAAGAATTTGGTAATTTAACCCTTCCTATTAGCAGTCATGACTGGTAGAGATTCTCGAGACCTATTTTGAAAAAAATATCTTTCTTTTGAAAAAAAAAAGAGAAGATTAATTCATTCAAGAATGCACACTTTACTTTGGCTTTGCAACTCTTGAAGCTCTTAAATTTTTTGATCAAATATTGCATCCTTTTAGCTCTTGCAAGTTATTTTCTTCATCGTGAGACTATGGATGGAAATTTAATGGTGGCTTTAGAATTCTTTTGGGAGTCTATGGCAACTTTCAAGTTTATTTCTTCTCAAATTGTTTGTCTCCTTCTCACTATAAGTAATCTTTAAAGCCAATATTTGAATATCATTAATATCATCACATTTTGGTTGATCTATTTTTCTTTTTATTTAGTATTACATTTTCTTGGATAAATATTTTATCTTTTATCATTATTGTTTCTTTTTATCAAAATCCAATATGGTTATGTGGAAACACCAAAAATGAGGGTTTGACTAAGGCTAGCCCCTAAAATAGCCAACCCAAACATTTTTTTCTTCATTATTGTGTGCAATTTGTCCAAAAATTTTATTGTGATTGAAGTGACATAAACTTTACTTTATTCTAGAACTATTGGTTTTCATATTAAGGGATGACAGTGTGTCACGAGGGCGTCTACGCATGACACTAGTATCTAACGTTGATACTCTATGAAAGTTACATAATCTTCTTTAGCACATGTACACTTTGTTTTTGTTACTATTAAGTTGTAATTTATTGTATAAAAGTGGGTATTTTCATCATTAGCTTACAATTAGAAGTTATATTGAAATTATGTGTTAATTAATTTCATTTCCAATTGTAAAAATTTATAAAAAGGATAAATTAGATTGTTAAAAGAACATTTGATTCATCTGAATGTAATAGGAAGTTTAATTCTCATAGAAAGTATTTTTTATTACAAGAATTAAATTTTCTCCGCTACAATAACAAGGTGCAAAATGGGATGGATGGAAGACCTAACTAATGAAATGGAAATAGGATGGGGAACTGGACAAGGATGGGGACCTATAAGATGGTGAAGTCTACTTTATTACACATGGAACCTATGGGCAGGTTTTCACCATGGTACTTGTCCAAGGCACAACCAAAGGAATTTTTCACTAAAAGATGATTTTTATCTTTACTATTTTTATATATATTTTTTAAAATGAGCATCAAACATGACGCCTGTTTGCCAAGTTTTCATCACGGTGACTACCCCAAGGTTCCACAGAAATGGTTTTCACTAGAGGGAAAAAAAATTCTTTGTTGTTTTTTGTGTTTTTTTGTAGTTGATATATTCATCAAACTAATCATAAAAACATTTGAGATGAATATCAAGGTATCCATTTGATATGCTCTTGAACCATATTTAAAATGATAACATATGGGCCTAACCAATTAGGCTCAAATTTTCCTTTCTTGTCTCTATCTTGAAAATTTTCTTGATTTTTTGTAAGGATGATATCACCAATATAAAAATCTTGAGCTTTAATTTTCTTATTATAGCTATAATGAAGATGATTAAGGGTGTTGAGGCACTGTTCATCCAAAATCTCAAATTCATGCAATATGCAACCCGATATTCTTCATCATCGATAAGGTGTCATAACGAGACATGCAAAGATAGAAGTTTGACCTCAATTGGTACGATGGCTTTAGAGCCCAAGACAATGGAATATGGAGTTACGCCAGTTGGTGTATGAATGCTAGTATGATATGCCTAAAGGTCAGGATTAAGTTGAAGATGCCAATCACAACCAACATCATTGACTATATTTTTTTATTATTTTTAAGAGTCTTTTATTAGATACATTTTCTTGACCATTATCTTATGGTTAGTATGGAGTAGACAACAATGTTGGATGTATAATCACTCGTAAAGAGTTTTAGCTTCATTATTTTTAATGATATACCATTACCAAAGATAATGGAAAAAGGGATATCATGTAGCAACAAATGATGTAATGAAGAATAAACTTGGAAATTTTGTGTCCAATGGAATAGGTGAGAGGAATGACATCAACCCATTTGGTGAAGTATTCAATAGAGATGCTTATGAGATGAAGATGGGTGAATCTTAATAATGAGATTAAGGCCCCAATGTGAAAAGGATTGAGTAGTAATGGGTTGTAATTCTTGTGATGGTGCATGGATAAGATATCCATGTTGTTGATAGGTTATAAATTTCTTCATAAACTAACATGCATTCTACTCCATGGTGGGGCCAATAATATCTTGTTCTCAATAGTTTTTTAGATAGGATAGCACCATTAGTGTGTGCCTCTTTTATTGCAAGAGAATCCTCTTTTGAATTAAGGCATCTAAGTAAATTATCATTGAAGATCCTTATATATAATGCTTTTCCAAGGAGGGTGAAGTGAGATGAGTGTTGGATAAGAGTTTTACATTGTGTATGAGATAGATTGGGTGGCAATGTTTGGGTGTGAAGGTAATTATGAATTTCATGATACCAACCGTTGTTGGGGCCAACAAGTTCATAGACGAGATTTGATTTCAAATTATCATATGTGGGGATCAAAAGGTTCTTGACTACAATTCATAGTGTTGATTGTTTTATGGAAAATCTAAAAGGGGCCTAATTGTAGCCATGGCATCTACTCCTTTATTATTGTCTCTAGGAATTTGTTCAAATTGGATGGAGATGAAATGATCCTCTCATTATTAGATTGATACTCATTATTGACTTGGTTGATGATAAGTTATGAATCTCCATAAACTAGGAGATGTTGGATCTTCCATTGTATTTCTATTGTGAGACATTTGATTAAAGCCTCATACTTTGTTATATTATTGGTACATGGGAAATCCAATTTGAATGATTTAGGAATAAAATCACCTTGGGGGTGATGAAGAGGATTCTTACACCTGACCCTTTATTTGTATATGACCCATCAAAATATATTTTCCATCATATTGCATCATCCAAAGTAAAGATAGAGTCATTAGGATAGTTTATGACTAAGGGATTATTATCTAGTAAAGGTTCTTCTATTAGTTGATCATCCATTACCTATCCTTTTATTTCTCTTTTATCCACATACTCTATGTCAAATTCACTAATCAAAATGACCCTTTTTTTCATTCAACCTATGACAATTTTATAGAAAGTAGATATTTCAGTGGGTTAATTTTGGATATAATCTTAATTTTATGAATTAGCATGTAGTGTCAAAGTTTTTGGGAACTAAAAATGATAGCTAAACATATGTGTTCTATTAATGTATAGTTAATTTCATAACCGACTAATGTCCTACTAATATAATAGATGACCCTTTCCCAACCTTTGGAGTCATTTTGAGCAGGGAGTGCCCCTAAGGAAATCGATGTAGCTGAAATATACATTAGAAATGGATTCTCTTGAATGGGTACCATGAGGACTAGAGGAGAAGCAAGATATTATTTTATCTTTTCAAAAACTTGTTGACAAGATTTATCCCAATGGAAAAAAAAAATTCTTCAAGAGGTGTGAAAATGGTTTGCACTTATACGCTAAATGTGCAATGAATCTTCTAATGGCTTGTAATTTTCCCTAAAGACCATGCAATTTTGTAATATTTTGTGGAGGTGGCATCTTTAAAATGGCCTTTACTTTAGTTAGGTTAACCTCAATTCCTTGTCTATAGACAATGAATCTTATAAATTTTCCAAATGTTAACCAAAGATGCACTTCTTAGGATTAAGTCATCATTTATATTCACTCAAGTGTTTAAACAATCACTCAAGCATTTGTGGATGCTCTTCTCTTGTTTTTGACTTGGCTAAGATGGAATCTACATAGTCCTCTATTATTTTATGTAATATCATGGAATATGACTTTAATTTCTCTTTGATAGGTGGCCGTGACATTTTTGAGCCCAAATGGCATAACTTGATAGCATAAAGTGCCCCAAGGAGTAGTAAAGGATGTTTTATGTTGACTTCAAAATAAAATAAAATCTAATTATATCCTAAAAATTCATCCATAGGGGATAATATTTCATGACCTGTTGTAAGATCAATAATGATGTCTGTGTTTGGCAATGGAAAATTATCCTTAGGACAATACTTGTTTAATTCAGGTTGAAGTCTATACATTCTCTAATTCCTTTTAGTTTCTTGTTGACAGAAAATATGTTAGATATCCATTTTGGGTAATCAATTGATCATATGAGGCTATCTAACAATTTCTTGAGTTCTTCCTTGACTAGAAGAGCTACTTGTGGGTGCATTTTATGAAGCTTTTGCTTGACTGGTTTAGAATTTGGGTGCACCACTAAATGATGTACAACAATTGCATGGTCTAGACATGGCATGTATGTATAAGACCAAGAAGAATTATGGATTAGCCTTATTGAGAATTTTTATGATGTTTTTCCTTTCTTCTTCTAACATATTGGTTGCAATATAAGTGATTTTAGAATTAGTATCAGTTCCAAGATTGACTTATTCTAATTCTTCTACTAGGATGGTTGAGCAATCTTTCCATTGAAAATATTTAATGGGAAAGCTAAGTTCCTCATCTATGATGTCTTAAAAAGTTTTTCATAAGTAGACACATCATTTTTTTATTGTTTTTCTTTTTCTTTCCTTTTTTATTTGACAACACATAAAAGAGGTTTTTATTAAGGGATTTGGACTTTATATTTTTTCTATATTTTTTGTTTTTTACTTTTGTAATTTTTTTGAATTTTCTTGATCAAGGAACTCAACTTGTTCCCCAAAATAAGCTAATGAATCTAATTCTATGTCAAAACCTTGCTTATGGCCATTGATTGGAAAATCATCATGGAGTCCCATGAACTCATATATAGCTTTGTCATTTTCAAATATGTCCAAAGACATAAGATCTTATTGGTCCTAGGAAATGAGGTTGGGATAGACAAGTAGAAGATAAATGGAAGGTGTAATAGCTAGTGTAAGAGTGTAAATGTTTATCTCATTGAAGAGGGTGGAAAATTCATTGAAGGTATCTTCAAGGTCTTGTTCCTTAACACACTTATCAATGAGAGAGGCTCCTACCACAATATGAGAGGTATAGTTGAAATCATAGGATTCTTCCACTGGAGGCATATACCCTAAACCAAATATATGATAATTAATAGTGATAGTGATTGGTTCGAGAGGACCTTGTTCATGTAATCCCAATATGTCCTTTCTAGCCCATGTTCTTACACATTCTAAGTACCTTAGGATATGTCTCTTGAACAAAGCATGGTGCAAATTATTCATCTTTGTATAACCATGCATAACTTGTATTACTATAAATTATTTCATCATCAAATAATCCTTTCTATATAAAATTGGTTGTATCACACTAGATTATCTTGGAATCTTCCTTTTGTTTATTCTTTTTGGGTTTTTCGTAAGACTTCAAAGGAGGAAGTTAACCACCATGAAAGGAATTTTGTATCTCATATTCCCACACCCTTTGTCTAAAATATTGACCTACCCTTTGTCTATAATATTGACCTTGATTGGGGAATCTGGTTTGGTAGATGATGTTGATGCTAAACTATCAAGATCAACATATAATGAAGATGGAAATTATGGTGGAGGACTATAAATATCTATACCAGGATAATGAAGTGACTTTTTCTAAGGACCCTCTAATAATCTGCAATATTGGAGGGGATTAGAATCTTCTAGGATTGTGACTTCTACATCATTATGTGAAAACTTGATACA
>VDFB02256046.1:0-11559 GCA_007258455.2 Sequoia sempervirens
TTCAACCTTTAGAGAAAATTGATAAGCATCCTCAATGGTGGTGATTCTTACTAGTGCCAATTCTTCCTATATGCTTGACTTCAACTCGTTAATATAACAAGCAACTTTCTCTTTATTCACCTCAAAATTTCATGTCCGAATTAGAACCTTGTGAAATTCCTCTATGTATTCTTTCACCGTTCTTGTCCCTCGCCTCAAGCTTTGCACCTTCTTGAGCAAGTCCAATTCGTTCGTAGTCAATTGGAATAAAAAATTTCTTCAATTTGGAAACCATTTTGTCCCATCTATAAATTTTATCTTTCCCTTGTCTTCCTCTTTCTAACTAGACCTCTTTCTAGCATATACTAGCATGACCTTTCAATTTTGTCTTTGCAAACCTCACTCTATGAGGATCTTCAATCTCCTCAAACTCAAAAAATTCCTCCATGTCATTGATCCAATCAATCAAATCTTCAGGATTCAGATTTCCACTAAAAGTTGAAACCTCCATTTTAGGTCTCTTCCAATGCTTGAGATCGCATGCAACAATCTTCTTTCTCCAAGATCCATTGGATCTTGCTCTTCCTCTTCCATTTCATCTTCACTCTCATCTTTTTCTTGTTGCACATCTCTTCTATGAACCTCTTGTTGCAAGGTTTTTAATAGCCTTCTAAGGGGTTTGGACCTCTTCCTCCATCACCTCAGTGTCTACCTCTGCCATACTAGGCAAGTCTTGGAGGCATCTTGAACTCAACCCACACTCACAGGTCATGTTGTAACTGCCTCACACTCAACAATCTATTACAGGCTAGAGAACTCTTGCTCTGATATCACTTGATGAGGGTCACACCACCCAAAACCCATAGAAATTACAACAACATATACCAACACAGAAGATGCGAGACAAAAAAAATAACTCACTTTCAATTATTTTTAGAAAATGAAATTACAGTTTCAAAGCTTACATGCTATAGCCTCATGGGCTTGATTCATTACAACAAAATCAACTTCTGAAAAGAAAATCTACTATTCGAAGCCACAATTTGCACTATTAGGGCCACCTTCTACAACCCCCACTTAACCTTTTTATTTTCCCCAAAAACCGCCCTAGAATGTTCTAGAAAGTTCAAATTTCCCCTTTTGTTTTGGCGCCAAATGTCCCATCATTTGATTTCTAGCCTAGGAAGAAATTTTAATGAAATTAACTTTTTAGAGGGGCAACTTCACGAGGCCATAACTTTTGATCTGGGTGTCCGATTTTCTATTATTGCATATCATCGAAAAGCTCTCGACGAGCTCTGCAACATGTGAAGCCTGCGTGGGTTGGTTTGGCCATGTTTTTAGCTATTTTGGGGTGTCCAAAGTTTTATATTTGAATTTGAAGCTACATTGGAGATATTTCTCAGGATAGAAACTTTAATATCTCCCACATCGTGTAGGGTATTGAGGTGATTCTTTGACGACTGAAAATATTTTTCAGCTATGCTCCTTGGGGTAAATTTTCACGTCCATACGAGCTTGTTTAGGTTGACTTACTAAAAATAGTAAGTACTTAGTTTTCTCCATTTTTGATGCCTAATAGTCTTATACCCCTTAAGTTCCATCATGGGACTCAAAACAACTAAAGATTTTATTTTTTTGGGTGATGCAAGATTACCCTACACTGTTGGATGCTCATGCATCAGACACCCAAAGTAATTTGAAAAGTGACCCTGTCACTTCTTGGGAGTTAGAGGGAAACCAGGATGGTTAACCTCAACCTAAAACAACCATGATGAATCTTCAATAAGCCTTCCTCTCCATTTCACCAAGTACTTTGCATATTACATGTTACTTGTGCTTCTACCCACATGGCTATCCAAGATTTCTTCTATCTCTTCCTTCTACAGTAGGTGTTGGAATTTTAACTATTCATTTATTGAAGCCCCTCCTCTATATCACCTTCATGATATTCTATCAAATCAGCAATGTTGATCATAGGAGAAATATGTATTCCACTAGGCAACTCTACCTCATAAACATTTCCTAAATCATGCTTCTTCAGGATCTTGCATGGTCTAAACTTCTTCATCTTTAACCTATTGTATGTACCAATTGGAAACCCTTCCTTTTGCAAATAAACCATGATTCATCTCCTGCCTAGAACTCCTTATACCTCCTTTTCTTATCTACCTGAGCCTTATATTGTGATTTCATCTTATTGATATGTTTCTTCACCTCTTTGTGCAAATTCTTCAAGTGCTCAGCAAAATATTCAGCATCAGCACTACTCTTCTCCCCCTTATCCATCTTTCTCAATTCAAAAGCAGTTCTTGGACTACTCCCATATACAATCTAGAATGGTGATTTACCCGATTAACCTATTAATAGAATTATTATAGAATTTTTTTCCGATTAGGTATAATCAAATCCCATCCCTTAGGCTTATCTCCTACTAAGCATCTTAGCAGGTTTTCCAAACTCCTATTCACCACCTTTTTTTTTCCATCATTTTGTGGATGGTATGCTAAACTAAACTTCAAATCAATCTTCAGCTTCTTCCATAATGTCCTCTAGAAATAACCAACAAATTTGGTATCTTTGTTTGAGACTATACTCTTTGATAGACCATGTAGTCTCACCACCTCTTTGAAAACAACTCTGCAACATGAACATCACTAGTCTTATGACACATAATGAAATGTGCCATTTTTGAAAATCTATCCAATACCACAAATATGGAATCATGTCCTCTATGTGTCCTTGGAAAGCCAAGAATAAAATCCATGCTAATATCCTCCCATGGCCTCTCAAGTACAGGTACAGGCAATGGTCTTATCTCGACCAAAATGTCTAGCCAATCCTCCACTATGCTTCTCCTTGATTAGATTATCTCTCATAGAACTCCTTGGAATGCACAATTGTCTTCTTCTAAACAAAATCCCATCTTGGATTAAGAAATCCAACTATCTCATCCTATCCAATGTAATAGGTTCCACACAAGATTTCCAAGCTTCTGCAAAGTCCGGATCTTCAGGATACAAACTCTTGAGTTCATTGAACCCAACAACCTCTATATTCATTTCTATCAAAAAAAATTCCTTCTACTCAAGGCATCTGCAACTCTGTTTGACCTTTACTCTTGTCCTTCAAAACAAAGTACTATAGCTCTCCTAAAACTCAACCCATTTTAAGTTCCTTTGATTCAACTTTCCTTGACTATTGAGAATCTTTATAAAGCTGGTGATCGATTATATAAAACAAATTCTTTTGGAAACAAACAGTGTCTCCATTTCTTCAAAGCCCGAACTATAGCATAAAAATATTGATCATAGACAAAGTATTTCTTCTTATCATCATTTAACTTCTCACTAAAATAGGCAACATGCTTACCTTCTTGACTCAAAACAACTCCTATGGCAGTGCCACTAACATCAGAATCTACTTGAAAGACCTTATTGAAATATGGAAGTGCCAAAATAGGTTGCTCTGTAACTTTCTTCTTCAAGCATATCAAAACTTTTAGCTACTTTTGTAGTCCACTAAACTCTTTTCTATCCTCTCATTTGCTTGAGTTAGAGTGCACAAATAATGTTGACTCTTAGCTAAATTTTTTGTAAAACTTGCTAAACCATGAGAATGATCTTACCTCTGTAGCTTACTCCTTGAGGTAGGCCATTCAATGATAGCTCTCACTTCTCTGGATCCATTTAAGACCTCCGTTGAGACAAAAATTCGGATACACCAACTCCTTTTCACAAAATTACATTTCTTGAAATTAATCAACAACTTCTCCTCCCTTAGCTTCTCAAAAAAAAATTGGATATGCATCAGGTGCTCCTCCAATGTCTTATTGAAAATCATAATATCATCCAAATAAACAATAACAAATTTTCCCAAAAATTCTTTTAATACCTCATTCATAAGCCACATAAATGTGCTTAGTGCATTGGTTAGCCCAAAAGGCATGACTAACCACTTGTACAAGCCCTCCTTTATTTTAAAGGTTTCCTTCCATTCATCTCCTTCTCTAATACAGATATGGTGATATCCGCTCTTCAAATTTATTTTTGTGAAGTACTCAGATCACTCAAAAATCCATAATGTATGCATCCTTGGCAGGGAATCTGAACTTGATGGTAATCTTGTTGATGGCCCTAGAATCTGTACACATCTGCCATTCCCCAACCTTCTTTGGTGCTAGTACTACATGTATTATACATGGACTCAAACTCTCTCGAATATATCCTTTCTATAACAACTCTCACTTTTTTGTTCAACTCTTCACTCTTTGCTAGAGTCTTGATGAGATACCTTATTCAAAAAATTGGCTCTAGGAATCAAGTCCACTCACGATGATAATCTTTCTTACTGGAGGCAAACCTTTAGGTACGTTATCTGAAATAATAGCTTTAAACTCATTCAACAAATTTGAAACCTCTACAGGTAACTCAATAGTATCTTCTTTATCAACTCTAGGGATCAATGCAAAACACATATGCTCATGCTTCATACCTTCTAGGAACTTTCTTCCATCAACCAAACAAATTCTTGCATTACTACATACCTTTTCTTCTACCTCTTTCAACGGCTTCAACTTATGATGAACCCCATCCTTTGTCAAAGAATAGGTGTTGGCATGTCCATCATGTACTTCTCATTGATCAAATTGCCACGGTCTGCCTAACAACATATGACAAACATCCATAGACATAATATCACACAATACCTCATCATGGTAATTTCCAATCTTGAACTTTACCAGACATTGTTCATTTCCCAAGGCTTTATGGTACTTCTATAGCCAAGCAATCTGGTATGGATTTGGGTGCCTTCTTCTCTCCAACCACAACTTACTAACCATCTCTTCTAAAACAAGGTTATTAGTACTACCTCCATCAATAATAACATTACAAACCTTACCTTCACACTTACATCTGGTGCGAAACAAATTCTTCCTTTGAGTTGGCTCTTTCTCCTCATTCAGCAAGGCTCTTCTGGTAACAAGAACCTCTCCTCTTTTTGCACCCTCAGAATGTGAAGACTCAACATCTTCATCAACATGTGCAACTCATGGATTACCCTAAGGTCTTCTATTTTTCCTTCCTTGATGTTGAGGACACTCATAGGCTCTATGTCCTTCTCCTCCACACTGGAAATAGGTTCCACAGAAACCTCCTCTTCCCGGTCCTCGTCTAGATCTTCCCCTTCCTCTTTGGTCTCCATCATTCTGATCATGAGGACAGTAGGTGTTATCTCCTATCTAGTTTTGGCTGGTACTAGAGCCTTCACCATTCTTTTGATCTTCATTTTGACCTCTATATGACCATCCACTAGTCTTTCCTCCACCGCCTCCACCTCATTATTTTTTCTCAAACCTTTTGTTGATTGTTCTTAAACCTTTAGAGAAAAATGATAAGCATCCTCAATGGTGGTCATTCTTACCAGTGCCAATTCTTTTTGTATGCTTGGCTTCAACCTATTAATATAATGAGAAACTTTCTCTTTATTCGCCTCAGAATTTCTGTTCGAATCAGGACCTTGTGAAATTCCTCTGTGTATTCTTTCATGGTCCCTGTCCCTTGCCTCAAGCTCTTCATCTTCTTGAGTAGCTCCAATTCGTAATCAACTGGAATAAATTTTTTCTTCAATTTTGACACTGGATTCTGTCCCATCTAGAAATGTTATCTTTCCCTTGTCTTCCTCCTTCTAACTGGACCTCTTTCCACCATATATTGGCATGACCTTTCAATTTTTCCTTTGTAAACCTCACTCTATGAGGGTCTTCAATCTCCTCAAACTCAAAAAATTCCTCCATATCGTTGATTCAATTGATCAACTCTTCAGGATTTAGACTTCCACTAAAATTCAAGACCTCCATTTTGGGTCTCTTCCCAATGTTTGAGATAAACTTGTAACAATCTTCTTTCTCTAGGATCCATTGGATCCTTCTCTTCCTCTTCTATTTCATCTTCACTATCATCTCTATCTCGTTCCACATCTCTTCTTCGAACCTCTTGTTGCAAGGTTTCTAATTTCCTTCTAAGGGGTCTGATTTCATCTCTAGGTGGACCTCTTCCTCCACCACCTTGGCCTCTACCTCTACCATACTGGAAAATTCTTGGATGTATCTTGAACTCCAACCCACTCATAGAGATCCTACCTACTACAAGCGCTTTCGATATTCGATGCTCTATTATGAGCTTAGGAACTCTTTGCTCACGATACCACCACTTGATGAAGGCCACCTTTGCCCAAAACCCATAGAAATCACAACAACAAATACCAACACAAAAGATGCAAGACAAAATAATGACTCACTTTCAATTATTTTCAGAAAATAAAATTACAGATTCAAAGCTTACATGCTACAGCCTCATGGGCTTGATTCATTACAACAAAATCAACTCTAAAAAGAAAACTACTATTCGGAGCCACAATTTGCAATATCAGGGCCACCTCCTACAACCCCCACTTAACCCTTTTTATTTTCCCCAATAACAGCCCTAGAATCTTCTAGAAAGTTCAAATTTCCCGCAGCTTGAAATATCCACCACTTGATTTCTGGCCTAGGGAGAATTTCAGCCACATTTAATTTATTTGGGCTTCTAAATTTTTTATATTTGAATTTCAAGAAGCTACATTGGAGAATTTCTTGGGACATAAACTTTAATATCTCCCAAACCATGTAGGGTATTGAGGTGATTCTTTCCACCAGGCAGAAAAATGTTTTTAGCTCTACTCCTTGGGGGTAAATTTTCAAGTCATGACCCCATTTAGGCTGACTTACTAAAAATGGCCAAAGTGCTCATTTTTCACCATTTTTGATGCCTGAAAATTTTATACCCCTTAAGTGCCATCATGGGACTCAAAACAACTAAAGAAAATAAAGAAAATATTTTTTTTGGGTGATGCAATATTTCCCTACAATTTGTTGGGGGGTTGCAAATTCAATTTTAATACATTTTTTTTTTGGGGGGGGGGGTAAAAGGAACAATTCAAGTGCCACATTGTCTTCTTTCTCTTGGTGTTCTTTTGTTCAACATGGAAAATATAAGGCAAATTTAACCACTCACTCCACACAATTATCATACATGGAAGCTAAAAATGACTCAATTATTACAATCTAAGGGTTTGTGGCCAATGTTGGATACACTACTTGATTTCACAAGGGAATATGAAAAAGGGCTCATTTTCTTACACGTATCTAATAACTTGTTGTTTCATATTATTGAGTTTAAAACACCTAAAAATGTTTGGGAAAAACTTGAAGAGTTGTATGGTAAATTCAATTAATTCAGAATCTTGCAGCTTCAGTGAATCTACTTTCCACATATCAGATTTTTCATTTTGTAGATGGAAATTTAGTTGAGTTTACTCCACAAAATGTGACTATTAGATAGTTCCAGGATCATAAGAAGGTTGTTTCTATAGGGATAGTTGATCATGGGAACCATTTGTATCGGCTTGATGGCTTTGAGTCTTCATTAGGTTCATGTTTTACTGCTCATGTTGATTCAATGAGAAAACTTTGGCATGAAATATTTGGGCACTTGAACTATAGATATCTTTAGCAGATGCATGCACATAACTTAGTGGTAAGTCTTCCTAATATCTCTTGCTCATATGGATTTTTCAAGGTTGTGTTCTTGGAAAACAACATCAAGATCCTTTTCTTAAAGGTTAAGCTACACATGCAACCACACCCCTTCAGTTGGTCCATAGCGATCTTATGTCATTCCCAACTCCTTCCTTTTCAGGGGCTAAGTATGTGCTCACTTTCATTGATTATTTTTCTCGACACACATGGGTCTATTTTTTGAAGCTCAAGAGTGAGGTTCTCACCATTTTCAAGACCTTCAAAACATTTGTGGAGAATCAGTCAGGTTTTTCTCTTTGACGGATACACATAGATAATGGGGGGAGTATGTCAATCAGGTATTTCAAAATTTTTGCAGTGAGTATGGTATTCTTCATCAACACACAATTCCTTACACTCCTCAATAGAATGGTGTGGTAGAGAGAAAGAATAGGACTCTAAGGGAGATGGGAAATTGTATGATTTAGTCTAGGTCCATGGCTTCAGTTTTTTGGGTTGAAGCTATCAATTGTGCCAATTATATTCATAATTGTATGCCTCACAAGGTAGTGCAGAATATGACTCTTGAAGAGGCTTGGTCTCATCATAAGCTTAATGCATCCTTCTTCAAAGTATTTGGTAGTGAGGCTTGGGAATTCATTCCAGATGGTCAGCCTAAATCAATGGAGAAGAAAAGTTAGTCGTTCATTTTTGTTGGCTATTGTGAGGATGTGAAGGCATACAAATTGTTCTATCCTGACACAGGAGAGGTTCATTTTCATTGTGATGTTCAGTTTGTTGAGTATTTCACATAGATAGATCCTCCTTCAAAATTTTCTTCATCACAACCTACTCAATCTTCTTCAATTGAGGATGTTTTGCTTCTTGAGGAATATTCTAATGATGGTCTTGATCCAACTCCTCCTAATCCACCCCCTTGGCCACAATGGGTCGTGTTACTCTTGAGGAGGCTTCTCCTCTTATTTTTGATCTTGCAAACACTCGTTGCACTCGTTATCAAAATTCAAATATCAGTCTTTTGTGTCATTCCATTTTGGATGATCCTCAAAAGTTTTCAAATGCTTCAAGTATTCTTGAGTGGGATAGTGCTATGGTTGATGACTATTCTTCTTTGATGAAGAATCATACTTGAGATATTGTGCCTCTTCCTAAGGGAAGAAATTTGATTTGGTGCAAGTGGGTGTATCGTACCAAATATGCAGCAGATGGTTCCATTGAAAATTACAAGGCTTGTCCTTTTGTGAAGGGGTTTTCTTAGGTTGAAGCAATTGACTATTTTGAGACTTTTTCTCCTATTGCCAATATAGATTATATTCATCTTGTCCTTGCTATAGTTGCATCATAGGGATGGTCTGTGTATCAGATGGATGTGAAGAGTGCTTTCTTGCATGGGGATATTCATGAGATCTATATGGAGCAACCACTAGGTTTTGTGCAAGACTCTTCACTTTTTGGAATGCTTCAACGTTCATTATATGGTCTCAAATAGGCCCCTCGATCTTGGTATGAGAAGATGGATAGATTCTTGCTTGCTTCTGGCTACACTCATTTCCATTCTAATCCTATAGTTTATGCTCAAAAACTTGAAGAGTATCTTCTCATTCTTGTGCTCTATGTGGATGACTTGATTCTCACAAGGAGTTCCACTTCCATGATTTAGAGTACTCAATGAACATTGATGGAGTGATTTGATATGACTAACCTTGGTATTTTCCTTGGTCTTTAGGTTCATCAAACTTCTAAGGGGATCTTCATTTTCCAACAGAAGTATGCTCTTGATTTGCTTCAAATATTTGGCATGGCTAATTGCAAGCTTTCTCCCAGTCCTTTTCAGCCAGGTGTTGTATTGTCTACCAGTTGCACTACTCCTACAATTGATCCTACCTTGTATCAGTATTTGGTTGGAAGTATTTTGTACTTGACACATAGTCATCCTAATATTTCCTTTGTGGTTGGAATTGTCTCTTGCTTCTCTTAGGATCCTCTTGAGAGTCATTGGAAGGCTGCCAAATGTATCTTGAGATACATTCAAGGCACTACTCATTTTGGAATTCATTATACATCAAGAGCATATTAGATTGTGGGCTTCACTGACTTAGATTGGGTTGGTGATGTCAATGATCAGAATTCTACTTATAGCTTTGTATTTTGCCTTAGTTCTCGTATGATTGCATAGTCATGCAAGAAGAAAACCACTATTACATTATCACCAACAAAAGTAGAGTATTGAGGTGCAGTTTTCGCTAGTTAGGATGTTTCATGGTTTCGTTAGTTAATGACTGAGTTTGGATTTCCTTCCACTTATCCCACTACTCTTTGGTGTGACAACCAGAGTTCCATCCATATCTCTTGCAACCCAGTGGAGCATCAGTGTACTAAGCATATTGATATCCACGTGGACTTCATCATGTGGCTCATCTAGGATAGTGTTCTTAGCTTGGAGTATTTTCCTACGAAGAAGTAGGTTGCTGACATCTTCACTAAACCTTTGGAATCGCCTCATTATCTTCAGTTGTGATTAATGCTTGGGGTGAAGGAAGTTGTCTTTGGGGGGTCTTGATGAGTCCTCCTTCCTTCTTTAGTTTTCTTTGTAGGTTTTTCTCTCTTTTAGAGAGGAGTTTTCTCCCATATGGTTTTTCTCCTTTTCTCTACTTGTGAGAGTTTGTTTTGTACATGGGTTCCTCATTAGGCCTTGTTGTCAAGACCCATCTTTTACATATTTACATTGGTTTGTTCCTCCCTAAGTTGCACTTAAGGGGGGGGGGTGTTGGTGTGATTAAATTCTTGTACCTAGTTAATTCTTTACTAGGGACTTAGGGGACTTTCACATGTTAATTTTACTTAGGATATAAGATTTCTTCTAGAAGTATTAGTTGTCCTATCTAGAATTTACATTATCCTAGGTAGTTATGAGTTAGTTGTCTGATGTGATAGGGTTGAGACACTTGTTATGATCTTGTATAATCCTATCTCTCACCTTTCGTTTATAAGCAAAGAATTTCTAGCATATTTTGCATCTTGATCATCTTGATCACATTTTGATCATATTGTATCATATTGTAATTCTTGTTTGGTATAATAAAATCTTTCATTGTTTCTCCTCTCTATTGCACGTGGAGGTTATTTGGTGTTGCAGATTGAAGATCTTGGTTGATCACTTCAACATTGAACACCATACAAACCAATCCATGTGATATGGCCTCATTTCTAAAAGGTTATAAAAGACATATGGCAACAGATCATATATCACATTTGGGTTATAAAAAACATATGAGACTAAGAAATCAAATATTATTTTATTCTTTTAATACAATTATAACAATTTTTTAAATAGTGTATTAATGTACCAAGTGGCTCCAATGAAAAGATAGAAGTACTGATGCAACTTTTAGGTCCTCATACATACACTGCTTGGGGCTAAGCAAATTATGAGAACATTTTAAACCATTTAAGCTACCAATTTATGCATAAAATATTTATATAAATTGATCTCCATAAGGCCATGAGGTTGTACAAAATGATATCAAAATGTCATATAATGCCATCATGAGGGAACAAAAAATATGATCAAAATTTCATACATTGCCATCTTGAGGGTGCACAAAATGCCATCAAAATTTCATACAATGCCATGAGGCCAATGTATTATCTCTCAGTCTACAAAATATCATTGATACATATAGCCACACCAAAAATTTTATCTATCTATCATGTACATGCTTACAAAATATATTCATCAATGAATATTGAACACTATCCCTCAAACATTGGGCCTCTTTTTTCTTGACTATACATTAAACCTCAGTCACTTGTAACAATTGGTGTCATGTGTCATTCTTATCTCCTATGCTCTTCACTATTTTGTACCCCAACCTATACATACAAAATATAAAATTAGATACTATGCCAAAGTAAAAAACTATAAAAACTATGTAAAATGATATATATTATAAACACACTTACAACATATTGGTAGTCTAACTCTTCTTTCCTATGACACT